>OY728136.1:1509936985-1510288919 GCA_963277665.1 Viscum album | reverse complement strand
AATAAAAAACTAAAAACCATAGTCACATGCTCAAAATGTAACTCTAACTATCATGGGATCTATGAAATGTGAGTAGCGTCTGACTCTTGATGCCCATATATACCTTGCTAAATATTCTAGAGGCATAATTCAGGATGCTCTCTATCTTGGTTGTTGAGTGAAATAAATCCTCAAAATCAATGTTCCATGATTTTAATAGACTGATGACACTTAGTAAATAACCATACTACTAAAAATTAAATTTCTTTATTACATATTGTACGATTTGTTTGAATTAATTATATATCTATTCAAACTCACCTAAAATAATGGATAGTTAAATTATCCATGAATCCCCCTATTCCTTCTCATTTATTTTGTTTTTTGGGTTAAACATTAGTTATCCTTTTCTAATTACTTCTATATTTGTTTTGAAAAGCAGGAAATGCAACCAATTGAAGAGAGGTGACAGAAATAGATGATGGTCAACAATCATCGCATGATTGAGATGGGAATTCCACCACTAGTGCATGTAGTGAGTATTTTATTTCAAATATATATATTTAAATAATATATAATGTCATGTGATTAATTTTGTTTTAAATTTTTTTGCAAGATCCACATATTAGGTGACACTTATTCGATGAGTAGCCTAGTAATGGTCCCAGTACTCAGGGTGCTCGTACGAGGGGAGGGGGGGGGGGGGGGTGATACGCGAGCTAGATGATCTGGTTGGCATACCTGATTAGACCATGCCCCTCCCACTAACATACCATTCATCCCACATTCTGATCCTGATGTTTCATTAGGGACACACGAGATATTTAGGTCTCCCATGTTTTCATTACCCTTTATATCTGAGCCTCCTCACCCATCTTTACCATATCTGATGATGATTCCCACTCCCCATCCATCATTCCTCTAGCCATCCCTGTTATCTTCTTTTAATTCTGCTTCATTCTATTTGAACTTTTATATTCCATCTTCTTCAACTCCTGCTTCTCTAGAGTCTGTCCCTAAGGAGCATACATTGGGACCCACTCCACCTATACAGGGTGTTCCTTAAGTTTCTATGGATCCAGTAGTGCCCATTGATCAGACTACCGTGGGTATACTTATATAACCATAACAATTTTTTATACCATTATTTATTTTCATTATAACATGTAATGATAAAATATTTGTTTTTATTTCATAAAAGATACATCTACTGATAGGAGACAGGGGAGGGGGCGTACACGCATGCATGTAGTGTGGAACCTCCGCACGCAGTTGATGGTGGACTATAATGAATATAGTCAAATGATTGAAAAAACAAGGAAGCAATGTCGAAGTTTTTTGGTGATGCTTTCCAAATACTCCAACATCATTCCTGTCAGCCCGCTCTCATGGAGACAATTTCCAAATGAAGTCAAGGATAAACCTTGGGTAGAGATATGGTTAAAAAAACCTATTGTATTTAATGCAATATATTATTATTTTTATTTATATGAATTAATATTTTGGTGTCAACTTCAGTTTAATTTCCCCTATGGTGAGGGTGCACGACCAGTATGTCTAAAGGATTTAGGTGAGATTTGGAGAGCCTATAATCATGAGTTGTATATTGGATGGTGTGATAGAGTTGACACAGAGTTAGAGGCAGTCCCTATCATAGATGATTTTCTATTAGAATAGTATTGACAGATGATTCCTCATTGGAAAACTATTCAATTTAAGGTATTAATCACATTTGAGGTATTTAAATGAAAATTTTCATGTTTTTCGTTAATACTAATTATTGAATTTTATTTAGGAATGATATGAAATAAATAAAAAAAACATTGATGCTAAAAAATACTTCCACACATTAGGACGTACTACGATGCCAGATCATAAGAGGAAGCAGGTATGATAGTTTATAATTTTTATTTACGACTTTCACTTTCTATTGCTTCCTCCATAATTTATTCGATTGCTAAAGTTGTTATATAATTTTAGTTATGAAATTAATTATTGGTATCTTATTTTTAATTATGGTTTCTTATATTCAATTTTATTGTAGAGGCATAAATTGAATATATAAGGACGTGTGCCTCGAGAAAAACTGTTTTGTTCAAGTAGAAGGAAGAAAGATGGAAGTGCTATTAATGAAATGACTTAGCAGCAAATTATAAGTTTTACTTTGTTAATTTAAAATTTTAATCTCTATTTTATAACTTAATAATATATTTATATTTGTAACAGGCTGCTTTAGAGGCCCTTGATTCCCAGGAACCTGACAATTTTTGGCTAACCGATCACTTACATTAGGTGTTGGGAGATGAGCACCCTGGTAGAGTACGCTGCCGACCTAGGAAGAGTATGGTTCTGACGAGGTATTGGACCTCCTTACGTACGAGTTGTAGTGCCACCGAGTTCTAGAAGGTTAAGGCACATGTATAATAGGCTGAAAAAAGGGCCATAGAGATGGCATAACAGTCTACTAGGGCAAACACTGCATTTATGATACTGATGGAAGTTTTACATCCAACACTTCCACCAGAGGCTAACATAGCTTGTGATGAATATATTTCATCGATAAATTATATATATGGTGCACTAGGTAATAGTTATAGTGGTGGTCGAGATGATTCCAAGGAGGAGGTTGAGGCGGAGGAGGAGGAGGGCGAGGAGGAGGCTGAGGTGGAGGAGGGGGGCGATGAGGAGGCAGAGGTGGAGTATGAGAGCGAGGAGGAGGACGTTGAGGAGGGAAGGGATGATGATGGGGACAACGATGAGGATGAGGGTGAGGCTGATGGTGATGGTGATGATAGTGATGGTGATGAGGGATAGATTACTCCGTTACATTTTTGACTGATATTACTGACCTTTGATGTTTATTGATTTTTTGTGCCTAAATATATGTGTGATTATGTAGGTTGTATTATTATTATTTCTTTATCTATAAATAATAATACTTGACTTGATGTTTTTTTTGTGACAGATTCACCCCTCCCCTAGACACCCCCATCCCTGACACCCCCTGGACACCCCATACCCCCTGGATAGCCCGCCCACCCCTGGACATTCCGTACCCCCATGGACATCCCTCCCACCCCCTAGACACCCAGTACCCCCTGGAAAGCCTCCACCCTCATGGATAGCCCGCCCACCCCCTGGACACCCCCACCCCCCGGACACCCACCCACCCCCCAGACACCCCCACCCCCCTCGACACCCCGACCCTCGTGGACAACCCCCCCAACCCCCTGGACAGCCCCACCCCCATGGATACCCCAACCCCCATGGACAACCCTCCCACCCTTGTGGACACCCCTACCCCCATGGATAGACCCCCCCCCCCCACACACACACACCTGTGGACATCCCACCCACCCCCCGGACACCCCGTACCCCCCTGGACAGCCCCTCCACCCCCGTGGAAAGCCCACCCACCCCCTAGACACCCCGTACCCCCTGGACAACCCCACCACCCCCGTGGATAGCCAGCTCACCCCCTAGACACCCCTACCCCCTAGACAGCCCCTCCACCCCCGTGGACAGCCTGCCCACCCCCTATACCCCCTTACCCCCTGGAAAACCTCGCCACCCCCCATGGAAAGGCTTCCCACCCCACTAGACACACCGTACCCCCTGGACAACCCCCACCCCCATGGACAGCCCAACCACCCCCTGTACACCCCCACCACCCTTCGAAAACTCCCACCCCCCCAGACACCCCACCCCTAGACACCCCCGAACCCTGTGGAAAACCCCCTAGAGAGCCCCCACCCCTAGACCCCCACCCCCATGGACACCCCCAACCCCCGGGGATAGCCTGCCCACCCCCTGGACACCCCTACCCCCGTGGAAATCCCCCCACCCTCATGGATAGCCCGCCAACCCCCTGGAAAACCCCGCCACCCCTGTGGGCAGCCCACCCACCCCCCTGGACACCCCATACACCCTGGATAGCCCCACCACCCCTATGGAAAACCTGCCCACCCCTACCTCCCTATACATCCCCACCACCCCTGTGGATAGCCCTCCCACCCCCCTGGACACCCCTTACCCCCTAGATATCCCACCACCCATGTGGACATCCTGACCACCCCCCTGGACACCCCATACCCCTTGGATATCCCCCACCCCCGTGGATAGCCCGCCCACCCCCTGGATACCCCGTACCCCCTAGATAGCCCTACCACCCCTATGGATAGCTCGCCCACCCCTATGGACACCCCGTACCACCCTGGACAGCCCCCACCCCCGTGGACAACCCGCCCACCCCCTGGACACCCCTACCACCCCCAGACACCCCCCATCCCCCCTGGACACCCCCATCCCATGGACACCCCCGACCCCCATGGACATCCCCCAACCCCCTGGAGAGCCTCCACCCCCTGGACACCCCCTACCCCTGTGGACACCCCAAACTCCCATGGATATCCCACCCACCCCTGGACACCCTCACCCCCGTGGACACTTCCCAACCCCTGTGGACAACTCGCCCACCCCCTGGACACTCCCTACCCCCTGGACATCCCCGACCCTCATGGATAGACCGCCCACCCCCTAGACACCCCCACCCCCTAGATAGCCCCGCCACCCCCGTGGACACCCCTACCCCCCTGGACAGCCCCCACCCCCGTGGATAGCTCACCCACCCCTGGACACCCCGTACCCCCTGGACAGCCCCGCCACCCCTGTGGATAGCCCGCCCACCCCCTAGACACCATGTACCCCTAGATATCCCCCAACCATGTGGATAGACCGCCCACCCCCTAGACACCCCCACCCCCTGGACAACCCCGCTACCCCAAGGACAGCCTTCCCACCCCCTAGACACCCCCAACCCCCCTCTGGACAGCCTCCACCCCCATGGATAGCTCACCCACCCCCTGGACACCCCGTACCCCCCTGGATAGCCCCAGCACCCCTGTGGACATCTCGTCCACCCTCTGGACACCCCGTAACCCCTAGACATCCTCGCTACCCCTGTGGACAGTCCTCCCACCCCCTGGACACCCCATACCCCCCTAAACATCCCCGCCACCCCTTTGGATAGCCCGACCACCCCCTGGACACCCCATACCCCCCTAGATAGCCCCACCCTCGTGAATAGCCCACCCAACCCCTTGGACTCCCCCACCCCCCAGAGACCCCCCGTCCCCCCGGACACCCCCACCCCCTAGACACCCCCACCCATGTGGACACCCCAACCCCTATGGACAGCTCTCCCACCCCCCGAACACCCTGTACCCCCCTGGACAGCCCCGTCACCCCCATAGACAGCCCCCACCCCTGGATAGCCCGCCCAACCCCTGGACAACCCCTACCCCCTGGATAGTCCCTCCATCCCCGTGGAAACCCCCTACCCCTGTGGACATCCCCCACCCCCATGGACAGCCCACCCACCCCTGGAAACCCCTACCCCCCTGGACAGCCCCGCCACCCCCGTGGGCATACCGCCCACCCACTGGACACCCCGCACCCTCCCTGGACAACCCCACCCCCATGGACAACCCCCACCCCCATGGACAACCCACCCACCCCCTAGAAATCCCTTAAGAGACTTTAGTTAATCTATTTTATGTCGATATGGGATAAAATAGAAAATAAGTGATAATTAACCAACACATAAAGGATGTACATTAATAAACTCAACATGTGATACAATTTTGAAATAACTCAAATTAGGGGTTGTATAATAGACCCCTCATAAAGATATACTATACAATCAACTTAACACAAAGATTATAAAATTCAATCATAAGACATAATATGATATTTTGTGGTTTTGAATAGGGGAGACCATTATAAACCTGAAGTGAATTTATAGACCAGTGGTATAGAATAATAGGTATTCTGTATTCTGAATTCTGTGTTATTCTACAGGTAAATGCACAGAGGGAAGATTCTTTCTTTTGTGAATTTCAGGATCTATACCAAAGGTTTTTAAAACCATTGGTATAGAATTGAAAAACCCACTCTTTACCAATGGTTTACAACTGTTGGTAAAGATCTATTGCAACAATTTCTAAACCATTGGGAGGTATAATATGATTTCTGGTATCTTATCCCAATGGTTATTTTATAACCCATTGGTATAAGCTTATCCTCATGGCTATCTTTCCAAAAGTTGGCTAAACTGTTGGTATAAGTTTTACCAATATTTATACATCCTTTACCAAAAGTTTTAAACCATTGGTATATACTAAATTTTCAATAGTGGGGAAAGGAAGAGGAATTGACGGTTTAGGGGAATCCTCAATAATAAATTGTTTACCCTTGTTGTTCTATTTCTCTTCATTAGAATATTTTATGGGTAGATAATGAGAGTTTTCAAGTGGTAGACTTACCTATTGTGTAGAATCAATGGAAGAAGAAAATTATTTACCATTATGAAGTGTGATTTCATAAATATTACCCCTGTCTTTTGGATTAGCAATAGGTCAGAATGGTATATTTCTAGAACCTTTCATATTTTTCTCACCGATGGCATTTTCCAGTTGTCCCACTTAAGTTTTCAGGTCTTTAATAGCCAATTATGTGGTTAGTTATAACTAGAGGTTATATGTTTCTATTTTCTTCACCATATCCTGGAGTTTTGGTTTAGACTTGGGAGGAGGAGGATTTTTTTGAGACGTTGAAGTATAAGAAGGTTTCATACCTTGGACTTATTAATACCAATTCTTCTTGGGGTAGCTTGAGTTTCCTTCTTGTCGGTATTGTGGTTGTTCTTGCCACATGAGGATTATCATAACAAATACCACAATGTAATGGAATGGGAGGAGAGTTTTAATTACCTTGTGATTTAGACAATTGCCTTAGAAGGGTTTGAATCTCATCAATTTTATTATCTACCTTTTGTTCTAAGGATGAATGACTTACCTCATGAAATCCTCAGGTTGGTGAAATTTCTCGTGTACCAAATTATAATGAATTTTGAGCCATGTTGGCTATTAAGTCATGAGTAGTGGAAGGAGTTTTACAAACTAGGGCACCACTAGCTGCAGAATCTATCATTCCATGATACATGGGGACAAGTCCCCCATAGAATTATTGAATTACAAATTGTTCACTAATTTGGTGGTGGGGGAAAACCTGAACAAATTCATTTTAATCTCTCCCAATTTTCATGAAGGGTCTCTCCTTGTGATTGCCTAATTCCAAAAATTTATTTTCAAATTGATGCATTTTGGGAGGCAGGGAAAAAATTATCTAGATAGAGCTATTTAAGGTCATTCTATCCCCCAATTTTGGTAGGAAAATATTATAGATAGTCTTTGGATACACCATCAAGGGATAAAGGGAAGACCCTAAACTTAATGAGTTCCTCAAACACATTTTGGGGTTTCATGGTAGAGCACACTATATGAAAATCTTTAAGATGTTTGTGAGGGTCCTCACCAGGAAGAACATGGCATTTAGGAAGTAGGTGGATGGGGCATGATAAAAACTCAAAGTTGGATGATTCCTCTAGATATTGGATGTATTCAAGTTGGTACTCCATATTCGAGGTGGTCAATTCTTTTAATGTTCAATTATTTCCATCCATGATTTCTGGGTTTTGATTTGGTTCAAATTTTGATTGGTTTGGGACTACTTGAGGTTAAAAAAGGGGTCCCTAAATGTTAATTTATTGTCCTACTCTAGATTACCTGATTTTTGAGTGAAGTGTATTTTCAATTTTTGGGTCAAATTCAAGCAATTTTTCTTTTTCTCATCGGGTCATGCAAATAAATTGTGATTTTTTTGTATTATGATTTTTTATTTTTATGATGAAATATGGATAAAATGAAATAACTTAATAATAATTAAATGAGAAAATAAAATATAATTTTACATTATATAATTATATATAGATAGAAAGAGATATATATAGAGAGAGAAGAAGAAACACACACAAACAAACAAAAACAAAAACAAAAAACAAAAACAACCAAAAGGGAAGGGTGAATACTGAGAGGAGTAATAAATAAAAATGAAAATAAAAAAATAAAAGGAAATATAAAAAAATGATCTTGGATCCCCATAAATGACATCAATATTTGATTACGTTGTCGAGCGCGTCAAATTAGATGTTTGGTTTTACTAGAATTTATGCAGTATAGCAGGAACCTTAGGTCATGTATCAATGGATTCTTAGATAATTAATTCAAAAATATGGTTTTGAATATTAAAATTAAATGGGAATTTTATTTTTGTAAACTTTGGGGTTTATAATTTAATAATACAAAAGAAAAATGAAATTAAGAAAACAAAGTGAAAATTAATGGAATTGATTAAGTGTGATCAACCTGGGGAAATCACATGATGCTTATCCTTTATTGCTTCAATAGATAGGATTATGATATTTTAATACTTGGTTTTTAACACCTATAAATAGGTTATTTCTATGTTTACACTAGGATACCTCTTAGGGTTCATTCAAAAACACAAAATAATTAACTGGTTACTGCCGATGATTGGGTGATTTGTGTTCGTCTTCATAATCGAAACTCACCAAAGAAACACAAAAAGAACTCTATGTGTTGTCTAGGTTTGTATGTTATTTATTTTTGATACCATGAAATAAATTTAAATGTTCATGATAGTGTTTATGAGAGTTAAATTGACTAATATGAACCACACAAACACTATAATTAAAATTGGGAAGAAGAAATGGTGAACGATGTGTGAAATATCACATGAAAGGGTACCCCAAACATGATCATATGAGTCAAGTATGACATACAAATACATAAATCAATAAAATAAGAATAGAATATTAATAATAACAACATAAAAACCTATAATTAAAAATATCATTCAAATATTATAAACATGAATCTTGAGATTACAGCACGTTCCTCCCTAGGTGATCACAAGGCGTTTAAAACTCCATGGGAGGAGTGAAAGACAATGATGATGAAGGAGACTAGTAGTCAAAAATGGAGGCACCTTGCCTCCTGGTATAACTCTGAAATGTGGTTCCCATGGTGTTCTTTTATAGCCAAAATGGGAGGGGGTTTTGGGAACCCTGGTTTTGAGAAACCACTTAGCCCATGGTTTTTGGACACTAGAAAATATTATACTGCTTTTCAAAAAAAATAAAAAATTGTTTTTATACCTCCTTTATATATCCACTTAAATTTTTTATTCCATATAATGTATATAATAAGATACATTTTCAAAATATAGCAGAAAACTTTTGACTCCATGGATATTCATTTTATTAGACAGATTGGTTAGGTTGGATCTCTTAATGGATGAATTGAGTTTGGGTTCCTTCGTGAAATTTGTAGAAAACTAAATTTTGGATCAGATTAGAAAATTTAATCCCAAATGAATTCACAGATTAGTATCAGTGTGTGGGTGAGTCTACTTATGTTATTGGATTCAGGTGCTGTTTGGACCGCATTTATTGAACTTCGTTGTGGATCCTCTAAATGACCTCCACCTATAATGAAAATATCAAATCAAGTGAAATCACCCTTTTTAAAATCAATAAATATTAAATTATTAAATCAATCATGAAGTGAAATTTGTTATAATAATTGAAATTTAAAATACAAAATCAGTTTAATGTAGTGGAGTAAGGGTAAAAATGGATAGAAAATCGCGGTGAGATCAGGAGACCATGTGAAGAGTTCCTATCAGAAAGGGTGAGAACACATCATGAAATTACATTGTTTATACAAATGAAAGTTATAAAGTTCTTAATTTTTTATATCAAAGTGTGAGTGGTTTTCTGAGTTCCTACTTTATTGAAGAAGAGAGCATATGAAGGAAGAGCTTCTGATAGAAGTCTTCCAGACAGAGGTGTACCAAACAGAATGAGTATTGGATGAAGTGGAAGCATAAAACTAAGTTAATTCAATGGAAAAAGGATCATCCAAATGAGGTTAAATGTATGGAGTATATTAGATAGAGCATATTTGACTAAGGAGTATCAGATGCAGTGTATTAGTCAATGTACAATGGATCGAGGGGAAGCAAACAAAGCATACCATATATAGTTATATCAAATTTAGTTTTACTAAGGAAGTTTTTGAGAAAAAGTTACAGTAGGTTGAAGAATTGATATTATATAGGTATTTCTTAGAACTGGAGGAAGTTTTGTGACTAAAAAATATTAAGATATTTATTGAAGATCTTGAAGAATATTGTATGTAGGTGAAGGTGAACCAACTTTATTTTGGAGAAATAACATCTAAAGAATATCTTTCTATAGTGGAATAGAAAATATTAAGAAAGGGATTTTGGTTGGGGTGTAGAACCAGTGGATGAAGAAGCTTGTGGCTATGGTGTATAACTAGTCAATAATGAAGTGGATATAAAGAAATTTTTGGGGGTATAACCAATGAGGAAGATTTTATTGTTGGGGTATAGAACTAGGGTTAAATGAAGGAATGATTAATGGGGTATATAACTAGTTGATTCCCATTCCTTTGTAATCCTGAAGGAAGTTAGTAAAATAATCCATGTTTGGGTTGATAACAAACCTAGAAAGAAGTAGTTATTTGTACCAAACCTTTTAAATATCACATAATGATCTTTATTTATATTTACTTTATATGAAGTGAGGTTGAGAGATATATATTTGAGTGGATCGAAACTCTAACAAGATTCAGAGGTTGAGTTTAGTAGAAGAATTCATAAAAGAAAAGTGATCAATAATTCACCCCTCCCCCACTAAATGACCTCACATTGATCTGAGAAATCCAATTGGGTATTAGAGCATAAATTTCCTTTTAAATATATAAGCATCTACTGAGGATGGAGAATATAAATTTAGTTAATAATAGGGGTGTTTCTATATTTTATGGTAGAAACTATCACAGTTGTAAGAATAGTATGTCACCCCATATTCTATCTATTGTCCTTGATGTTAGAGATGATGGAATAGTGATATTTATTCCCATATATTTATAAGAGAAATGCATAAGTTGATGGTAAAACTCAAAATAACATTTTTATAGCTCTCATAGAAAATTTTTATATAAAAATTATGGGATTTTCAACAAATTCATGTGGGATAAGTCAAGAAGTAGTTATGAAGGAAATGAGAAATTCAAGGTTGAAAAGTTACAAATCCAAAGGAGAAAAATTGAACATATTATAATGGATCATGTAGAAAGTATTTATGAATACTTTACAAGTGTCAATGAGGCTGTTAGAAATATCAAATGTTTTAGTGAGAAGCTGAGAGATTCTACTATTTTTAAGAAACTTTTGAGAAAATTTCTAGATATATTTGATGCCATGGTGTTAGATCTTGAATATTGAGAATATTTCTCTCTAGAAAAACTTCATAATATTCTTGTGGCATATGATATGCAAAAAAAAGTCTTTAAAAAGAAGTATTATGAAAAAATTGATTTTGAAAGTTTGTTAAAAAGGGAAGTTTAGTGATAATTAAGTAAAATAAGAATCAATTGATTAATATGCTGGGGAATATGAAGAGGACTTCAACACAATCATTTATTTTATTTCTAAAAGATAAGAAAAGTGAAATTTGAGAGGAAAATGGAAACTTTATCTTAAATGTTAGAATTGTAATGATAGTGATAATTTTACAGTAAGATTTCCTAAGAATAAGTTCAATGATTCTAAATCAAAATAATAATACAATAAGTCTTATAAATGAAATGGAAGAAACATAAGAAAGAGTTTCTTGGTGAGAAGAATAAAAGTTTTTTGATAAGAAGAGAGAAGGATGATTCATCATTCAATAATGGAACTGATTTTAATGCTTCCTAGATCATGTTAGAAGAGAAAGTGCTTCATCAGACTATGATAATGATAGAGAAAATAGAATATAACTTGAGAGGATTATAACATAAAATTTGGAGGTATCTCTTGAGAAAAATACACAACACAAGAAGGAAAGTAAGAGGTTGAAGAAAAAAGTTAATGGGATTTATTATAATAATGCAAAGCATATAAAAAAAGGTGGATACAATTATTAATGATATTAGATCTTGGAAAATGAAAGTGGATAAGTTTGAAAATAAAATTAAAGGTTATGAAGAAACCTTAGTCAAAAAGGATAATCTTAATAAGGTAGAAGAAACACTTATTGAAGAGTGTAAGTTGAATAGGTTGAAGTTTTCTAAATTCGAGAAGATGGTGAATATTCTTAAATAAATACCAACCAAGAAGGAGGAAGATTTTTCTGAGACATAGTCAATGTTTATTACAACACAAAGTGAGTTAAGGAAGATCATATAAGTCTTCACCAAAATAGTTGAGGTTAAAAGTTAATCTTCTCAAGATGGTGAAAAGAAGGGTCTATAGATGAAATTTATTTATATCTATAAACAATATCAAGATACATATTCTTTTACTAACAGTGCATGTTCAAAAGATAATATTTAACAGTGCATGTTTAATTACCTTTTATATTTGTGAGAAATCATATTCCATTAAAAAAATAGTGGAATACTTCAAGTATACTTTCCCATGAATAGAAACACGCAAAATCTTTAAAGAGTCAACACAAAAAAATTCTTATCAGAACTACTATCAATTTAAAAGATAAATATCCAGAGGTCACTACTGGTGTTGTGGAGTATTCATACACAAAGATTACTCATGTTGGTTTAATATGTATCTACCAAGAAATAGGTATGGATCAAGGGGGAGATATGAGAATCATAAAATAAAAAACCTTTAAAGAAAGCATAATAAGGAATAAAAGAAAGTTTAGAAAGTGAAAATTATTAATGTTTAAAGTGAGGTGTGTTAAAATATTAAGAATGTTGAGAAATAAAAGAAGATCAAGAATTTTGAGCAAGAAAATAAAGTCAAGAATGTTAGGAAGGGAAATACTATTGAGTAGGTTAAGAAAGTGTGCTTAGTTATTTGGCCATAACAAATATATGAGGTTATAAATATAGAGGAAACACAAAAGACTTATAAAGAAAAGGTGAAGAAACAAGATTCATGATATGAGAACAATGTTGATAATAAATAATAAATAGATAGAGGTTTGAATATTCAGAACAAATGTAAAAGGTGTGAGCAATATGACCATGTTAATAAAGACTGCATGATTATCTTACCACCCCAATAGGAAAGAATAAATAGGATTTTACAAACTCAAGGTAACAAAGATGTTAAAAAATATAAATATAAGAAGAAAACTTTATACGAGTATTCAATAGATGAGAAAAAATACATCACAAAACATTGATCATAATGAAGAAAGAATATACCATTGTAAAAATAAGAATAAGAAGAATTTGATTCTGGGAGAAGATTCTTAGTCTAATTGTTACTTCTAAGGAACATTGAGGTTCCTTCATTTTCCCAATATGTACTTTATTATTTGAAACAACTTGTAGGGAATTGAATGAGAAGAAGTAGAAAAGATGGTTAAGTGCTGTAGTGGTTTTATAACAAGAAGATAAATCCATCACATAAACATTATGATTTCATAATGAATATTTTTGTGCTACCCTTCAGGGGGATAAAAGTTGAATTTGAGGTATGTGTATCACATTTTTCTTAAAAAAGGTGGATATTTTTAGTAAGATGAGACACATGGGGAGTTTTTTTATAAACTTGAATTGTTTTGATGTGTTTGTTGAGATAATTTCAGGATGTATCTTAATAAACTTACTCATATTTACCTTGATATAAATATGTTGAAAGAATATTAAGGAAATTATCACATTAAACAAATGTTATGGATAACATTGATCACCTTGATTATACACTCTTATTTTCTACATAGGGTTTTTTCCACATAGGCTTAGAGTTATTTAGTTAAAGGATATTTGTTAAGAAACTCATGTGATACTAAATTAATCAAGATTCCATGAGAAATGAAGATGATCTAAGATTATCTCTATGTTACCCTTTGTATTTGATTGTCAATAAGGGGGAGAGAAGAAAATTAAAACATTATATGGGGGAGAAATATTTGAGTACACATATTGAATTCAAATATTTTTGAAGTTTTATGAGGATATTGACAAAAAAATGAAAAGGGGTATATTTTTGTTCCCAATTTTTATTAGTTTCATTTTTTTTCAATATGTTAATATGTGTTAGTAGATAAATTTACTTAATAAATTTAGAGAAGTTTTATAGAAGAGTTGTTTCTATGTTCAGTGAAAAATTATAAAGTTTGGATATGCTATGTTGATATTAAAAGTTCCTAACATCATGAAGATACTCATGATTCAAGTTAAGTTTTTATGAGTTTGTATAAAGGGGAATAATTTGGTTACTAAACAAATATTGAGATAAAGCTATAAAAAGTTGAAAGTATGAATTACCCCAGGCTAAGTTGCATGGAATGAGTATCATCAAACTAATGTTATCATTTAGAGATATATGAAGTCCAAGTTATAAAGTGAAAAGATAAAGTTTCATTAATATTGATCTATGAAATTACTACTGTATAAAGGTTGAGTTAAAAAGTACAGATGCATTCGACTATGTTTAGAGAATGAATACTATTTGTATGAATCTCAAGATTATATAGTGGTGTTGTGATGAAGTTGAAAATAATATGAAGTTCAAAGTTGTGAAGTCTTCATAAATTCTTAGATACAGAGTTGAAGAAGTTTTGAATAGAGGAAAACTTGTTAATGTTATCCAATGTAGGAAACCAGTGTAGATCACCAGATGGAGAAATCTATGAATCTGCAATAGATATAGTTCTATCGGGAATACACTAAAAATATCCATTAGATGGTATATTTTTATGACATAAGATGGACAAAAAGAAGTTGCTTCAGATAGAGAAAAGACGCACAAAGTTTGAGATGGATTTGAGTTGTATCAGACATGGAACTTTCATAGTCTTACCAGATGGAGAGTAGTATGAAGTCTATTGGATGGTTAAATATGATGATAAATAAAGTATTAATAGAAAAACTAGAAATGAATAGATAAATATGAAGTTATAAAAGACACTGAGGAATGAGATGTCATCAGATAGATAATTCTTAAGTCATTAGATTGGAAATACTGAGCCTATCATATAGAGGTTTCCTAATAATGTGAAATGAGATGAAGGAAGTTTGCGAGTTCATCATAAAGAGAAGGATAAGTGTACCAAATAGAGTTAATCATAAAATTTAGACCAAACATAGAAGAGTTGGAAAGAAGAACACAAGATATAAGAGTTATTGTGAAGGAACCAAAATTTTTTTTTCCAGAAAAAGTTCTAATTAGATTTACATAAACTTTTTAAAGTTATTAATAACATGATTATGGTGAGATATTATTTTATAGAATGTTAATCAATCATATATTTAGGGAAGTTTAAAAAAAGCTTTGACATCGAGTTCTAAAGAAAATTTTGTAATGAAAGATAACTATGAATTTTTTGGAATATAGAAGGTGGTCAAATGAAATTGAGTTGGGTAGGAAAATTCAATTTTTGAATTTTGGGAGGCCATTTGAACAATGCCTATAAAATGGGGCGATGAAATAGTATGAAAGTAACTATTTATACATGTGAAGGTGTAGAAGTGCTGAATTTTTTAAATCACAGTGTAAGTGGATGACCGAGTTCCTACTTGGTTGAAGAAGATAGCATAAAATGAAAGATCTTTTGATATAAGTCTTCTGGATGAAGGCATACTAGACAGGATGAGTACCAAATGAAGAAAAATCATTATAAAAAGTTGCTTTAGTGGATAAAGAAGCATCATACTGAGGTTCACAGATAGAGTACATCATACAAAGCATGTCAGACCAAGGATTATTAGACACAGTGCATCAGAAAATGCACAATGGACCAAGGGGATGAAAATATAACATACTGGATGAAGTTATTCCAAATTTAATTCTATTAAGGATGTTTCAAGTAAATTTTTTTGGTAAGTTGAAGAATCAAGTTTATCTAGGTATTTATTAGATTTGGAGGATGTTTTGAGAATAATAAATACTTAAGAGATTTTTTAAAGATCTTGAAGAATATTGTACACAGGTGAAGGTGATCCAACATGCTTGGTGAGAAAGAACATCTTAAGAAGAAGATATTTCTATAGTTGATTGGAAAAGATTAAGGAAGATCTTGTGGTTGGGGTGTAGAACTAGTTGTTGAAGAAGCTTATGGATGAGGCATATAACAAGTTGAGAAGGAAGTGGATATAAGGATAGTTGGGGTGTATAACAAACTGAGGAAGAAGAGTTGATTGATAGTTTTTAGAACCATGGTTATCTGGAGTAATGATTACTGTGGTGGAGAACCAGTTTCTACCTACACCTTTGTAATCCTGAAAGAATATAATAAAATAATCCATATTGGGTTGGATAATCAACATGGAAAGGAGTAGGTCTTTGTATTGAACCTTGTAAATACCACATGCTGATATCTCTTTATATTTACTGCATACAAATTAAGTATGAGAGATTTATATTTGAGTGGATCGAAACTCCAACACATTTTAGAGGTCGAGTTCAATAAAATAATTCTTAAAAGAAAAGTGATCACTGATTCACCCCTCCCCCATTATTGATCTCAGATTGATATAAGAACTTTAATTGATATCAAAGCATAGGTTCCCTATGAAATATCCTACTATTTATTTAGGATAGAGATTTTAAATTCAATGAACGACATGGGTGTTCTTTCATTCTATGGTAGGAGCTATCATAGTTTGAAGAATATGATGTTACCCTATCTTCTATCTCTTGGACTTGAAGTTATAGATGCTTCAATAGTCGTATTTATTACCATTAATGAGGTTTCTATGATCAATGTTAATAATATAAAACTATAAGTTGATGACAAAGATCAAAATTCCATTTTTATGTCTCTCTCATAAAATGTTTATAAAAAAATTATAGTATTTCCAACTTCCAATGTTATGTGGGATAACTTGAGAGCAGTTATGAAGGAAATGTGAAAGTCAAGAAGGAAAAGTTACAAATCCATAGGATAAAATTTTAATATATTAAGATAAATTATGAAAAAATTATTGATGAATAATTTATAAGATTCGATGATATTTTCAGAAATATAAGAGGTTTTAGTGAGAATCTGGAAGATTATACTAACATTAAGAAACTTACGAGAAATTTTCTAGATAAATTTGATGCTAAGGTGTCATATCTAGAAGATCGAGAATATTTATCTCTGGATGAACTATAGAATATTATTATTGTATATGAGATAAGAAAAAAATATATAATAATAAGTCTATCGAAGAAATTTATTTCAAATATTTTTTTAAAGGGAAGTTTAGTGATATAGAAGTAGAAGAAAAATAAAGTGATCCAGATATTGAGTAAGATAAAGAGGGCTTCAACAAAATCATTTTTCTCCTTTATAAAAATATATAATGGGAAATTGGAGAAGAAAAATAAAACTATCTCCCAAATGCTAGAATTGTAATGATAGTGGTCATTTTTCAGTAATCTATCCTAAGAAGAATTTAAATGATTCTGAATCGGTAGAAGAAAACAAGAAGTATCAGAAACAAAAATGGAAGAAACATAAGAAAAATTTTCTTAGAATTAATAAGAAAAGATCATTGAGAAGAAGAGAGTAGGTTGATTCATCATCCAAAGATCAATCTGATTGTCATGTAAACTTCCTATCCCATTTTATAAGATAAAGTGCTTCATCATACAACGATGGTGATGAAGAAAAGAGAGCGTAACTTGAGTAGATTCTCAAAGAAAATTTGGATGCATCTCCTGATAAAAATACACAAATCAATTAGGAAAGTAAAAGGTTGAAGAAAAACGTTAAAGATATAACATCTAAGAATGGTGAGTGTATAGAAAAGGAGGTGAAAATTATTAATGAGATTAGTGCTCAAAAAAATGAAAATGGGTAAGCTTAAAAGGAAACTGCATGGTTATAAAGAAACATAAACTAGAATGGAGAATATTATCAAGGTAGAAACAACACTAATTGAGGAGAGTAAGTAGAATATGATGAAGTTGGATGAATTTGAGGAGATGTTAAATGTTCTTAAAGAAATATTGGATGATAAAAAGGAAGGGTTTCCTAAGATAAAATCAATGTTTCTTATAACACAAAGTGAGTTAAAAAATACTATAGAATACTTCACAAAAGTAGTTGAGGTTAAAGGTAAATATGCTCAAGCTGGTGAATAGTGGGTTCCATAGAAGAAAATTGTTTCTATCTCCAAAAAATCACAAGATACATATTCCATTACTAATAATACAGGTTTAAAATATAAGATTGAATCATCTAGGAACTTGAAGATTTGTGAGAAGTTATATTCCACTAAGAAAGAGTGGAATGATTCAAGAATATTTCCCTTGAATAGATATGTCCATAGTTTTTAAAGAAGTAACAATAATAAACTTTTGAGAAAAAAATACTATCACTATGAAAGATCAAAACCCACAGGTCACTTTTGATGTTTTGGGGTATTTAGTCACAAATCTTACTCATGTTGGTGAAATATGTATCTACCAAGAAAGAGGTATGAATCAAGAAGGATCTATAAGAGGTAGAAAAGAAAAAACCTTTTAAGAAAGCATGATGAGGAAGAAAATAATGTCTGAAAGGTGAAAAATTTTAATGCTTCAATTGAGGCGCGTGAAAAGATTAATAATGATGAGAAATAAGAGAAAATAAAAAATTTTGATAAAGAAAAGAAGCTCAAGAATATTGATCATGAAAAGAAAATAAATAATATTTTATAGATAAATAAGGATGGGATGGGTAAGAAAGAGTTCTTATTTATTTTCCCAAAACATACAACTGAGTTTAGAAAGATGGATGAAGCACAAAATTATACTTAAAAAAAGGTGAATAAAAAATATTCATAAGATGAGAACAAAGTTGATAACAAATTATCAATAGATAGTGGTTTGGAGATTAAGAAGAAATGTAAAAGGTGTGATCAATATGGACATGGTACTAAACATTGTATGACTATCCTACCACCCTAAGAGGGAATCATGAAAAGGATGGTATAAATTCAAGGTAAAAAAAGATGTTATAAAAGATTAAGAGAAGATGATAACTGCATTTTAAGATTCAATAGATGAGAAAAAATCCATTAAAAAATCTTTGAAGGCTAGTCATAAGGAATAAAGCACATCCAATGGAAGGCATTTACCCTTTTTTTTTATTATTTTAGGATTGGGAAATAGGAAAAGTCAACCACCAAAGAGGAAAAAGAACAAGTGTATATAAATGAACTCAAACCAAGCCCACATGCATGTTTAATAATTTTGAAACAAGGTACAAGTACAAGGAAGCTCAAAGTACAATACCAAAAGAAAACAAGAGAACAACAAATGAAACAACTCCAACTATCTGACTAGTAGGGTCCTGCACGGCCCTGGTAGTTCTCCTGGAAACCTAAAAGTAGTTTTATATATGTAGGGTGAGCATACAAGTACACTCAGTAGGGAAAACCAAAGACTCCCGTGCACAAGTGGGGGAACGTACTAAAGTCCCGTGAGAAAAGGAGTAACCAAAAGCCTATCAAGGAAAACTATCCACCCAAGCCTCACCAGGGCACACTCCCCAAATAATGCAAGTCAAGTAATAAAGATAATAAGAGCACATCGATGTTTGGGTACCCCGCACCACTTTCCCACTGGTTATTGAGACATCCTACGCATCGAACCAATCCCGCCATTCTCACCGTAGTCCCACTGCCACACCCGCCCGCATACACCTGGGCCACAATCACATGCAGTCCCACTGCCAAACCTGACCGCACACACCTGGGCCACAACCATATGCAGTCCCACTGCCGAATCCCGACTGCACACACCTGGGCCACAACCACACGTAACCACGCCCGAAGACACCTGGGCTAGAAGATCCACTGCCACGCCCGAAGACACCTGGGCCTCATCCCGAAGACACTTGGGAAACTACCTGCCGCACACACCTAGCCAACCACCACACCACCCTGCTTGAAGGTTCTTGGGCTAATAATGGACCTCAGGCCATCACAGCCTGCCCGAAGATACTTGGGCTATCCGGGAAAGGGAACATAAAAGGAGCTAATAACCAGCCACTAATAATGGTGTTGGAAAAAACACCCTCCCCCATGAAATGAGGGTGTTCGGCACTAAGTGCTCAACTTGGGTGGGGAGAGAATAAGAAACAAAAAACTACAAATATATATATGAGTATAGGTAACAATAACTCACCCAAAGTTCTGGTTTTTCTTCAGCCAACCTAGAGGACACAACCGACACCCAAGTCTGGGTCATGACTTTCGACAACAAAACCCATTTTTCCCAGTCTTGTTTTCATGTTCAGTAATAATGTTCAAATAAGTTTATGCACTACTGGGAAACTAAACCATAAGAATAACCATGGAAAGTAACCAGCCAAACGTCAACTAAGCATCCACACCCGGTTCTTAACAACAGAGGATCCCACCCTAATTCGTGATATAAACAAGGTAACCACCCGGTCTTAAAACTCACAACCACCGAATCCATAACAACAGGGGATCTCATCCCCAATTTCATAACCACCGAGGGTACAAAAACAGTGGATCCCATCCCCTCCCACATCTCCAGCAATCGGCCTGTAAAAAGGGAAATAACCAAACCACTGCCACCGACACAAAGCAGGGTCGTACTGGTATTTTTCAGATTTAAACGATTTAACACGCTCCATGATTTCAATTCCGTGTGCTTTAATCGGGGTTATCATAAAAGGGTTGATCTTGGTGCTTTCAATTTATTCATCCGGGTATACGTGATTAACCAATTTACTTTTCACAGCAGGAGTTCACAATTACAAACAAGCCATTTAAAAACATCACGAGGGTTTTTTAGTGCACAGAGAAAGACCACCAACTTCCATGATTTTCAGGAGGCGTAAGCCAGTACAACTAATCACAATATAAAACAGCATCAATGATCAGAACCCCCCCTCTTTCTTTATAGAATCTGTTCATTATCTTTATTAAGGTTCGGTCCAACCAATTCTACAGAAACAAAAGAACGCCCACCCCGCATGATACACAAAAGAGAGAGGCGAAGGAGAAATTCCCTACTTGTTGATCGACGATCGACACTTAGGTCGGGTGCGGAACTTTACGCATAATGATGCGGCACGCCCGATGCACCGAAAGCTATTCGTGAAAAGCCGCGATTGAGTGAGGAAGAAACCAGGCCTAACCCTCTGCTTTATAAGGCCGGTGGACGGTTGAGATAAAAACGCGAAACGACGTAAGGAGCGGGGGTCATGGGTTGACCGTGCGTTTGACACGTTATTAAAGGGTCCGAGTGGTTTAAACCGACGCACACACAAAGTTATTTCATTAATATTTAATTAAAACATTAGGGCGTTACTGGGCTTTTAAAACGAGCTTAAAGGGGTAAAAATAGGGTTTAAAACCCAAATTGCGCAAGAAAGAGTGCCACTGGAAAGAACCCGCGAGGGTAGGCCAGAGCCATCGGTAGCTGAGCTACCGGTGGCTGTCAGCGACCGGTAGGCTGCAGCTACTGGTAGACCAAGCTACCAGTAGACAGAGCTATCGGTAGACAGAGCTACCGGTAGACAGAGCTACCGGTAGCTACAGCTACCGGTAGACCGAGCTACCGGTAGACAGAACTACCGGTAGGCTGCGGCTACCAGTAGACCGAGCTACTGGTAGGCCTGCTACCGATAGGCTAAGGCTACTAGTAGGCCTACCGTTACGCCAAACTTCACCGAGATTCCCAGACCAGAAATCCCAACATGAGATTTTCGCAAAGTAATGGACCCAAAAACCCAGGCCATTACATACCTCATGAAATCCTCAAGTGGGTGAAATTTCTAGTGTACCAAATTGTTATTCATTTTGATCCATGTTTTCTATTAGGTCATGAGCGGCGGAATGAGTTTTATCAAATAGGGAACCACTAGTTGAGACATCAATCATTCCAAGATCCATGGGGATAACTCCCTCATAGAATTATTGGATTAACAGTTTCTCACTAATCTGGTGGTGGAGGCATCTTGAGAAAAATATTTTCAATCTCTCCAAGTATTCATGAAGTGTCTCTCCTTGTGATTTTTTAATTCCACAGATTTCTTTTCTAATTGATGCAGTTCAGGAGGCAGGGAATAAATTCTATAAAAAGAGTCATTTTAGGTCATTCCATGTCCAATATTGTGGTAGAAAGATAGTATATCCAGTCTTTGGCTAGAACATAAAGGGATAAATGGATGTCTATAAACTTAATGAGGTCCTCAAACAATTTTTGGGGTTTTATGGTGGATTACACTATGTGAAACTCCTTGAGATGCTTGTGAAGGTCCTCTCCAGGAAGACCATGGTATTTGGGAAGGAGGTGGATGAGGCCTGATCTTGGATCAAAGTCAGATGCTTCCTTGGGATATTTTATGTATGTAGTTTGGTACTCCATATCTAGAGTGGTCATTTCTTTTAAGGTATGGTTATTTTCATCCATGTTTTCTTGGAATTTATTAGGTTCAATTTTTGATTGGTTTAAGACCACTTGAGGTTACACAAGGGGTTCCTCAATATTACTTCAATTTCCTACTCTAAATGACCTAATTTGTGAGTGAAGTGACTTTTCAATTTTAGGTTCAAATTCAAGTAATGTTTCTTTTCTAGATCTTGTTAGGCAATAACAGTGTCCAACAAGATTGTTTGTTTGTTTGATTGTCCCCATTTTTTATCTTTTTTTTAATTTTGTTTTTTTATAGAAGATGAAAACACTTAAGAAGAATTAAATAATAAAATTTAATAGAATTTTATATTACAAAATTATAGAGAGAAAGAGGGAGGGAGAAGAAGAAGAATAATAATAAGAAGAAGAGCGAGATAGATAAAGGACACAAAAAATGTAAAACAAAAATAAAAAAATAAAAAAAATGGGGGTGGTGGGATATTGAAAAGAGTAATAATTAAAAAGGAAAGTAAATATATAAAATGAAATAAATAAAAAATGATATTGGATCCCTGAAAATGGCAGTGATATTTAATCTCATTATCAAGCACACTAAATTATTTGTTTAGTTTTTTATTAGAATTTCTGCAGTGTAGCTGGAACCCTAGGTCATCTCTCAATGGACCCCTAGATCATTAATTCCAAGAGAAGTTTTTTATTATGAAAAAAGTGGAATGGGAATTTATAAAACTTGGGTTTTTTTATTTTAAAAAATAAATTCAAATAATATTACTAAGTGAGATAAACAGGATGGTGAAATCATGATTAGCCCGGGTAAGTGTCCCTTGATGCTCAATCCATAATTTCCCTCAAGGGAATGAGAAGGATCACTAGTTTATTGATTTTATACACAATGAAACCAGTATGTTATGTGATTTATTACTAGGTTACCACCTAGTATTTAATTGACTAATGATATTGATTATCGGTGGCCGCTCAAAATCAACACTATAGAACCGATGTAAAAAACGAAACTCAATCAAGGTATCACATCAACAACATGATGAGATGACCAGATTTTTGTCAATGATAATATTTACACAAGAAAAAACTTGTGTATTCATGGGTTAGATATCCTAGAATTTATCAACCAACGTAATCCATTCACACACTCAAGAAAGGGAAGGGGTGAGAAAAGAGGCAACCACACTCAAATCAACACAAGATCCGAGTTATTCATTAAAGCATGAGGATTGATGTTCCTTTGATTTTTGTTTAATCATACCAAAATAAACACAAATTAAAAATTCAAAAATGAAGAAAAATGGACACAAAACTGTAAATTCAATTACCCTATGAAGATTACAAGCGTGGAGCTTGGGATTACCATAAAGGACCCCCCCCCCCAAGTTGATCACTAAGAAGCTTATAAGTAAATGATGAAGATGAAGGAGAAAATGGATGAATAAATCTCTATAATTTGACTCATCCTTGACGCTGGTATTTAAAAATATTATAATTATGGAGATGAGTAATTTTATGGACAATTACATCAACGTTTCTACAAAAAATGGTCAAGTATCTAAGGGGTTGGGTGACTATTCATAGCAGAATTTTTACTCAATTATATCCAATTTTTTTACTGAAAAAACTCGTAAAAAAGACTTAAAATTATTTTTATATATATTAATTTGATTTATCTATCCAATGTAGGTACAATTATCCCAATTTGAGGTTTGAGGCTTGATTTATGGTCCAAATAAAGAAGGTGGTCCAATCTGGCCTGCCCAAAATTTCTTCACATTGTGCTCCATGTTTGGGCCTAAAAATTGATGACTTCGGCTCCATGGTATTCTATAGAAATGTATCCCACACGTTTTTCCACTCTCTCTCAAATTTTCATCCCAATTGGATGCATGTATTATCCACATAATATATTAAACTTTACAAGTGTGCTCGAGTTCTCACGTAGTTTGGCCCGTTTTGATTAAATTCAATCCTAGGCTCTTTAAATAACCTCCTCCTACAATGTAGACACTGTAATAAGTAAAATTTCACATTCTAATAGTGATAAACATTAAATCATTGAATCTATCATGAAGTTCAATTTTTTATTATATTTGTAAATTTCAATACAAAACTAGTTTAAAATAGTGGTGTAAGGATGGAAATGAATAGTGAATCATTATGTGATCAGGGATCCTCCTAAAACCTATCATATAATATGTGAAAGAAGCATACTAAATCCCAGTGAATAAAAAAATGAAACTAACTCATTACCTAAATTGGTAATACTATTTTTCTCAACATCACCATGGCTCACTTACCAAGTAACACATAGAAGTAAAAAATATTTATTCAAAGCACACACACACACACACACACATATATATATAATGAGGGTACCCCACTTACACTTACTCATTGGATTTTTCACTCTCAAACCCCAAAAAAATTTGGTCTTGTGCTCATACCTTGCATATGTAAATCCATCCCTGATTTGAGTCAGGCCTCAAGTCTACCTACCTCATTCCTACATAGGGCTCAACATATCATGTTGGAATTAGTCTTTCTATCCATCTCATCATCCCATCCCAAACCTCATGAAACCATATCAATTGTAACCGAGTAGTATTCTATGATCCACCATAGACCATGTAAATTTATTATACCTCAATCCATCACAACCCATGTGAGTACTCCTATATGAATCCATAACCACTATGTTTGGATATATGTATGTTCTATACCTCAAAATATTACAGATCGTGTTTAAATGTATAGTGAAACTGAGATCTGCCACATATTGGGTAGGAATAATCCCTATACTTTAAGTTATTATATCCTAGGATATTCCTACTCATAGTTACATCTGAAGGGAAAGTGGGGAGAGGGAGATTCCAGCTACCAGTACCCCCACTATTTTGGATTTTAGAGAAAATACCCTCAATATATTTAGGATTTTGTTTCAATACTAATGTGGGTGGGTTATCATATGAAATTATAAAATGTAAATAATTTCTCTCACAACCAAACTAATCTAATCTACCCATCATTAGACTCATATGTCGTTATCCTCACAGAGGACACTGAGCTTCCACAACTAAAGACTAGGTCTCAAGAAGAATACAAGAATAAAATTTCATATTAATTAATTAATTATCCATTAATTAATATTATTTCATATTCATTTCCAATATTAAAAATTTAATATTTTAAACCATTACCTTGGGCACTATAAAATTTCTTTATATTCTCAAGTATGACATCATAATCTATGAACACTAAGAACTAACTCCATTCATTTATCAGTTTAATTATTCATTATTAACCATTCAAGTACTCTAGGACTTAGCTTAAGCCAAGACATCAAGATTTTACTTGAATTTTATGGTGTCAAACTACAACAATCAGTTGCAAATTATTGTATAAATAACATTCAATTATCAGGTCATCAAAAAAGAATCAAGAAACGGTAAATATATCAATGAGAAAGACTCAATCTGAACTCATCCCTACCTCCTAAATTTCATTCCCATATCATTTCATATAGTGAAATATATCCCTCCATCACTGGAATTGACCACCACTACAGCTCAATCTCTCATTTCATTGCTCATCACAGGCTCCCAACAATATCCAAATTATCATCAACACATAAAATCATGACATCGATATAATCACCCTTGATTACACATATATATTAACTATATGTTTTCCACATAAATTAAAGACACTAAATACATGGTATCAAAGTATCCAAGCCTCCTGTAAAAAGAAATGGGATTCATAAGCCCTAAAAATTAATATTTATCAAACAATTATTTTAATTCCATCTTAAATTAACTAGTTTATTATGCATATATTATCTAAAACAAGGAAACCTATAGATAGTTTCTATTTATATCTATAAAATAACAAAACATGATTCAATAATTATTTAATTATTTATAAATTCAAATATGAGTAGTATTTATTATGATCACACCTCTTACATTAAATTACATCTATACAAATTGTCTTACATTATTTAATATTTCCAAGAAATCAATCATGATAAACAATCAACAATAAATACTACTAAATATATATATCACACTAACTAATAAATATAAGAGGAAACATCAAGAAAACATAAACCACATATGACCCCAAACCCAACCATTTATTTATTTCTCAGCATAATGAAAAATTAATTATCTTTAACATGCGATAATCCCCATTTCAATACATTAATTCTGAGAATTATAAAAATGATTCTAATCATAAGTTATTAAGTATTTTTCACTACAATATGTGATTATCCTTTTCTAACTCATGGATAATTCTATAATTATAAAAGCTAAAACTTAATCTAGTACATGAGATATTATTTTTAAGAAATCATATTTCTAAGATGTAAGAGGTTTAAAATTTATCAAACATTGTTTTTCCTATACATGATAATATTTCAATTTATTGAATAATAATATCATTCCTAAGCATTTAGTTTCTTTAAATTTCATTTTTTAAATTATTATCAACAATATTAATAATAAATTTACCTATAAAATTTCTATATTCTAAGGATAATCATATTTATAACATGTGATATTATTTATAATTGAAGTCTTGAAATAACAATATATTAAGATATCCACTACATGAATTTTCAACATTTTTTTTACCTATAAAATTTCTAGATAGTTAAATAACCACTCTTCATCTAATTACTTTATGAAATTAATATTTAATTCATTTTAACCCCATCCAATTAAAAAAATAAAGTTAAATCATTATAATTCCTTATATTTTTCATAAAATAATATAGAGATAAATAGATCCACTGTCTGGAAAGAAGTCGCCACATGATTTTTTTATCAAGAATAGGAATGAGAAAGTGAATATCATATATTTGTAAATGTAGGAGAAACATAATATGATTTTTGAAGGACTCGAAAAAATCAAATGGTAAGGTTTTGGATCAATGGGACTCAAGGGAAATTATATAATAAAAAAAGAGAAAGATGTATCTAAATTTAATAAATAACATAGTTTTCTAGGAAAAATTCAAGGAAACTCACTTATAACTTCACATTTAATTTTCATTTAAATATATTCAATTTTAACATCTTTTAATGACCCACTTTTAACTCCTAATTTTTAGGTAAGTCAAAAGAGATAATTCATTCTAATTATTTTATATTTTAAAACTATAATTTTAGGTAGATATTTATTTAATATCATCCAAGGAACACTGAAAAAGGAAACTAGGAAGAAAAAGTGATATTTCTAATTAAAATATATACCCTCATGCAAGAGTAATGCACTGTATAAGGGTAATATGGTTTAACTTTATACAATGAACAAATCTTAAATGAATATTATGTAGGATTAATAAAATTATAATGACCTTTACATGAAGAAGGATTTACCCTCACATGATCTTATGAAAAAATATAAACCTTTATGCAGGAAATGAGAAAGGTAAGATACCTTTATATAGCATATAGAAAATCAAACTTACCTTTAAATGTGCTTTAAAAAAATTTACTTACCCTTAAGAGAGCTCAATTAGCTTACCTATACACAAGGTTCAATATTTGTGTAAATTTATTTAGACTTGCCTTCACATAAGAGGGGGTGTTTATTTAAGGGTAAAAGAAAATTTAAAATAATAAAATTTTCAATAAATAAACTCATAAATTAAAAGGTAATAAGAGTTTAAGAACCCTCTAGACACCTCTAAGACTTATAAAAACACAAAGGTAGTTTTTTCAAAATTTGGTACCATAAAAAATTAGTAGAATAAACAAAATTCAAATATAATAATATCAAAGTTTTCAATGCCACCAACTTACTTCCAAAAAATATACTATGCATGTTGAATAATTCCATTCATCCAACATATCTTTTATGATCACAATCACACTCACACAAGCATCAGTAAATAAACCATGAATAAAAAATTGTGTAAGTCATACCACTTTTAAATGTTTCTCAATTGATATATAAGGTGTAAACAAAAGGACCACCAATTTCATCATAACAAGTAGATTTTAGAACATTAATTTAAGAAACATTATCCTAAAAATCTACTCTCAAATAATTCATAAACTGATTTGAAATAACATCCATCAACTAGGAATTTCTCCTCTCAAATTGAACATTTATCTCCAAAAATCAAGGATGGGTTTACATGATAAAAATCATATATATATCATGAAAAAGACATATCAAGATCATCCAAATTCCATTTTACTACTCCTATTATTTTTTCACCATGAGTTTTCCTCCATCTTTAAGGACTAACACTACTATGAATACAACCTGATACCATTTATTAATCCCTAAATTCAACTTGATAATTTTTCAAAACTAAGATAGATCTTTTATCTCACTTTAATTCTAGATTATTATTGATGTAACTTGTAATTATTCATATCATCATGAAATTACATATTTATCTTTGATATTCATAGTGTATACTTAAAACCACTTGTTAATTCATATTAGTTCTTGATACCACTAGCACTTGTTTCGAAACCATTTGTTCTATATATTTGTATTTCATAACATACACCTCAGGGATCATATATCTCAATTAATATTTCACCACTTAATCCATATTTATTAATAATAAAGTAAATAGGGAGAGGGATACTTCCCCAAAATTATCAAGTTAAAGAATGTGGTTGGTCTTAGTGAACCAACCATTTGCTTCCAACTCAATTCCAAGACTTCATTGTGGTTCTAATTTCAACACCACTAGTACAAATTTCATTCTAGATAATTTATTCAGTATCCTCTATCTTTCATGGCTTGGGATTAAAATAAATTTTTAGACTAATCCCACTGTTACATGTTTCTTTTCTTGACGACTCATCATTACATCCTTCATTATGCTTCCTCTTCCATAGGAGCACTATTCCCTTGGTCATCACCTCTTTCCTTATGGTATATTTTGTGAAACCACTTTGGAATTATTTATGTGTTTCATCTTCAATTTCCATTATAATCACTTCAAATTCATTTTACCTCGATGAGTATTTATTAACATATTCTTCTTTTTTTCTCAATGGAAATAGATTTTTTTATTTTTTCCCCATATTTTTTATTATTCTCTATATAAGGGATACTACACAAACATAGACAATATTGAAAGATACACATTTTCCCTTCCATAATAATTTTATTCAAATATAATAAATCTGTTTTATAGAACATAAAATTATTATTATTTCATTACATACCTTCTCGTCAACATGGTAATAGGGTTTCTCCTCTTAACATAATTATCATATATCTTTCAGAAATATCTTTCTATATTCCCATTATTAGTAAAAATAAAGTATTTATCATAAAAAAACATACCTCATGAAGTCATGTTTTAGTTGATATATTTTTGCATTAAATTTTCTTCAACCATTGAGTCATACGACTATTAGACATGCATCCATAACGTGTCTCATTATTTTTTGGTTGTAGCATTATAATTCCAATTTTTTGTGTATTTATTTGATATTATTTAGAAATAATTTTTTTAATCTCTAAAAAAATATTTATAACTTTGAATACTCCACTTATTAATGCTACCATGGGAAAGATCTTCTTCATTAGTGATTTCAAATTCATTTCAAGCTCTTTGATATTATATTAATTATCATTCAATTTCATATCTATATCATGTAACTTTGATATAATTTATTTAACTGATTGTATCCTCTTATCATGAATAGTTTTGATAGGGATAATAATTTCTTTAATATCCTTATCTATGGCTATTTTTCTACCATTTTTTGTGTATTTTAATTAAGAAAATGTCTTTGGTCATTCATTTTTTCACCCATTATTTTAATGGATTCATTCAAGATCACTTCACCATACTCCAACCACTTATTTTATGAAACCATGTATATAATGAAATAATATATCACTCTATGAATACTATATAACTTAGCCAACTTCTAATATAATGATTATATATCATATTTTTTCATGTTAAAGTCCTCTGTATTGATTACTAGTTGGTGTTCCCATTTTATCACCAGAATAACTGCTTACTTTCAACCCCATGGGAGAATATAAATTTTCATGTTTTTAGAAAATACCAAAATAATGTTATAAATAAATTTAACATTAATATTAATATCATTTACCTCTATAGGTGTGTTCTTATTATGAATATTCTCTCTATTCCTCCTCTTTATACCTTTTTAAATAATCTAGTCTTTATCCACCATTGATGGAAACACATGAACCTTTATATATCACCAAAATTTTCCATAAATAACTTCTAAAGTTTTCTATATCTAATATGAAATAACATAATGAGTGTTGTTATTTTATACATAATTGGATAATGATATAACCAAGATCTTATCTTCCTCTACATCACTAATTCATTCACTATTCTATTTATAATCATCATCTTAAAGTTTATACTTTGCGATCTCTTGATCAGAATCCTATAGATAAATAAGCATATCCTTTTATAGACAACATATTTCAAATGATTAAAAATAGTAAGCCTCATCGTTGATTCTATGTGTGTAACAAATTTAAGAAATAATTTTGAAAATCGAACACAAAGTCACAAATTTTAGACTCCAAAACCACTTGTTGGGAAAAAGTTGAATATAATCACTTTGTGAGTGGGGTGAATCAAGATGCACAACATATTGAAACTTTTTATTCATAAAATTACATTACCTATATAGATATTTTTACCTAATTGGATGGAACACATTTAATATCTCTTTCTCTATATGGATCCCTCACCAAAACATTCACAAATTCAAAAATATAATGCATGATCAAGACACGCAAACTTTTACTTAGTTTGGTAAAAAGGGATACAAAAAAAGAGAATGAAATGAAGGTGTGTAGATGCATAAAAATACACTATAATCATGTTTGTTTTTTATAATCCTACACCTATATGGGTTGTAAATTACAGAAGGAATTGTATTTTCATTTATTGTACAGGTTGATTTTTGAATTCAAACTCTGAATATAATTATGATAGTTTGAAAATTATGAGTGGTGTTTTGAGATAAGTAATGATACTGAGAAAGTATCATGGGTGTTTGGATGAGATTTTTAGGCTTCAGGTTAAGTTTCAATTGTTTTGGAGTTTTCTATCCATGTTTCAATATTTGGTGTTCATGGTTTAAGAGAAGCCATGTGACATCTTGATGCTCAAAGGGTTTTTAGTTCATTTTGAATTGAGTATGCTTGAGTTTCATTGTTAGAGAACATTTTGGGGTAAAATTTATAATCCAAAAGGATAAATAATTCAATTTAATATAGATCATGATACATGGTGAACTACCTATGCATAGTTTAAAACAAACTATGTGCCTTATTGTAGAAGGGGTCCAGTGGGGTGTGTATGGTTGGCGCATGGTTTGTCCAACCATGTGGCCAAACTATGTGCGTGTATTTGAATTGTATAGTGTTAACCATATATTTGGTTCATGGTTTAGAAAATAGTGTGGATTCCCATAACATCATAAAAAGGGGTATTTTCACCAAAATTCCCCTTCGAGATTTTAGACTATTCCACCTCTTTCTACCCCATTAAAGGTGCATGAAGTAGGGGGTATCCAAACCCCTTCCTCCTCCAATATATAAATTTGGGGTATGTTCATGGTGATTTATTAGAATTTATGGTGATTTATCTTTCTCCTATGGATTCATTTCTTCTTATTCATGATCCTTCCTAATTTTTGAGTTCTCTGGTTTAGGGTATGTTGATGATTACACCAGATCGTGGAAGAATCATACATTTATCAAAGGTATTTTGGTTATCTTGTATAGAGGATATCACAAGATGATTTATTCATGTATTTTTTTGGAATTTCATTAAGGTATGTGACTATGGTGAATTTTCTTAGTTTTCCCCTAATGAATTTCCTAAATGCATGAAGTATTTATATATTTATATAAATTTAATAATACCCTTTTATAGGTTGAGGGTAACCTTTTACATAGTCCAAAGACTTGGAGGCACTAAGCCTTAATACATGTCCATTACAAGCCTAAGGACCAAATTCCAAACCGTAATCCCAACCCTAGATGATTCTAATATTTTTTTTGAAATACATAAATTGACCTACAAAGCTTCTCATCTAGCAATCCTAATGCAAGAATACATGGGCCCGACACCGATAGAATAGACATGCACTCTCAATCATTCAAATATGAGAGCACTGTTGGTGATTTATCCTTTCTCTAACCTTATCTGGGACTACACCTAGTATCTAATCCAATTTCTTTTTTTAATGTTAATCTAATCGCTAGCCCGCTGCGTCGCTGTGAAACCTGATGCCCGTGACTAAACCGATCACGTCGCCGCCAAAAATCCACATCATCGTCTGACCCAAATTTTTTCCATCCCAATAAATCCCACTGCACCACTAAGAATACTTCCACTCATATTAATTGACCATGAAATCTTCTCCCCTCTTCGTCATGTTGTCCTCCCGAACGAAACCGACAAACGAGTAACCCCGATCCCAAGTGATGAAGTCGTTGACCATGCTTACAGATAGTCTCCCCCACTCCCTGCCATCTACAACCCCCTCCCCCGTTCCCTTATACTTCCAACCACTTCCCACAACCCCACTATGCCCCAATAAATCCATAAATAAGGGTAAACCAGGTTTTAAACCCTGGTTTGATGTATGATTACAGGGTAGTCTTTACCACTATTCTAGGACCCCAACTACTTTCCCCAAATTAATTAATTTAATTAATTGTTGTAATGGTATCCTCTATTATATATTTACTTAAAAATGGTATCGAGAGTCAGTTTTGGACCACCTGTGCTAGTTTCATGGAGTTTTGATAAGATACGAGTTCCTAGTGAGATTGGAAACATTTATTACACTTTAATTTAAATGGATAAGTTAATTATTAAATTTTAAGTTTTAGTTTTTATTGTTTCTTTGTGTAGTGAGGAGTTTGGATGGTACTTGGATATGCCTTTATGAGGCTGTTAAGCTTTTAAAATGCTAAGGAAAGCTTCATTGATGAGGTAGGTGGTCTAAGAGATTTACCCATAGTCATGTTAATTTACTTACATGTGTATGTTGTATGTAAATTAAATACCATGTGTGGTATTTTTTATTCCTTGGTTTATGTAAATTGTTATGGGATTTAAATTGGTACATAAAACCTTCTATGATTCCCTTTAGATCCATTATTTTTTATAATACCAAACCTATGGCCACCCATGGGGTGTTCTGTTCCTTGAAAATGGTAGATTGGATTTATAAGGGTAAATTAGGTGGGTTAATATCTTAACCTAGTTAATCTTATTAGTTTTATTAATTAAATGGTTAAATAACTAATGTATATAACTTGTTAATATATGGTTTTGACTTATAAGATGATAAAATGTGATGTTTTCATGTGTTAAGATTTTTTAAAATTCTTATTAGTCCCTTGAAATTGTTTTAACCATCTGTGTTGGGTTTTGACCTAATTGTGGGTGTAAAAGAGGGAATTCTATGTTTTTAAATGGTTCCTATTTTAAAATGAGGTTTTAACTTCTAATTGGTTTAATAAAAATGGGTTTATAAATGGATTTCAATGTTTATTGGAAATGGGTGTGTTGTTTCACCTTGGGGAGTTTCCTTGATAGATGTTTTTAAATGGGAATGGGATGTTTTTAATTTTTTATGTTTCAAGGATTGTAGGGACCTTCGTAAATGATAATGGTTTGAAAAGGGTTCATTTGAGACTTTTTTAATATTATAATTTCTATATGTTGAACTATAGTATTTGAAAAATGATGGAATGGTTTATGTGCCATATTTATGATCCAAGAACAAGTATAATACTATATATAATGGGTGTAAGACTTAAGATCTAGGAACAAATAGTATTATCTATGGTTTAAGTGTCAAAATGATGCTCTAGGCACACTGGTATACCAAATTGAAATGGATTTTGGCCTGATGCTCTGCATCCATAGTTAAAGGTGTTGGACTGATGCTTCAAGTACTATTGTTTAAATATATGATTACATTCTAGAATAAGGCTTATAACACTATTTTTTATCATTTATGATTATAATTTTATGTCTAAAACTTTTAATTAGTACTAATAGTTTTGGGTATGGTTTGGGTGTTGGACTGAGGTTCTGAGCCTAGTTGACATTGATGTATATTCTTCCCTAAGATAAATAATAAATTAAAATACCCTTTTTATTTTTCACAATTTGTATCACTGTAAGTTTGGTGTCTTAGGTTTCCAAATTAGGTTGATGTAGGTCTGTTTGGACGAGGTGTAACCTTAAAACTTGATATCCAGTGGGTACTAGAAGAGTTTTTGTTTTCCTTGGCATGTATCTTCATGTATGTATTGTTTATTATTCCCCTATTTGTCAAGATACACTAATGTTCTAACTAGTATTTTATTTAGACACTATTGGTGGTAGCCTATTGAATTTTACTCACACCCTTCTCGAGACACCACTACACATGGGTACCCAAGTAGCTCTCACATGTTTATTTCATGAACATGTTTGGGTTGAGGCCTGGGTTGAGCTTTTCATGATCGAGCTAGATAGCTCATATGGTATTAAGTGATTGGATGAGGTACAGTTCAGAAATGTTGTAGAGTATTTTTATTGGTTTATTTTATTCTGGTATGTTATATAACCATCCTAGTGGACGGACAATTACATGTATGACATGGATTTTCAGGGATTTACTACAATTTATTTTATAATGGAATGTTCAGTTAATTTATTATTTTTATGTAATTAGATGTATATAATTATTGGTTATTTTTATTAATATTGTGAACTCTAATATTAAGGTATAGTCTTCTAACAGTACCCCTCTAGATCCCCTTTTCTAATCGGAAGCCTCTGGTATATGAGGAGGTGTTCCTGAGGTCAAGTGGTGAACTGGATCAGGGAAACAATTTAGTGGATCCTAGGTTAGAACATTACGAAGTGGTATCAGAATAGTTACTTTCTTATTGTTTTACTATTTTGGATTTGGTATATTAGAGGTATAGGGATGTATCGAATCTTGTGATGGGTATCAGGTTGGTGCATCATGAACACCTGTTCTAGTAGGAATTCCCAGTTACTGGGGTATATAATTGTTATTCTAATTTTTGAGGTTATGGTTGTATCTAATTTTCTCTTCAAGTGATGCGCATGTGGTACGAATTTATGAATTTTGATGGATGTATGTCTCTTGACCTATTTGAAAGATGCATATGATATGTATTTAACTCTTGGATTATAAAGGTAAGAGTCATCTTATACATCATGATAGGAATATAGGATTAACAAGTTATAGTTCTGCTAGTGTGTGACTTTTCTGATGACTGAGGTATGGTTTTTTAATGTGTAAACAACTACTCATATTTTTTTCACATATAAGTACTTAGTGTAATTCCACTCAACTACACCGATTTTAATATGGATTTCATTTGATGGTAGGTTATGTGGATCTACAGTGACACACTCGATGATGAGGATGTCGATGTGGTTTTTGTTCACAATGAGTGAAATGAACTTAGTGGGTTAGTATGGTATAAGTATATGATTTTTGGAACCTTGTGGGTGGTTTTTGTTCATGGTTAGTTATCCGGAATGGTCCTATAGATATTTTTCTAATGTTTAGATTCATAGAAAGGATGGGTGCATTGGTTGTGGGTGATTGGTTGTTTTATGAATTCTTATATATATATATATATATATATATGAGACCCTTGGGATGGGTGTTTTTTCACGATGATATCAAGTAAAATTGTAATTAGATATTTTTTAACATCCTATGAGTTGTAGACTTCTATGAGTGGCCTAGACCTAGGTGGTTAGACCTAGTGACCTGACATAAGACTTGATTAGGATCTAGGTGGGAGATCCTAGTGACCTTCATGAAAGGACTCCAATTTAGGGAGCTAGTTCCATTTGAATTTTACGGTGACCCATGATAAGGGTTGACTGAATGGAAAGGCATATATGGATGTTTTGTGACTTTTTACAATGGTTCATGAAGGGTGCGGCCTATTATGGGGTTTAGTAATGTGTTATAATTTTTTGTGTTGGAGAAGTATCACTCTTTTCCTAGTGTTTCTACTATGTGGTTAGTTTAAAGAGGGGAAGTCTCATTTGGGTGCCTAGCCTAGATGATGGTTTTTAATTTGGGATTTTCTTGATGGTTATGATCCATAATTAGGAGTACAATAGGTTCATAAGTTTATAAGGTTTTCAACTATAGATTTACTTTGGGATGTGACTTTACAAGTGAGTTAGACTTGGTATGTTCATAGTGAGAGGCATAGAGATGAATGGTTTCCTTTAGATTAAAAGAACTTTGAGTGATGATGCTTTAGAGGTGCATGTGGTTTCTAAGGATAATAATAGTTATATTGCTTGACTGATTATCTCTAGATGATTCTTCAATGGTGAGGTGACAATATAAATGATCTTAGTATAACTTTTAAATTATGATAAAGAATTAAGAGTTTGTGCAAGGGGTTTTGGATTGGTGAGATACATTTTGGTTTTGGAGAGCACCTAGGGTGCTCTATGTTGGGTAAGATAGTCATGTGGGGAAGGAATGTCTAGTGGATGGGGCTTATGAGCTTATTTTTTCTAAGATGTTACCAGTTAGAGTCGTAAATAGGTTTTGTGGTTGGGTTACATGATAGTGTGTTGTGGTTAAGTGCCAATTGGATCTTGGAGGCACAAGAAGATGGTTCATTTGGATTATGGATCAGATGATATGGGAACACACAGCTGATGTGTTTTAGTTATGAAGGAATCCATGAGTAGGATGAGGACCAATGTGGGTTTGACGATATGCTTTCAAGAAGGGATGTGCAAGGACTTTAAATGGGTTTGAAATGTCCCTATAGTTAGAGGTGACATCAGAAATGAATGAGATATGGTTGTTTTCATTGATGAAATATTATTTTACTCTTATCTAGAAGATGATCACACCCAATATCTTGAAATATTCCTGAGTATGTTGAGAGAAAAACAGCTATATGCCTAGCTGTCTATTTTTTATGGTTTGATGATGTCTTTTACTATATTTTTGCTCATGGAGTAGTGTATGTGAATACATATGGTGGTAGGTGTATCATCATCCATCTGTTATAAAGTCTATTATTTTGGACTGGATGTTAGTGAATTTCATGGGTATTATTCTCAAATTCTAGGAATGGGTGATGGTTAATGTTTTGTTTCACTTATGTGAGAGTAATATGAACACATTTAATTATTGGGAGTAGTGATTGGATTGTGGTCCGTGGATATTCATCTTTCTTGAGTGATATGGTTAAAAAACACTTTTATGGTGGGGAGTGGCATGTTAGTTTTGAATGCATTCCAATTAAGATGGAAGGGTAACAGGTGTGTAGAACTGACTTTGGATGGGATTTTGTGTCACCATGATGTTAATGATGAATCAATGAGGTGCATCGATGTTTAGGATAAATAATGATGTCATATTTGGGTTAGTGGATGATCTCATTATAGGATATCACTGGGAGTTGGGTATGGAATCTAGTGGGTTTGTTAGATTGGTCATGGAATGCCTCTTCGCATGAAGGCATTATGATTAGTTGATGTGGTTATATCCTGACAGTTAGAGCCATGGGTTTTTTAGATGAGTCATCCAAGGATATTTAGACTTGGGTTAGAAAATGAATTTGGGGTGGAGAGTTTTAAATCACATTAATTATGTCATTTTTTAAATGGTAGATGTGTTTCAAGAGTTGATTTGAGATTTCGAGAAAAATATGGTTTGTTCTTAGTACATGTATGGATGGTGGGTATGTGTTTAATTTGGTTGGTTTTAAATGATGAGGATGGTTACCAATGTTGAGTGGAATTCTCATGGGTGTAGGGGCACAATAAGTTTGAAACCATGATGGATTCAATGTGGGAGCATGATTTCATGGTTCTTTTTATTTTTCAATGGTGGAGGGGCCAAGAATCAGAAGTTGGTGGTTATAAGATGAAGCTTATTGTGGGAAGCATCATATCCTCAGCGAGTGATTGGGTGACTATGTAATCTGTGTTTTGGTTGGGTGAGCTCATATAAGTTCCATCTTGGTATTTAATTTTTGATAATGGGAGTTTCCACACGTTTTGGTCGACTGAGTTCCTTGATATAAAGGTTTTTCCTTGGTAGTGTTTCAGGATTTCGGATTCCAATGAGGTTGTTAGTTATAACAGGTGATCGATGCAGGTCAATTGGTGTGGATGGAAAACCACCGAGACTTATCAATGATGAGGAGTATTATGGTGGGGAGGTTATAAGATCCCACATCTGTATATGTGGGAAATTATAGAAGGAATTTTAATTTTCATTTACTGGATGGGTTAAATTTTGAATCGATACTCAAAATGGAATTCCAAGAGTTGTAATATTTTAAGTTGTTTTTTTAGACAAGGAATGATTATCCAAAGGTATCCCTAGTGTTTTGATGATATTTAGAGTTTTAGGGTTAAGTTCTAATATTTTTTGTAGTTATATAGATAGGTTGAACTATTTTGTGTGCATAGTTTAGGAGAAATCGTGCAACACCTTGATGCTCAGAGGGTTTTCCATTTTTTTGAACTGAGCATGGTTGAATATCATAGTTATAACATGGTTTTGGGTAAACCATGTAATCCAAAATGGAAAACCATGTAAGGTAATAGAGATCATGATACATGGTGCATGGAATTTGCACAGTTTTAGAGAAACCATTCACCTTATTGTAGAAGGGATCCAATGAGGTGTGTATAGTTGGTGCATGGTTTGGCCTATCATGTGGCCAAACTATGTGGGAGTGTTGGACATAAATAATTCCAACTACACCATTGGTGCATAGTTTGGAATATTATGTGGCCATATATTGTGGCTACCCATAACTTCATTAAAATGGTATTTTTACCAAAAATCACCCTTGGAATTTTAGGTTGTTCTACCCCCTTCTCCCCATTAGAGACACATTTACTAGGGAGTCCCCAACACCCTCAATCCTTATCCAACACCTCAATTTTGGGTGTGTTCATGGTGCTTTCTTAGTTTTTTAGGTGAGTTTCTTTCCTCCACTAGATTCATTTCTTCTTCTTGATCCTCTCTCATTTTATATTTATTCAGTTTAGGTTTTATTGATGATTCCAACAGAGCATGGCGGAATTTTCTATTTATTAAATGTATTTTGGTTTGTTTTCATATTTTAGATCATAAGAATATTTATTCATGTTGTTGTGTGGAATTTTGTTAAGGTATTTGACTATGGTGAGTTTCCTTAGATTTTCCATAATGAATTAATTTAATTAATTATTTTAATGGTATCACCTCTTAGGGATTTATCTAGAAATGGTATTGGGAGTCCATTTCATACCACCAGTGATAGTTTCATTGAGTTTTGATAAGAAGTGAGTGTCCGGTGATATTGGAGTCCTTTATGACACTTTAATTTAAATGGTTATGTTAGTTGATAAATATTAGGATAAATTGTTTTTTATTTATTTTTTTGAGGTTAGAGATTGGATAGATGATATGAGTTGGTTGGATATTTAAGAGTTTGGATGGGACTTAGATGGGCCTTTATGAGGTTGTCGAGATCAAAAAAGGTTTGTGGAAGGCCTAAGTGAAAATTTAAATCCCAAATAAATTACTTTAATTGATCAAGAAAACACACAACAAATGTGGTGTTCCATTCCTTGAAAATGAAATATTTGGTATTGAAGGGTAAAGTAGGTGGGTTACGAGCTTAACATAGTTAAGCTCATTGGTTGGATTAATTAATTGGTTAAAGAGCTAATGGTTAAAATATTATAATAAATGGTTGTGAATTATAAGAGGATAAAATGTGTTTTCTTCTTGTTTTATGATTTTTCGAAATTCCTATGAGTCCCTTGAAATGGTTTTAACCATGTACTTTGTTTTTTTACCCAATTTTGGGTGTCGATGGTGGGAAGCTCTTTTTTAAAATGGTTTTTGTTTTAAAACGAGTTGTTGACCTCCAAGGGTTTTTATAAAAAGAGGTTTATAAATGGATTTAAATGTCAATTATAAATAGTTTTGTAGTTTCCCCTTGGGATATGCCTTGATGGATATTTTTAAATTTTTGGAAGAAAGAGAAGTTTTGACCTTGTTTTATTATTAAAGGTCTGAAGGGACCTTGGTAAATGATTATGGTTTGAAAAGGGTTTTCTTGTGACTTATTGAATATTGTGAGTTTAAGATGTTTAAACTTAGCATTTGAGAATTTATGGAATGTTTATGTGTCATACTGATGCTCCATGAACAAGTAGAATACTATATATTCTAGGTGAAACATTGAGTATCCAGGCACAAATAATATGTTATATGTATTTTTTGTCAAACTGATGATCTAGGAACATTGTTATACTAGATGGAAATGAATTGTGTAATGACCCAAAGTTTCATTAATGGAAATCCCTTTTGATCTAGTTAAATGTATCTTTATGTAAAACGTTTATATGAAATGTCAAATTATTTGGTTTCATGTTAAGAATTGTGACCATTACTTTTATATTCATTGAACAGTGATCACATGATTAGTATAAATATAGGGATTTAACAAATCCAATTTACTCTGACAAAAGAAGCGATGGCCTCATCCAGTAGAATTGCTCCATACGAAGCCCATTTGTCAGAGCTCAGTAAAGATGTGGCATACTTGGGCTTCGCTCTTGACCAAGCCCAAGCTGAGCTTCATCATGTCAAGCTCGAACGGGACCGTCTACGGGAAATGTGGAAGTTGATAGAGATTACCACTCAAGCGATGTTATCTGAGCCACCCCAAGTGTCTGTCACCATCGCACACCTTATCCTTAGGTCTTATGCGGCTGTTTTAAGGGGTTATGTAACAAATCGCTAGTATTATGTTCATGTATATTATTTTTTGTATATAATAATGAATATACTTTCTTGTCATTATTGATACATTGTAAATAGTTTTTAAAGCGCAAATAGTGTTTTTTAGTTATTATTTAATTAAGAATTCTATTTTATTTAATTAATGGATTTTTGAATTAAATAATATTTTAATAAAATATTATTATTATTATTAAATTAATTTTATTATATATAAATGATCATATAATTTTATGAATGCAATTGTAATTTTTATTAAGGTTTGAAAGCCATTTTTGTCCAAACCCATGAATTTTTTATAAATGTCGGTTTTAATTTTAAAAGTGAAAATTAGCATATTTAGAACATTATTTAGATAAAGTAAATGATATTTCTAGAATTAGGATGTCGAAATTATCCAACGGTGAATTTTTCATAATTTTCTGAGAGAGTTAATTTTTTGGGTAAAAATTAAATACTGTTTAAATATATAATGTGTTTTATGACATCATAATGACTAAATAGTGATTTAATAAAACACTATAAGCTTTATGTTCGGCCAATATATGTTTTAACATTAAAATAATGTGATTTTGGGTTTGTTTGACTTACTTTTCAATGCATTAATAGACCCTTCAAGACTTATTAAACACCTTGTCTTTTTAAATTGTTTTTAATGGGAGTGTGACTCACCTCCACATAAGAAACCCTATTATTTTAAGAAGTTCGTACTTTGACCTTATAAAATATTGTTTTCCTCTTCCCTTTTCCAAAATCCATGGTCAAAAACCATGGGATAGTTTGTGGTTTGGATTAATTTAATATAAGGTGTCCCAAACCTAAATAATAAAGAATTCTCTCACCTTTCCTATATAAACCCACCCAAGCTCCCACTTCCTCCTCACTCAAAGCCTTTGGAGTTCGTCCAACCTCTACCCTACTCTCTCTATAATCCTCTCAAGGTTCCCCAATCTCCCAAGAAGCCTCTCTCAAGCCTCTCTCAAGCCTTTGGAATCACACTTCCAAGTAAGGGTTTTTTCTTCCTTTCTCATTTTGTCCAATTTTCATTAAGTTGTTTTGCCCTTTTAGTTTCAATTATGAATTTTGGTTTATGGTTTCACATCTCCCTCATACTGCCCTATTTATGTTTGAATGATGGTAGACCCCTTTCTCTCTCATTAAATTCCTCCCATGTACACCCGTTACTATGACAAAATTCCGAAAGGAACTTCTTTCTCCTCTTTTACATTCAAGAAATACTTTTGTATCATGAATCTAAATTCCATTAAAATTGTTGGGACATGTATCTATATGACCTCCTTACTGTAAATTACATGTAAATATGATGAGGAACCTCTTTCTCTCTCATAAACCCTTTTTATGAATTCTTATGCCACGCCGTTATGCTGTTGAAATCACACCGATTTTTCTAAGCCAATGCCATTGTGTACTGAATACCATGCCCATTTATCCATCAAGGGTATTCACCTTTATGCACATTTACTTATTGATTATAAAGTTTCATGTATGAATTCCACATTCCTTTATCATGTAATCAATGATTATGTTTTATGAATCCATGTTTTATGATCCATGTGGCACACTTATGCATGAAATGAAACGTTTAAGAAGGGTGAACCATTATAGCACTCCAATGCATTGGGTAAAGTATAGTATCATGATACGTCATGTGCAATGAGTATTGAATCATTCTAATTCAAGTGAAACGAGGGTTTACTTATGCTTCATGTGCAATGAGGATTTACTCATGCTCCATGTGCAATGAGCCTTGGCTCATATTAATTCCATGTTAAGTGTTGTTGCCACATTTCCATGTTATGATTATCATGCTTTATCATGCCTTTTTGTTCATGTTTCTATTGTGCTCTATTGATATGCCTATTGTTTAACATGTATTTTACTCCTCATGTATTCCATTTTTATTCCCTTACTGGGCTTTATAGCTCACCCCTTTTCTTATGCATGTCCTCAGGTTATCCCATGCAATGCTAAGTACGAGGGAATGTAGTGGTCATGTAAAGGATGTTTTCAATAAAGATGTTGTATTTCATGTTTTAAGTTGTTATGTAATGATCCTAAGCCCCAAATAAACTATAACTCTCGATCATCCATGTTGTATCAAGTGAATAGTTTATGTAATAAATCATGTTTAAGTTTGTAATAAAATCAGGGTTGTCATAGTTGGTATCAGAGGATAGGTTTAGTTATTTTTGGGATTAGGATTAGAAAACCCTAGTAAAGCCTTAGAGACAATACTAAGTATAATAAAAACATCCCTAAGTTTTGGTAAGTAATGAGTAAGTGGTTTATCAAGAAAATTCATCCCTGTCTGGATATGAGCAGGTAGAGGCGGCTCTGGCACAGATGTATCCTAGGGGTAAAACCCAAAAACACAGCTTTTAGCTAGACTCAAACGGGAATTGGTGCACGAAAACGGGCCTTGCTACACTCTTGGTAACAACACTTCCGGGGGATATTTTTTTGATAAATTCACAAGCTTAGTATGAACCCTTATTAAGGGAGTTAAAAAAATTCCCCTAAGAATATATGTTAGAAAGTAGATCATGAGAAGCCTAGATTGAAGCCTATAGACTCATGAGTTATGGAAATAAAAGTTTATTTATAAGTCATCAAATTTTGTCTTTAGATTACCCTTTATGTGTTATCCCCTAACTTTCCTTTTATTCCAGACAATGGTCGGTAATAGGAGGACTCGGGCTAACAACCGATGTGAAGATCAGTGTGATGACTGTACTAATGAGATGCTCAATCCAATGGGAGCGGGAATGCCGAACTTTTTCACGCTTATCTCTCAGCTAACTCAAGATTTTAATAGAAACACGGGTTAAGAGGAATGTTCAACCCCCCTAAGAAATAACAAGTCACTATCGAGAGCTTCATGAGACAAAGGCATCCTACTTTCAGTGGATCATCTGATCCCATGATCACTGAACAATGGATCAACTCCATTGAAAAGATCTTCTCCATCCATCAATATTCTAAACAAGAGAAGGTTCTCATGGTGGATTATTGTATGGAGGGTGAAACTGATCAATGGTGTAAGTTAATCAAAAATATGAAGCCTGAGGAGGAGATCGAGGCGTTGGAATGGAAGGATTTCCGGAAGATGTTTTTCGATAAATATTTTCTGCACACCCTCCGGCTTAAGATGGAAAGGGACTTCCTTTCCCTCAAGAAAAAAGATGAAGAATATGTTGGAGAATATGAGGCAAACTTCACAAGGCTTGCACGATACGCTTCCGGCTTTGTTGTTACCCCCAAATGCAAGGTTGACTGCTTCTTTGGTGGGATGAAGCCTATCCTGTGGAAAGAATTAGCGATCCGTGACTTCGACAGCTATGAAGAAATTTTCTGATATTACCTCAAGGTCGAAATGGAGATCGGGGTATCACATGGGTATCATGGGGACAAGAAGCGTAAGGTGGAATTCAATGCTATAAGTCCGATGGATAAATCCAACGGTGCTAAGAAGATCCAGCACCCCACTTGCCAAAAGTGTGGAAAGAGGCACCCTGGAAATTGCCTCAATGGGATGAGGAAATTATTTAGGTGTGGAAGAGAAGGTCACCTAGCTGTTAACTGTCGGAAAGAAAGACCCGCAGCTATGATAGAGGATAGGAACGCTCCGTTTGAACCTCAACGTGTTGTTCATTGCTACAACTGCAAAGAACCAGGGCATTTTCCAAATCAGTTCCCTAAACCAAGGGTTTTCAGAGGTAACCAACAACCTCCAAGGCAGCAAGGAAGATCTTTTTCCATCACTTCTACCGAAGAAAACCCCGACAACGAAGTGGTGACAGGTACGCTAGTTATTCATTCATGAATAGGGAACATACTTTTTGATTCAGGTTCTACGCATTCTTTTATATCTCAAAAGTTTAGTAGAACAATCCCAGCCCCACCACAAATCATGGAAGTGAAGATGTTGGTGAGTAAGGAAAATGGGGAAATCATTGAATCCCATGAATATAAGTCCTACCCTGTTATAATATGTGGATTGAATTTCCCAGAGAACCTTTTCATACTCCCTCTGGCGTAATTTGTTGCAATTCATGGCATGGATTGGATTTCCTTATATAGATCCAACATAAATTTTCGGGAGAGGGAAATCACACTCCATATGGAGAATCGAGCCCCAATTATTTACAAGTGTAAGGAGGAAGACGAATCTCATTTAGCTCAATCATCTCAAGCATGGATATTACTACCCTATGGGCACATGTATCTGGCTCAGATGATTGAGTCCAAGGAAGATACCATCCTTGAAGAAATTCTTATTATGAGGGAATTCGCTGAAGTGTTTCCCGAGGAACTTCCCGGTCTTCCTCCTAGAATAGATGTTGAATTATCAATTGAACTTATACCAGGGGAGCTACCAATATCCAAGAATCCATATAGAATGGATGTCATGGAACTTGAAGATCTAAAGAAACAACTATAGGAGAATCTGGATAAAGGGTTTATACGCCCAAGTGCTTCACCATGGGGTGTACTAGTTCTCTTCGTCAAGAAGAAGGATGGGTCAATGCGGCTTTGCATTGATTATCATGAACTTAAAAAAATCATGATAAAGAACAAGTATCCTTTTCCACAGATCTATGAATTGTTCGATTAGCTGCATGGAGCACAATACTTCTCCAAGGTAGATTTTTGGTCGGGATATTATCAAGTAAGGGTGAAGAAGGAAGATTTCCCCAAGACTGCTTTTTGTACAAGATACGGGCACTATGAATTCATAGTAATGACTTTCAGACTCACCAATGCTCCCTCAAAATTCATGGACTTGATGAATAGAGTCTTTAGAGATTACCTAGACAGATTTGTGGTAGTCTTTATAGATGATATTCCAATATACTCCAAAACCAAGGAGGATCATGAGGAGCATTTAAGAACTGTATTAGAGACTTTGCGCAAGGAGAAGCTCTATGAATAGTACAGTAAGTATGAGTTCTGGTTGAAGGAGGTCTCATTCTTGGGCCATATCATCACAAGAAATGGGATATCTGTGGATCCCTCCAAAACAGATGCAATTGAGGGATAACAGAGTCCAACATCAGTAACGGATATCTATAGCTTCTTAGGGTTAGCTAGATATTATCGACGATTTGTGAGAAATTTCTCATGATTGTCCAACCCTCTTACCAAGATAACTCGAAAGGGAGTAAAGTTTTATTGGAGTGATGAATGTGAAGAAAGCTTCAAGGAGTTGAAAAAGAGGCTTATCACTCCACCCGTGCTCACTTTACCCACAAGTGGGGAAATTTTTGTGGTATTCAGTGATGCTTCGAAGAAGGGCTTAGTCTGTGTGCTGATGCAGAATGATAAAGTGATATCCTGTGCCTCAAGGCAGTTGAAAATCCATGAGAAAAACTATCCAACGCATGATCTGGAGTTGGCAGCGGTGATCTTTGCCTTGAAAATCTGGTGGCATTATCCCTATGGGGAGAAATGTGAGATATATACTGACCACAGGAGTCTTAAATATATATTCACATAGAAAGAGCTTAATATGAGCCAAATAAGATGGATAGAGCTCATCAAGGATTATGACTGTTCAATAAATTACCACCCTGGGAAAGCGAACAAGGTGGCAGATGCCCTAAGTAGAAAGGACCCAGTGATTCTATCAATGATTAGAATTGAGAGGGATCCAATCTTCTTATACTTGATGAAGATGGACATGGGAATCATAAATAAGGGAACATCATCAATCCTTTTCACAGATGATTTCTCAACTCTCTCTTTTGGAAAGGTTAAAAGGATGCTCAAAAGGATGATGTGGGAATTCAGGAAAAAGTGGAAGCTATCAAATGGGGAAATCCTCAGATTTTAATGTTAATGAAGAAAGAATTGTGCAATTTGGGAAAGGACTATGTGTTCCTTCAAGTCCGGAGATAGAAAAGGAAATTTTGGATGATGCTCATAGTTCAAATTTCTCTATTCACCCAGGGAGCACAAAGATATATTGAGATCTTCGAGAAAACTTTTGGTGGGATAATATGAAAAAAGAGATTGTTGAAAATACATCAAAGTGCCTAGTGTGCCAGCAAGTGAAGGCAGAGAGGAATAAGTCTAAGGGGATGATGCAACCATTGTCCATACCAGAATGGAAATGGGAGAACATCACCATGGAATTTGTCACCGGACTTCTGAGGACATCCAAAGGCAACAATGAAATCTGGGTTATTGTGGATCATCTTACAAAGACTGCACACATCATTGCTATTTGAGAGGATTTCTCATTGGATCAACTGGAACAAATATATATATCAGGGAAGTGGTAAGGCTACATGGATTACCACTATCTATTGTTTCTAACCGAGATCCAAGATTCCCCTCTAAGTTTTGGAAGAGTCTTCAAAATGCTCTGAATACTAAACTGATCTTCAGTATAGCCTATCATCCTCAAACTGATGGCCAATCCAGGCAGACTATCCAAACACTTGAGGACATATTGAGATAATGCTCAACAGACTTTAAAGGAGGATGGGATCAACATCTTCTTCTGGTTGAGTTATCTTATAATAACAGTTTCCACTCGAGAATCCAAATGACACCATATGAACCCTTTATGGGAAAAGGTGAAGAACACCGGTGTGTTAGGATGAGGTCGGTGAACGTAAGCTGCTTGGACTGGAAATGGTCGAGGAAATGGTGGAGAAGGTGAAAACCATTCAGCAGTATATCAAGGCATCCCAGAGTCGACATAAGAGTTATGCAGATAATCGTCGATGAGACCTTGAGTTTAATGTTTGAGACATGGTTTTTCTATGCATATCTCTATGGAAGAAGGTCATGTGGTTTGGAAAGAAAGGGGAGTTAAGTCCAAGGTACATCGGCCCCTTCGAGATTCTTGATCGTGTCGGGGCTGTGGCCTATCGACTAGCACTTCCACCTACCATGTCCAAAGTACATGATGTATTTAATATATCCCTCTTAATGAAGTACATACCGGACCCTTCACATGTACTCTCTTCTGAGGTGGTACAGTTGGAGGATGATCTTTCTTATGAGGAGAAACCAGTGAAGATCTTAGATCGTAGAGAAAAAGTTCTACGAAATAAGGCAATGCCCCTTATCAAGGTGTTGTGACGAAACCACATGTTTGAAGAAGCGACTTGGGAATCGGAGGAAATGATGAAGCTGAGTTACCCACATCTGTTTTAGTGTGGGAAAAAGGAAATTTCGAGGGTGAAATTTCTTAAGGGGGGAATATTGTAACGACCAAAAGTTTCATTAATGGAAATCCCTCTTGATCCTGTTAAATGTCTCTTTATGTAAAATGTTTATATGAAATGTCAACATCTTTGGTTTCATGTTAATAATTATGACCATTACTTTTATATTCGTTGAACATTGATCACATTATTAGTATAAATATAGGGCTTTAACAAATCCAATTTACTCAGACAAAAGAAGCGATGGCCTCATCTACTAGAATTTCTCCATACAAAGCCCATTTGTCAGAGCACGGAAAAGAGGTGGCATCATTGGGCTTTTCTCTTGACCAAGCCCAAGCTAAGCTCCATCATGTCAATCTCAAACGGGACCGTCTACGGGAAAAGTGGAATTTGATAGAGATTACCACTCGAGCGATGTTATTTGAGCCACCCCAAGAGTCTGTCACTATCACACACCTTACCCTTAGGTCTTATGCGGCTGTTTTAAGGGGTTATGTATAAATTGATAGTACTATGTTCATATGCATTATTTTTTATATAATAATGAATATACTTTCTTGTCATTATTGATACATTGTAAATAGTTTTTAAAGTTCAAATAGTATTTTTTTAGTTATTATTTAATTAAGAATTCTATTTTATTAAATTAAGAGATTTTTTAATTAAATAACATTTTAATAAAATATAATAATAATAATTATTAAATTAATTTTATTATATATAAATGATTATATAATTTTATGAATGCAATTGTAATTTTTATTAAGGTTTGAAAGCAATTTTTGTCAAAACCCGTGAATTTTCGATAAATGTAGTTTTTTATTTTAAAAGTGAAAATTAACATATTTAGAAAATTATTTAGATAAAATAAATGTTATTTATATAATCAGGATGTCGAAATTATCCAACGGTAAATTTTTCATAATTTTCTGAGACAGTCAATTTTTTGGGTAAAAATTAAATACTGTTTAAATATATAATGTGTTTTATGACATCATAATGACCCAATAGTGATGTAATAAAACACTATAAGCTTTATGTTCGACCAATATATGTTTTAACATTAAAATAATATGATTTCAGGTTTTTTTGACTTACTTTTCAAAGCATTAATGGACCCTTCAAGACTTATTAAACACCGTGTCTTTTTAAATTATTTTCCATGGGAGTGTGACTCACCTCCACATGAGCAACCCTATTATTTTAAGAATTTAGGACTATGGACTTATAAAATAATTTTTTCCTCTTACCTTTTCCAAAAATAATGGGCAAAAACCATTGGATGGTTTGTGGTTTGGATTAATTTAATATAAGGGGTCCCAAACCTAAATAATAAATAATTCCCTCACCTTTCCTATATAATCCCACCCAAGCTCCCACTTCCTCCTCACTAAAAGCCTTTTTAGTTCATCCAACCTCTTCCCTACTCTCTGTAGAATCCTCTATAGGTGACCCAAGCTCCCAAGAATCCTCTCTCAAGCCTTTGTAAGCACACTTCCAAGTTAGGGTTTTTTCTTACTTTCTCATTTTTGTCCAATTTTCTGTAAGTTGTTTTTCCCTTTTACTTTCAATTATGAATGTTGGGGTATGGTTTTGCACATACCTCATACTGTCCTATTTATGTTTTAATGATGGTATACCCCTTTCTCTCTCATTAAATTCCTCTCATGTACACCCGTTACTATGCCGAAATTCCGAAAGGAACTTCTCTCTCCTCTTTTACATTCAAGCAATACTTTTGTATCATGAATCTAAATTCTATTAAAATTGTTGGGACATGTATATATATGACCTAATTACTGTCCATTACATGTAAATATGATTAGTAACCACTTTATCTCTCATCAACCATTATTATTAATTCTTATGTCATGTCGTTATGCTGCCGAAATCGCACTGATTTTTCTAAGACAATGCCATTGTGTAGTGAATACCATGCCCATTTATCTATCAAGGGTATTCACCTTTAAACACATTTACTTATTGATTATAAAGTTTCATGTATGAATTCCACATTACTTTATCGTGGAATAAATTATTATGTTTTATGAATCCATGTTTTATGATCCATGTGGCACACTTATGCATGAAATGAAATGTTTAAGAAGGGTGCGCCCTTATAGCACTCCAATGCATTGGGTAAAGTATAGTATCATGATATGTCATGTGCAATGAGTATTGACTCATGATAATTCAAGGTTAAATGAGGGTTTACTCGTGATTCATGTGAAATGAGGATTTACTCATGCTCCATGTGCAATGAGCCTTGGCTCATGCTAATTCCATGTTAAGTGTTGTTTCCACATTTCCATGTTATGATTATCATGCTTTATTATGCCTTTATGTTCATGTTTCTATTGTGATTTATTGATATGTCTATTGTCTAACATGTATTTTACTCCTCATGTACTCCATGTTTATTCCCTTACTGGGCTTTATAGCTCACCCCTTTTCTTATGCATGTCCTCAGGTTATCCCATGCAATGCTAAGTACGAGGGAATATAGTGGTCATGTAAAGGAAGTTTTCAATAAAGATGTTGTATTTAATGTTTTAAGTTGTTATGTAATGATCCTAATCCCCAAAGACACTAGACCTCTCAATCATCCATGTTGTATCAATTTAATAGTTTATGTAATTAATCATGTTTAAGTTTGTAATAAAAGCAGGGTTGTCATAGATTGTGGAATAACTCTCTTCATCCATGGTTAAAGGTGTTAGAATGATGCTCTAGGAACTCTTTTTTTAAATATATGAGTAGGTGTTGGACTGATAATCTAGGTACTATTGTTAGGATTCATGATTATAAGGTTATAATAGATGCTACACATTGGTACCGATAATTTTGGGCATGGTTTGGGTGCTGAACTGAGGTTCCATGCATAGTTGACATTGATGTTTATGTTTCCCAGAGATAAATGATAAATGAAAAATCCAACTTTTATGATTCACAGTATATATCAACCTATGTTTTGTGTCTTAGGAGATAGGATTTAGTTGATTTAGTTATGTTTTTCCTAGGTTTCACCTTTGAACCTGAGGTTCAGTGGGTACTAGATGAGTTGTTTTTTCCTTAGCAAGTATCTTCCTTTCTATGTTGTTTATTATTCAATTGTTTATCTTCATACACTAATTCTATTAATGGTATTTTCTTTAGAAACCCTTATTGGGTTACTATTGGTTTTTACTCACACCCTGCTCAGGCTGCAAATATACATGGGTAAATAAGAATCTCTCACATGTTTATTACATGCATAGGTTTGGGCTAAGTATCAGGTTGAGATTTGCATGATTAGGCTATATAGCTCAGATGGTTTCAGAAGAGCAGATGTGGTATGGATCAGAGATATTGTGGATCATTTTATTGGTTTATTTTATTTCAGTATGTTATATAAACAGACCATTTTATGTTCATTTACATGTATAGCATGGTTGTTTAGGCCTTTACCGCATTTTATTTTATCATGGCATGTTCATTTGATTTATTATTTATGAATAATATTTTTTATATGATAATTGGTTATTTTTTTTTATTATACACACTTATATGGGGGTATAGTATCCTAACAATACCACTCTAGACCCCCAATGCTATTCTACAGCCTCTGGCGTACAAGGAGGTTCTCCTGTGCTCATGTGGTGAATCGGCTCTGAGCACTGGTCTAGTGCCTCCTAAGCCAGGATGTTACATGATGAATATAATTTTTTTATTATGGTCACTACATTCTAAGGAACACTAACTTTACATTGTTTAGGAAATACTTACTATCAATCCAAGGGTCACTCCCTCTTATTCTACTCTATACACTGCTTTTGGGATGTATTTTTCAATTTATATGCATGAGGGTCTCTACAATATCACCATAGAAATCATGATTTTTGTGGATCTTCAAATCTAGGTATAAAATCCATTGACTTCTACAATCTCTACACTCTTAATACTCAAATATATATAAGATAAAATCATTTATTTAAGGGTTGAATATTTATCTTCCACTCCAAATTCCAGATGAGTTAGTCCTCTTAATGTATGCATTAACTTTTTATATTCCACATGAACATAGTAGAAACAAACTTCACTGGATAATTATTATCCCATAATAGAATAATCTTATTGTGTCCAATATTCTTCTTCTTCAACAAATCAATGTAACAATGGGATTATGTATTCATCTTGTTTTCTTATAAAATAAGATTTTCAATAGTGTGCCTCTTATTATTATTCTTTCTTCTCATATACTAGATATGTTAATGATATTCACTTAGTCAGATTTTTACAATATTATGTTCTTGTCAATATAATCCAAAACTATTTTGGATAGTTTTTATAAATTATTTAGAGTATAAAACCCTTCCATAAATGGTTGGGAATAATATTTATTCCTATAATACTTATATATAATTCCATGTGTACCATATATTTTAATTTGGCCAAAAAATATCTATTAAGTCGAGTTAATATCCTACATATCTAGAAAAAACTCTTCTTTTTTTAACTTCAAGCATAATCTTTAAGATATTTTGGAAATAACCTAATCACAGTGTGATACTTCTCACTATGACATGAGATAACTAAAAAAATTGAGACTACAAAGTGATCTCTTCAACTATGGTTTGGTATTCTTCTACCTTATCATGGTTGTGATGTGTTTTCTTCCATTGTGGCATGATGCTCAATAAACAACCATATACACAAAATTGGTATAATATAAAATATAAATTTTTTCTGAATATCATTGTGTAATCCTATATCTCTTCAAATATTTTATGATCTTGAACACTTGGTGAAATGAAACTCTTTCTCATGGTGCATGTCCCTACAACCTCAGTCAACCAAAAAATCATGAATTCTTCCAAAAAGGCATCCTCCATAGCATAGGCGCTAAGTTGTGGTGTGATCCTTCTCAGATATTTACCAATCATAGTGTGATTCATGTAATATAGTATAATTCTTATAGTTCATCATACTTAAGGTCTACACAATTTTCTCCCATATTCCCACTACTATAATATTTTATCCCACAATCTTCTATTCATTATATTTTTAAATTTTATATCATAGGATGCAGTGTGGTTTTAAGTTCCATGGAGTAGCACTTCTTAATTATCATGGGTTTAATATTATATTTCTATTGTAAAAATAAAACTTATTCTAATGTGAGGCATTTTATTGTATGGTATATAGATTCATGGTGAAATATCATTATAGAAATCCAATATTATTCTTCCATGGAATCTACTAAGGCACAACCACCACCTTTCATGACACAATCCTTCTATATCTCACCAGTTCATTATTATATATCCCCAAGGTTATGGTACGGTCACCTTATTATGTGGTGTCATAATAAAAATACACACCAAAATTAATTATATGTTAATAGTTGATTTTTTAAAATCCGGTGTTTTTAATAGTTGAAAATTTCCAAGAGAATTCAAACTTTCTATTTGTTGGATGGTCCAAATATTAAATTGAGCCTTAGAATTTAAATTTCAGAAATGGAACACTTAAATGTGATGTTTTTAGATGGGGTTTAAGGCCCAAGATGTGTATCAAGTTTTCAATTTAGTTTTAGAAGTGTTAATATTTGAAATATTTATTTTTGGAGAGGCAAAGGGGGGTGCACGATTTGCACATGGTTAGTGAAAAACCATGCACCCAAACTATGCAGCCCTATAGGGGGTGTCAAAAGGTTTTTCATATCATGAACCTGAGTTTTCACATCCATGTGAAGGGTATACACTAAATTGAAAAGGATAATTTTATGTCTTGAGCATTATTTTCCTAATATTGTGCCAAACTATGAGGGGGTGGAGGGAGGGGTGGATAGTTCCAAGTTTACAACTTGCACACAGTTTTCCTAACCTTGCACCTAGAACATACAGAGTGTGGTTCCTTGACATAGTGATTTTCATGGTTAGCACGTGGTTTGTATAACCGTCCAGTCTGACTGTGCACCTCATTAAAAGGGAAAAAATACCAATTTTCCCCTCTGGTCCTTAAAGTACTTTCACCCTCTTTTCCCCCTCATTTATCCAGGGGCTCCCCCATGCACACCCTCTTCTCCCTCTCATCCTCTAAGGAAATTATACCTCTTTATTAGTTTGATTTAATCATCATCAGATGTGTTATAAGGCCAATAGTGATTCTACAACTCCTCTTACTTTCAATTCTAATTTCTCTCACTGTATTGGATGTTATTTCCATACAAGCTCATATACCATATTTTTAGGGTGTTTGAATATTATTTGTATTTCTCTCATTTTTTATTGAACTGAAGTCTATGAATGGATGGGAGAAGATTTTTATGGATGAGGTAGGTGGTCTAGTTTATTTCCCATTAAATTTTCACCATTTATAGATTATTATTGTTGTTCTTCATGACATACTTCTCATGTATTGCTCCTAAAACCTGAAATACCTTAAATTGAACAACTATACCTCATTTAGACATACTATGACACCCTCATAAATGGTTTTAGGCTAACAAACTCCATCCTGAACCACCATGTAAGGTGATTCTAGTAAAAATTATTATAATGATCGTTGTATCTTATTGTATCGAATCACCCCTTGGGTGTGTTGAGCTTACCACTTGGTATTGGATTCTATAATTACCTCAAATGAATTATAAAATTATAAATAAAATTTATAGAGATAAATAATGTGTAATTAATTAGATAAATTGGATGAATTTTCATATGGTTATATACCTTTAATTGACTCTTTTTACTTTTAAGATAAATAATATGTATAATGGAGGAACTTGTTAAAAGGTTTGGACAGTCCCCCATTGGTTCTTGGTATTTTATTCATTTTATCTTTCTAAGGGATTGACCTAAATTCATACTTGAATAGTAATGTGTAATAATTATGAACATGACCCTTGTATTCCTTTATAATTTTATTGATTGATGAAATGAATCATGATGACTTATATTATGGAATGATTGAATCCTCATGGACTATATTAATTTTTGAATGTGAAATTCCTACAATTTTATATATTATTCCTTGATCAAACCTTGGATTCTCAAGTAGGAATACCTTGGATTGTCTCATAGGTCAAAGGAATTGCACTACACCTTGAGAGGTACCGATTACTTCTTTATAGAACCCCTTGGTTGAGGTCTCATAGGGAAAGTGGGATTACCTTATATATGATTATTATTGAGAGGCCTCGATTAGGAATGTTGGATAGGATGTTTCACACCCCTTATCCAAGGATGTTGGACATGGAAATTTACATCATTTTGGGTTGTTGGAAATGAAATTTCATGCCCCTTTATTAAGATGTTAGACATTACGCTTTACATCTTTTATTATGATGTCATAAATGGAATTTTTTATCCCCTATTAAGATGATTGGGATTATTCACCTTATGAAAATATGAACTCATAATTATATTATTATTTATATGGAACTATTGAGCATGAAATCCCATGCCTTTCACTGAGATCGTTGGGAATGATGTTCCTTATTTAATGGATGTTACTTATATGAAATAATTATGTGGGATCCTATGAATTAAGACACGGTTCCTCACAAATGTATGTATATATTTTCATATATATTTTTTCATATATGTAAATATATTCATGAGGGAATATGTTCAGATTCATTAAGACATAAGCTGAAGTAATTATGGTCGGTCAGGTGTCCTTGAGGAACCTAATCCTGACTTGATTTCATTTATTATTTATTGTTTTTATTATTATTCCTACACACTACTTATTTTATATTCATAGATTGGATTGCATTAGATGCCATTGGTGGTGGCTTACTAAGTTTTACTCATCCTCTATTCATGTTTCTGATTAGTAACCAAACATATCTCTTAGTTTTAGGTTAGGTATTGGATTCTTCTCTCCATTGTTTTCATTTATGAACTAGGATTGAACATGGGGGATTGGAATTAGTGGATGATCATGTACTTAGGTTTCCTTTCTGAGATGGGGTATTTTGTTTATTTATTCATTTTTTTAGTTTGGTCTTTTTGTATATATATGATGTGTTCTTGACTACTTTTATTTATTTTTTAGCATGTTCATCCATGGATATTTATTTTTCTTTGTCTTGGTTTTCTATCAATTATCATTTTATAGTTCATATTATATTTACATATCTTTTATTTATTTATGATACCACTTTATTTTTTGATGATCCATAGGGTATAGTCTCCCAAATATATCTTCATTCGAAACTAGTTGTTATTCAGTAGTCTCTAGTGTATGAGGATGTGTGCTTGAGGCCATATAGAGAGTCAGAATAGGGCCCCATTTTAATGGATCCCAGGTTAGGACTCTACAAGTGGTATCAGATATTTTTCTTGATCATTATATTTTGTGCTGGTAGACAGGAGACTAGGAACATTTTTAAACTTGTTAAATATCTTATGTCTAGGTATATCCAACCTATGCATGAGGGAAATATCAAGTTTCCATGGATTGGATAAATAAATTACCAAGTAATTTCACCTTTATTACCAGTACTTAACATTATTTAAACTGAGACTTTAAAATGTTTAAAAACCAAATGTGAATTTATATAACGGATTAAATTAAACCTTTTACTATTGTTCATAGCTTGGCCCTCATGTAGGGGTAGTTTAAATGTTTCCATGAAATTTGACTTAGATGGGAATAGGTATGTTTCCCATAGGTCTCTATTGAACTTTTATTTTACAGTGATCTTAGAGGTTGAGCTGATAAGCCCAGTGAATTTTTTGGCATGAAATATTTTTAGGCTAGATAATTTATAATTTAGTAAGGGGAAATCCCGATGTAGGTTTCACCCTTATAAATAAGGGAATTTCTAAATTTTTATGATAATTTTTAGATGTGAGGTGTCGTTCGAGTACCAGTTGTGTCGAGTAGGACTCTTAGTGATGAAACAACCCCCCCCAAATAGATGGGTGGTCATTTGGTAATAAAATACATGTAAAGGATGTGATCATTATTTAATTATCTGATTTAGTAAGTTATACATGTCTCATTCTTGGTTAGTTGTTTTTATGGTCACGCGACCTCTCTACATTTCCAATGGAGTAAGACTCAAGATTCCTCAGTTTGTTAATATTTTTATGAGTAACATAACTATAAGATGACCCAAGTGTATGATATCACATGCTAGGAACATATAGTGAATTTTTCATTATTTTTATATCGTCATAGTATGCATTGTTACATGTGGTTCCCGTCTATTTAAGAGGTGATGTGCTGAACTGCATGTTTTTTAGTGACAATTCCATGTAATTCATTAACTGTTTTATTTCAAAACCACTTGGAAAAAGGGTCATGAACTCAATAAGGCTATTTTAAGAGTCATGTATAGAATAGAGTAACCTTGATATAATGTCTTATTGAGAGTGATATAGCCCTGATCCATCGTAATAAGGATGAGTTATTCTAGTGTTCAAGATGTTTCAAAAAGGATCAAGTGAAATAAAACTACCTATCTAGGTTAGTTTTGGATTTTATATTAGATTATAAAAATGGGAATAAAAATCACATAGGATGAATGTCACACATGAATCTAAGAGAGGACCTATTCAAGCATGATGATAAGTGGTTGGTTCCTCTATTCTCATATTATCACTTAGAATAAGTCTTTTGGCCATTTCTAGGAACCACGTTCGGTGGTGATAGAGAATGTTCCATGGGATGAGTTTTCATTTTCGGAAAAATAATTCCTAGGACACTCCTGAGGTAGGGAGAATCACAAAGACCTTGATGAGTGTTTCTATACATGTAGAGGGAAAATTTCCATAAAGGACCAATTTGAAATGGTCATAATGTCTTCTAGAAACTAGTGAATTTTTAATTTTGATATTTCAATTCATGGTCATGATTATGAGTTTTCAAAATCAGGTGTGAGTTTAAACTAAGTCTATATGCAAGATTTATACATGGGAAGAATAAGGGATTTGAGAGTTTTACGGGTCAGTAGCACATCTTTTCTTTCAAGATGACATGATTATGAGGTGGTTGGTTGACTACCCAACCTTTGATGAATTCCAAGAGTTGGTATGAGTATTCGGCAGTTGGTTAGAATGATCATGGGTACCTTCAGATTTAAGGTGAAGAGATCGAGCCTCCAAATATTATATCGGCTTTTAAGATAGATGTTTCATAATAGGTTAGTCTAGAGTGTCTCAATAAACACCTTAATAATTAAATATTAATGTAGTGTTGAGGTCGTAAAATGTGTCTTACATTCTATAAAAGATGTACATTAGGGGAATGACCCTTAAAAATGTACCGGTAGAGATATGATCATGGTTTTAGGGTGACCTAAGGTAGTTTACCCATAGTTGGACCTGATCATGCATTGTTGGGAGATGTGGTACCATGGGTTGGTTTAAGGAAAGTACAACCTGTTTTGATGGACCATGGATCGGGTGAGATATACATTCTTATGAATGGTAATCCTAAATAACATCTTGGTATACTCCTGCTTCAAATATTATCATTCCACATATATTGAAATCATCCAGAGTACACTGAGACACAAAATCGGTAATATGCTAAGCTAAAGAAAGAAAACAATGCATTTTTTGGTTGATGGATGGACTCCATGGAATTTTCACACATGTAGTGATATAAAGAATGTTATATGGTGTGGATTCCACCATAATCCATTGGGGTAGACACTAGGGTGGGATTGATCAATGGATGGTCATTTTTTCATCCAGATGCATTTGGATAAATGGAATCATGTATGGATGGATTCCTTATTTAATTATAGGTAGAAGTTTGTATATGAACTTTAGGAACCATGCCCAAAATGATATTGGTGTTCCTTGGTTAAATGTGTTGGAATATGGTTTTGATAATTCATTGGATCCTAAATCCAATCTTTTCAAAGTGATTTGGCTAGAAGTGGATCAACATTTTTCATCTTGTTTGGATAATTTGGTCTGGTGAGGAACTATATTAGGCACATCATCGGAGGCTATGAGTGCAGTGAAAGAGTCATCCAGGTTTTTTCAAGGAATACTAGAATGACAAGTTAAGCTTGGTTGATTGAAATTTGATAGGTTCAAGCTAAACAAGGACCTAGATCATATTCCTCATGTGTATTCAGGTGTCACAATTTGAGAGTCATGTCAAAATAACAATTAAGACACTAGGTATGTGTTTTAAGAGGAAATTTTGATGTTGGGAGGGAAGTGGATCAGAATTATATACATAAATCTAGAGCCTATAGTGGGGAGCCCCATATGCTGATTGATTGAAGAGATGATGACATGATCATGTCTTGAGTTAGACAGGCTCAGGTAAGCGCCACCATGATATTTCATTGTTAGTTACAAGAATTGTCTCTAGTTTTGGTAGTTTAAGTACTATGTAATATGAGTAATTCTTATGGGTACATTGGGAATTTAAAATTCAACATGGTAATTTCAGTGGGAATTTCTTGACCCAAGTAGGTTGGGTGATTTTTTTTTCTTAAAGTATTCTCAGGGATGATATGTTCAAAGGTGGGTAGATTGTAACATCCCATGTTTTTAACTGATTATAAATTCCAATAGAATTCAAAACATTTGTTTGGTGGATAGGATGAATATTAAATTGAGCCTCATAATATAGATATAAGAATTGTAACACTTATATGTGATGTTTTTAGATAGGTTTTAAGGCATGAGAGGTGTCTTAGGTGTTCTTTTGAGTTTTAGAAGTGTCAATCTTTGAAATCATGGTTCTTGGAAAGGAAAATCGAAGTGCATGGTTTAAAAATGGTTAATGCATAACCATGAACCCAAACCATGAATCCCTATGGAAATGTAAAATATTTTTTCAAACTTTTCACCCAAGTTCCCATGGCTTTGAAAAGGGTCTGAAGTGAATTTTATAGGTCAACTGCACAACTTGTGCATGGTTTTCCTAAATATAAGTGCATGTCTTGTGCATGGTTTGTATAACTGTTCACTTATCCCATGTGGGGTGTGGATCATTGAAAATTTTAGATTAATGGATGTTATAATGTTTATATAACCGTGCATCAAAATCATGTGTCTCATTAAAATGGAACAATTTACTGATTGTTTCCCTGTGAACCTTATAGTGTTTTCACCCCTGTTTTCACACTTAGTTAGAAATGAGGCTCCCCTTCATGAAACCTCTTCTCCCTCTACTACTCAATATAAATTCTCCCTTGTTCTTGGTTCAATTATAACATCATAAGATACATTATAATCCCAATGATGAATCTACAACTCCTCTTTCTTCCATTTTTATTTTATCTCTCTATATTTGATATTATTTTAATGTGAGATCATATGCCCTATTTTTAGGGTGTTGGATGATTCTTACAATTTCTATCATTTCATCTTGAACAAAAGGAAAATAATGGATGAGTTAATATTTTTATGCATGAATAATTTGGACTATTTTCTTTTCCATTAATCTTTCATCATTTATAAATTATTTTCATTGAGGTGCATGTCGAACTTCCCACACATTTTTCCAAAAACATAAAATACCTTAAATTGAACACCTAGACCTCATTTAGACATGATATGACACCCTCATAAATGGTTAGAGGTAGATGAAACTCAACTCAAACCACCACATAAGGTGGGGTTGGTTAAAATGATTATAATGATCAATTTCCCCTATTTTGGAAAATCACCCCTTGGGTGTGTTGATCTTACCACTTAGTAGTGGATGCTATAACTTCCTTAAATTAATAATTAAATGATTAATAAAATTTAATTAGTTGAATCATATGTAATTAATTAGATAAATTGGAATAATTTTCATATGGTTATATAACTTGAATCGAATCTCTACACTTGTAAGTGAAATAATATGTAAAATAGAGGAACTTGTTAAATGGGTTGGATAGTTCCCCATTGGTTCTTGGAATTTTATGATTTTTATCATTATAAGGGATCTACCAAAATTTATACTTGAATATTAATGTGTCATGTTTATGAATATGACCCTTGTATTCCTTTGTAATTGGATTGATTAACGAAATCAATCAAAATGACTTATATTATTGAATGATTGACTCCTAATAGACTATTTTAATTATTTAATGTAAAGTTACAGAAAAATAAATAAATGAATCCTTTAGGGAACCTTGTATTTACAAGTAATAATACCTTTTATGTGCTCATAGGTCAAGGAAATTACACTATGACTTGAGCGATACTGGGCGCCTCTTTATGGAACACCTTGGTTGAGGGGTCATAGAGAAAGTGGTATTACCTTATGCATGATTATTATTGAGATTCCTTGGTTAGGAATTTTGGAAATAAAATTTCACACCCCCTTGGTCTAGGATATTAGGTTTGGTGATTCACATCATTTTGGTTATTAGACATGACGTTTCACACCCCTTGATTAAGATGTTGTACATGACGCTTCACATCTTGGATTAGGATGTCAAACATGGAATTTTTTATCCCCTGTTCAAATGCTTGGACTTATTCCCCTTATTAAAATACAAACCCATAATTATATTATTATTCAATGGAACAGTTGTGCATGACATCCTATTCCTTTCACTAAGATCATTAGGCATGACACCCCTTATTTAAAGTATGATATTTGTATGAAATCCTTACGTGGATGCCTAAGAATTAATAAATGGGTAATTTAAAGTTAATTTATATCATGAAATATATATTTTTACATATATTCATATATATACATGATGGTGCATGTTTAGAGACATTCTGGCTTAGGCTGAAGTAGGTATAATTGGCCAAGTGTCCTTGAGGAACCTGATCCCAACTTGATTTCATTTATTATTTACTACTTTAATTATTATATGGCCACACTTATTATTTTATATTCAAATATTTTATTGAATTATACTTTTTTAGTGGTGGCCTACTGGGTTTCACTCACACCCTGTTCGGGCTACTGAATAGTACCTGAACAGATCTCCTAGTTTTAGGTTAGGCATTGGCATGTGATCTATATTGTTTTCACTTATAGACTTGGAATTGACATGGGGACTTGGAATAAGTAAATGATAGCATAATCAGTATTCCCTTAAAATTTGGTTTCTTTTATTTATTTATTCTCATTTTACATTTTATTCCATTTTTATATATCTTTTGTATGCTTTACTATTTGTATTTATGCCTCATCATGTTCATGCATGGATATTTATTTATCTTAGACCAAGTTATATGTTCATGATTATTTTTTAATTCATATTATTATCCCATTTTATTTCTTAATTTATGATTCCACTACATTTATTGCTGGTCTATGTGGTATAGTATCCCCATTGTACCTCTACAGGACCTTCACTACTATTCGAAATCCTATGGCGCATGGGGAGGCCATCTTGAGGCCACATAGAAAAATTTTATGGGGCACTATTTTCATGGATCCTAGGTTGGGACTCTACAGATTTTTTGAGTTATTATTCTATAACAACTATTTAATATCAAACAAGAATTTATTATGGCGTGGTCACCATTTTTTCAATGTAATTTTAACCTCTGGTTCCAAATGAAATCCATCCTTTTCTAATCGACTTCAATAAACTAAATTAAGAAATGTTATGCACATCATACATTTAATAAATAGTAGATTCATAATCACACTTTAAGTTATGATCATACACATCCTTCACTTCATCCATGAATATCTAATAGTTTCATTTACTTATCAAAAAATTAAATAGAAAACCTAATGGTTGTAACATTAAATCATAACCAAAAATTACTTCCACATAACCAATCAAGTTGAAAACCAATGTTCTTGCTCTAAAATGATATATGTTTAAACCATGATATTAAAAATACATCATTTGAAAATAATCACTCACATACAAACAAGTTTTTACATTATAATGGGTTAAAAGTGATGAAATATCCATTTCAAAAACAAATTGGAAACCAAAAAAAACATAACTTGAAACAAATCCTCTTTCAACTTGTTTACACATAAAATTTAAAACTCAAAAAAAATATTGTTTTATAATTTTAAAAATAAAATAAATAAATTTATAGTTTATAAAAGCATAAAACCGTTACTGTTTTTAATAAAATCATCCAAACACTATCTAGACAGTAAATATAAATAATCCTTTCACAACCTTTCAAAAAACCACTCTAACACTTTCCCTTGAACAATTTCTATATATAAATATCATAATCATTAGTTAAACTCAATAAAAAAACATATAGTTGAAAAAAATACTTTAATTATTCTTTTAATTTCATTATAAACTAAACACAAATAACACAAAATTCAAACCCCTTTTTAAAACATTTCATTACATGTGTAAAATACTTTAATTAAATAATTTAATATTTTTTTACATAAAAGTAATAAGTTTCAAAAACAAAATATATGGAAAACATAAAATTTAATATATACATATTTAGAACTATAAATTCACACATTAAATCACTTTTAAACATTAAATAGATAATAAAAACATGAGAATGGATCAAACATTCTTGTTACAATAGATTTAAAATATTTTCAATGAAAACTAGTTCAAAACACTTTTTATAAAAAATAAAATTTCAAATATACATTTCAAAACAATGAAGCATACATCCAAGAAAACTATCACACCCTAAATTATATACCAATTTGTTTACAAATAAATCCTAATAGAAAACCACTACCCCTTTAAAATACACCATACTTAAACCAAACACAACTCAATGATTTTAGAAAAAACACACCATAAAATAATTTTCCTAAACCTTTAAATTTAAAACACCTATTCGATTTAAAAGAACACTAAAATTAAACACCCACAATTTGTAATAAACTTCAAATCCCTTGGTTCTTATAAATAAACTACACTAAAACTATAATGTTCAAAAAAAAATATTTTTGAAAAACTTATTTTATAATAAAATATTTATATGTTTTTATCCAATAAAAAATAATTTTACTTGAATATACAAGATGACATTGGAATAGAAAAAAATAATTCATCAATATTATATTCATTAAATAGAAAAAACACATACTAACCAACTTAATCAAACATAATTATAAATAAAACACCCTAATCCATAAAATAACGTATCTACCATTTTCTAATTAGGTATCCACAAAAATAAGTGATTTAATAATATTTATGAAACTTATTTTATTATTTTTAAATTGATGTAAGTTTCATCCCGTTTTATGACATAATTTCATTAGTAAACAAGCTCACGAAGACAATCATGTTTCACAAATAATATATCCATAAATCAAAATACACACTATACAATACCTTACATGCATTGAATACCGTGAATAAAAACAATTCAATAAATTCAAACATACTATAAAATTATTAGATTATAAAAAGGTTAAAAAATACTTAAGAACCCTTTTTTGTTCAAAAAAAATTATAATACCAATAAATATCTTTTATATTATAACATTTGAAAATAAAATTAAAAAAAACCATACATTTAAAATTACTTTTTTTATAACCTTATGTCCATTGTAACACTTTTATAAAATCCTTTTATTTCAAATTATTATAAAATGCATCTTCATGTAAAATTTAAAATTCTATATTTTCCAAAAAAACATTCCTCACAATGAATATCATTATATATATCACTCAATCAATAAATAAATTATCACATGAATCATATAGAAAGACGTGTAAATTAGTCAATATACCTCAAGGAATGTTTTAATCAATTATATTAGCACTAAAAACCATTTATGAAAACATTTAATGTTAATAAAAGGAATAAAATCAATTTGAAACAATTAATGATTTATTAAAATAAAAATAAAAAACACTAATCTAGAAAAATAATATTCAAAACACCTCACTATGGAATATAAAAGAGTAGATACAGCCTTGGAGGGTTAACTGACACCACTGAATCATGGACTTCCCTGATAACTTTATCTTTATCCATAAAGAGAATGATTAGACCTTTTTTATGGGTTACTTCTATACTTTTTATGATCCTTCCTCTATCTACCACTACCCCAACTTCCCACACATTCTATGATACCATTTTTCAATATAATGGTTTGAATACCTGACCACTATAACAGAATTGGCATGCCATAAACCTAAGTCACATTCCTGATCATTATAGGTAGGAAAAATCATTAATGGTGTCAATAAAAAATATTGTGAATGATTTACCAATTATACGTAATAAAAACTAAATGAAACCAAACCAAATCCAACTAACAAAATTAATATCTAACCGTACCAATTGCAACATGTAATTATAAATAGAAATAAAGTATATATGTTTAATACAAAAACTAGAATTAAATACATGTCTAACTCCATGTTCTACAAGGATAAATATAATGGCCCAGACCTCTATGGTCCATTCCTTTGCGAAAATCTGATGTTTGAGGTGTTCTGGGAGGTCAAGGTGACTACTCCCCAACACTTTACCAAATTTATAATTTTTTGAATAGTGCAATAGTAGCCTTAGGTGAATAGTTCAATGGTAGCCTTATGTGAACAGTGTCATCGGTAGGCTTATGTGAACAGTGCCAATGGTGAAGTTCCAATGATAACCTCTTTTCTTTGCCAAATTTCATGTTCAATAATAGTGTTTCCAAAATTGTGAGTTTCCAACGATAGCCTCTTTCCTTTTCCAAATTTTGAGTTCTTGAACAGTGTTTCCAGAATGATGTGGTTCCAACAGTGAGGTTCATGAACAGTGTTTACATAATAGTGAGGTTCCAATGGTGAGGTTTCAACAGTGAGGTTCATGAACAGTGTTTCCAGAATGGTGGGGTTCCAACAGTAGCCTATTCCCTTTGCCAAAATTTGAGTTCATGAACAACGTTTCCAAAATTGTGAGGTTCATGAATAGTGTTTCCAAAATGGTGAGGTTCCAACGGTGAGGTTCATGAATAGTGTTTCCAGAATGGTGAGGTTCTAATGGTATCCTCTTTCCTTTTCCAAATTTTGAGTTCATGAATAGTGTTTTCAGATTGGTGAGGTTCCAACGGTGAGGTCTTAATGGTGAGGTTCATGAGTTCTTTTCCAAATTTTGATTTCATGAACTGTGTTTCTAGAATGGTGAGGCTCGTGAACAGTGTTTCCAGAATAGTGAGCTTCCAAGAGTGAGGTTCATGAATAGTGTTTCAGAACGGTGAGGTTCCAATGGTATCCTCTTTCCTTTTCCAAATTTTGAGTTCATAAATAGTGTTTCCAGAATGGTGAGGTTTCAACGGTGAGGTTCATGAATAGTGTTTTTCTTTTGCCAAATTTTGAGTTCATGAACAGTGTTTCCAGAACGGTGAGGTTCCAATAGTGAGGTTTCAACAGTGAGGTTCATAAACAGTGTTTCCAGAATGGCGAGGTTCTAACGGTGAGGTTACAATGGTGAGGTTCAGGAATAATGTTTCTAGAATGGTGAGATTCCAACGATATCCTCTTTCCTTTACCAAATTTTGAGTTCATGAATAGTGTTTCCAGATTAGTGAGGTTCCAATGGTGAGGTTTTAACAGTGAGGTTCATGAAAAGTGTTTTTACTTTACCAAATTTTGAGTTCATTAACAGTGTTTCTAGAATGGTGAGGTTCATGAACAGTGTTTTTTCATTGCCAAATTTCAAGTTCGTGAACAGTGTTTCCAACTTCCTAAAGTTTCACCCCTTTAACGTTTCCTTTAACGTAAAATGAATTTAAAGCCTCATTTTAAGGACTCTAAGGCCGATTCAAAGTCTATAACTCCTATATTAATTTCCCTAAGGCTTAGGATGATTTTACTTGGTCAAAGCACATGGTTCGATGTGATTCACTTTTAATGTAAAATCCAATGTATCTTAAACCACTGCTCTGTTAAATCATCTAAAGGGACGATATATCTTCCTCCATAGTTCTTCCTCCTTGTTCTTGGCCATGAGACACTCAAACCTTTCATTCCATCCCATAGGAGTTTCACAATCAATCTTCCCTCTTTGGATTGGTTCCACTCTATTTTGATTCAAGAAAGCAGTATCGATCAATCATTGATATAAGGTATGATCTATAATTATTATTTTGGGTTCATCTTCTTTTATTTCTCCTTTCCCTTTTTATGCAATGCTATCTCCATGTTCCTGATGGGCTTTTCTAGGGTGTTGACCGTTGTGGTGGTGTCTCTACATCCTCAAGTGGATAAAGTTGTCATGGGGGGAGGATATCATAACTTGTTGTGTGGATTGTTCTTGTATAAAGAACGTCAAGAACTGTTTGAGGTAGGGGATTCATTGCTTCACTTTTATTTTACATGAAACTGTAGAGTTAGCGTGTTTTATCCCACTAGATCACAATGGAATTGAAAAAATAAATATTTGAACTGGATAAATAAATTGATATCAATCGTATGTTATTGCCTCTTGTTTTGTTAGATAGTGTGATATCTATGATTGCTTTGTTTAGATTTTTGTTCTTGATGGAAATTGGTAAAGAACGTAAAGCCGTATTTAATTGATAATTGTTAGGATAAAGTTAAAGAGGCATGTGAATGAATCTGACTGTTGTTGTTGTAATTTTATGTTATTCAAATTGATGTAGTAATCATGTTTAATCAATTTTTGATAGATTACTATTTAGGTTTCCCGAAGTTTGAACCTATGAATAATAAATCGGTTAATTCAAGATGGATAAAAGAACTGGTTATTTGATAATTCATTGAAGGGTTCTGAGTTACCCTCTTGCTTGCTTAAGGGCTAAGAACCCAGTTGATATGATGTTTGTTTTCCAGCTACTTGTGTTGTGATTTGATCATAGATGACTATTGTGATATGTGGGGGCAGGGAGACCTATTGGTTGTGGCAGTAGTTGATGCCTAGAGTGGCGTGATGCATCAGTTTATGCATGTGGGTGTCGGGGAGGACATCGAGGATGATGAAACGGGTTGGTTGCGAATGTTGGATGCTTTCTAATTCCTATTGGTTGTTTATTTTCTTTACATTCCCCACTTATCAAGGTAGATGGTCTTGTTTACCCTTATTCCAAAAGGGGTGAAGACGTGCGGGGTATGCCACGTTCTTTCCGTGTTTAGCTTCTCAAGGGAGGATGGGTCTATGCTCTTTCTATAGGCGGAAAGGACTCTACGAGTAGTTCACTTACTTACCATTTTAATCCCCCTTGTGTTTAGTAGCATAGAATATTTTTCTAGAATTCCTAGGAATATGGAAAAGTGATTCTGTAAATAAATAATTGAATAAATGATGTTAAACTATGGGGTTGGAGTTTTTTTTGGCGCAATGCTGAGGTTGTAATTTAAAGGAACAGTGAACTTTGGGTGTGATGCTAATGAAATATAATGTGGAAATTGTTAATGGTTAATTAATGTTTAAATAATTAATTAACGTAAAGTGAAACTGATAAAAAGGGAATAAAGTGATGTAATAAATCTATTTAAATGGTTGTGTTCTTATAGGATACCTAGTCTTAGAAGCGGTAGCCGAGAGTCCGAGAGACGTTTTCTATAGTTGAGTCTAAGACCAGGTTATTCCCATAGTGTGGTTGCGAGATATAGTATATTATGTGCTTTTTGGGTTTCTATATGCTACTCCACCCCTTCAGTTAGGGCAACTGACACCTGGGGATTTTGATCCCTAGGGTGTTTTTTCCCCAACTTTCCGGTGGGAGGATGGATAGTTAACTACCCACTTTGGCCCCGCTCTATTCTCTTGGTAGTTACCTGTGCCGGTAGGCACAACGGTTAGTTTTCCCCATATATGTGTGTAGAGGGCTGTAATGGATTTTGGTTATTCACACACATATATTCTGGATATAGTTTCCTGGGGACTACTATAGGTGTAAAATTTATAGGTTGTGATGGCTTGAGGATCCTTACTCGGTGTGTGGTCTATAATGACTTTATGTTTAATAACCAACGTATGATTCACATTATGAGAGCTGCGGTGGCTCCTAGAAACTACTGGGTTACTTTGATTATGTGTACGTGGTGTTTTTTTTGCACGAGGTGCATGTTGTGGTGCTTCGTTCAGGTGTCTGCGGGCAAGAATTTTTGGAGAGATATGCTTAGGACATGCGACGTTGAGGCAAAGTAGAAAACCGGTGGGGAAGTAGTAGCGGGGTACCCTTGATATTTTTTATTATATTATATAATATTGTATGCGATACTTGGTGATAGTATCCATGGTGAGGTTGGGAGCTTAGTATACCTATTTAGGTGATGAGTTAGTTTCACTTGTTGTTCACAGTGCTTTATCATGCTTTCTTTACTTTTTCATGATAGGATCTAGGGAGGATCCTACTGAGTATATTATTATACTCACCCTATTTATATATAAACTGTTTTTCAGGTCACTTAGAGCAGGTTGGAGGTCAGCCTGGTTACTACTAGCTTGGGGTTGTAAGAGCTGTTTAGGCTTGTGGTTGTTGTTGTTTTTACTTTCCTTTGGTATTTATAGTTTTTCCAATTTCAGTTGTAGTAGTTTTGCATGACATTACATATGTGTACTTGGGAATGAATTTATATTTCAGTATTCTTTGGAGTTGATTGGTTTTTGTCTTATATCTCTCTTTCTCATGTGTTCTCTTATATGGAAATGCCTCTCATCTGTGTGTTTATTATACCCTCGGTGCTAGTTGCCAACCCGGGGCCTAATGGAGGTGGGACTCGGGGGTCATTATCTCCCTTCTCACATTGTTTTCCCAGAAGTGGTACACTTTTTGGGTAGGGGGTCATGACAATAATCCCATATTCTACCTCCTCCATATCTCCATAACTGATCTAATGGGATAATTCCTATAAAAACGGAAACAACTTTCCATGCATTTAAGATAATTTAGAAATATAATCTATATGTAAACCAAAGGTTTACTTGTAGGGAGTGAGCATATTGTCGGGTAGTATACCCTAAGGATATTATACATTCCCTTATATTTAAAAATCATACATACTATTTTGAAATATATATACATATATAAGTAAAATAATCATTTCATTTTATGTAAATAAAATGATAATGGATAATTGCATCTATGTTTTCCTTAAAATCATTATAAGTAACCAATTTGAAGTAAGACAATAAATTTACATCAATGAAAGAATAAATAAAAATAATTATATAGTATTTTTGTGTTAAGGAATCATGTAATACTATTAATAATCCAAAGGAAATAAAAATTAGTATCATTTTACCCAATTTAATCTATAACCAACAACATATAGGCCTCTAGCTTGAGTTTAATCCTACACCGGCGGAAGAAATCACTAGATAAAGTAGAATATTATACTAGTGATTATTCTTTTAATGGAACTAGATATATTAGCATACTAAAAGATTATAGTTAATCTATAGTTTCATTATGAATTGGGAGGGAATGTCTAGGAAAATTCACATCATAACCTTGCATATATACATGTCACTAGAATCTCCTTAAGTACTCAAGGTATTCCTATGATGTTTTACTATATCAAAATCAATCATCAAAATAAAACACTATAAAATAATCTCAAACCTCTCCTATGAAAACCATTCAATGAAATAAAAACTTTACACACACATATCCATAATACCCCAATTATAAAAAAAAACATTTCAGATTTATAATAAAAATGGGTGAGGCAAACATATGAGTAATTCATAAGATATAGCCACTTTAAAGAATTCAAATACCCCTTTATAAATTAAAAATAATTAAATAATGTGGTATATATTATTTATAAATTACAATAAATTCTTAAATAAAAATACATTCAAATATTTCATAATAATAATCTACTTTATATTTTATCAAACACTTCATGTGTAAGGAATTTATCAAAATCCATATGTTTATAATAATTAAAAATCTCTTTTGAAAACCCACACATTATGAAATTAGTATATTGATTTATCTTTTTAAAATCAATAATAATTAAAATAATAAATATAAATTCCATTATGACATAATAAAATATCATTAGTATTTTATTGAACATGTGTGCAAAAAACATGATAGAGGTATTTTATATACATAATCAATGAAAAATACTTTGAAACCCTAGAAAATTGGTAATAAAATTATGAAAAAAAACCTCATAAACCACCATAAATAATTTATATAATAAATTTTCTTGTGATAAATCACTTTCAAACATTCAATCATCCATGGATTTATCAAAGGGAAAGGGATAAAATCACCAATCTAAAATCAACGAAACTATGAAGCCTTCAAGAAATGAATATGAATTGAGGTAAGAAATAGAGTTTTCAGAATCTTCAAATAAAAAATCCAATGGATTGGTGGTTCCTTTACATGGTAAAACATCAATTCCCAATGAACCCAAGGATAGTTGGGGTATTACCTAAGTGGTAAAGTCATCTTGTCACCTTGTATATAACACAAGTTCAAAAATGGGTGAGAGAAAGTTTTTATAGGGAATGTAGTAGTGTTATAGTAGGTACTGTAGAACTATAGTGGTGTAGTTACTATATTACGGTACTATATCAGTAGTATTACTCATCCTAAATGGGATTTCAGGCCATAAAAATGGACCTTTGACCATAGGGCCTTCGGTCCATCACGGTACTTCAAGCCACAAGGCCTAAAGTCCATGGAGAAAATAATGTTTCGTTGATGCATGTTATTTTTCATGAATATAACTTCAATAAATCCTTATTTTCCTAATAATAAAATATTTTTCAACCCTAGGATCGATCTCTCAAGGAGGCCACTCTCACAAACTATTTTTCTATTTTTATTATTATATTTAAATATAAAATATTAAAAAGGGTTTTTTTTAAAATGAATGTGATATAAATATATAAATATATAAAATAATGAAAAATAAAATTAAGAAAAAAATAAAATAAAAGAATTTAGTGGTTAGAAGTTTTCATTCTTAGGAGTTCATGGTGAATCAAAGCATTTTTCTTTAAAATACTAATTCTCTATATTTCATTCAATATAGAGATCAACCCTGTCACTTTGCACCCTCCCATTTGAATTTTTATCTCCCCTCACTAACCCTATATATGTGGGATAATCTCCTACATATTGTCAACATAATGTAACACTAACCCTCTTAAAGAAAAATAATAATAATGACGGCAAGAAATATTGATGAATAGGAAGAATAAAATAATAGAAAATAAAGTAGGGTGATACCTACACCAAACCCGATTTCACTAATATTGAAGTTATTAGAATAAAATAAATAAAATATGTTCAAATTAAAGGAAATAAAATAATCATTTATCCCTAATTGAAACTATAGATGTGGTTAGTTCTCTAATTTCATGGATTTGTGAAGGATCATAGTGGGGGAAACACCAAAGAGAAAATAAATAAAACAAATATAAATAAAAATAATATATATTAAAATTTATTAAAAATATTAAAACATAAAATCTTCACTTTAACCCTCTAAAAATGACTCTAGAAAAAAATATATCCATAAAAATGAAGAGGAGATAAAAATATGTAGAAAGCAAAGGTGGAAAAATTTGGATCAAAATTATTCCTCTAAAGTTTTGTCTGTGTTGTGACTAGTAAATGGATGAGTTTTAAAATATTATCTTCATTACTGTTTTTCTTAATAAACTCCCATTTTATCCATCAAAATTTTATCTTATTTTTCTCTGTATTTAAGAAGTTATGGCCAAAATATTAAAGAAAATATTTATATCCATACATAGTGTCTGAATTAAATATACCAAATATCAGAAAAAAAAATTTGAAACATTAAAGGAAGAATATTATAATTTGGTTTAATTTGAACTTATTCTATAATTTATTTCACTTATATCATAAAAATATCGATCTCTTTAAAAAACATTGAAGGAGTTATAGTCAAAACATTGATGATGAAATTTTCAGCCCTACAGATTCGTTGAATTTACATGCATCAAAATCATAAGTAATTTTGACCATGATAACATATAAAATATAATTTTTTATACTTGGATGAAATGATCCAAATAAATTATTCTAACACCTATAAAAAATTAAGTCAAATCCAAGTACACAGAAAAAATTTGTGGCCAGATTATTGTAGTGGTACCCATCCTGTCGAATCCACATCATCATTGACTTCATGTCCACTTCTCACCCCTAAAATAGTGGATCCATTTTTCATTATCTAAATGAAAAATTTATAAATATTATTTTAAAATTTATCCATAATATTTTATGAAAAAAATAATTATATATAATATTTTAGGATAAAAATACTATGGTGGACTTAAACAATGTATAAACCTAATTTTTAATCGAATTCACAAATTCAACTCAAATTATTTTAAAAACCAAAAAAAGAATATTTACCCATAAAATATTAATTTTGTGATACTATAACATTTAAGTATAGAATAAACTACCTGTAATTATGAGTTTCATCATTAAACTATACTAGAGTTATCTCAGGATGATGGATTGGAGTTGTAACAGTCACAAGACAGATTTAACAAGACATAGGATTAAAGAAGGTATATGGAAGGCACACCATAATTCCATGTATCCTTGAATAGGAAGAAAAAAATATGATATAACTTTTAGGTGGTGATATTTGTGCATACTTTTAGTGATATTGGGGAGATTTTGTGTTAGTGTAGTTAGATCTAATAAATTTATAAGGTATTTATGAATATGGACCTACATTCAATGTAATTCTATGTCTATTTTTAATCTTTTTGTTTAGGTCATGTAAGTGTTCCTTCTCAACCTAGTCAAAAAGACTTATTTTTAAAAAATAAAAAATATGGAATTTACTGTCAGTCAATGAACATTGTGTGATGAAACTTTCTTATAAAATAATTCAAGATAAGTAAGACAAGAAGAAAAAGAAAATTTTAAGGATCCATACCTTGAATTTTCTTGGTAAAAAGATAAATATGGGGATAGAAAAAACTAGGGAGTGGATAGTTCCATTCCTCCTTCACATTTTGGCCAATAATAAGGAAAATAGGATCCCCTCTTTTAATTTAAAAATTCCCATGGAATAAAAATAATAAGAAATATTCTAATTATTATAATATCTAAACTCCCTTATAGAAATCTATTGAAAAAATAATTCACAACTCAAATATCATATCAAATACTGATTTTCCATTTCATTTAAACATAAAATAATTTATAATTATAACATATAAGTATAATAAACCAATAAAAATGAATAATATATCACATACATATAGATTTTATGAAAATAAAAAACTTAAACATAAGAAAAAAAATCATAAATTATATAAAGATAATAAATATTCATTAAAATCATTATGAAATCCCATAAATAGATTATAGCGAGTCTTGAGATTCCAAGACATGAAAAATAGAGTTTTAGTTTAATATTATATAATTCATGGTTTACTAAACCTTCTCAAACCATTCATCACTCACTACCTCAAAATTATTACATTATAGAGTCACCATGCATTGTTTACCAAACCATGCACAACTCGTGCATCATTTAAAAGTTTCAAAAATTCTAAAAAATCTACCATTTTTTCTAAAAAATAAAATTATAATAATATATATTTATAATTGAAAAGATGGGGTGTCACACCAACAATTATATATTTTCTTGATAGCATTACCTTGGTTATGCTTATGATTTAATATTTTTATAAATTCTTTACATTCTATTCCCCACTCATATCAATTTTATATTACTATGATTATGATCCCATTACGATAATGTGATAAAAACCAATCCTAACTCATTTACTCATGTTTCTTCATGTATCTATATCTTTATTATTATTCCTCACCTTACTAGGCTTTTAACTAAACTTTTCATTGATGCATCTTCCTAGGTGATCATATATGATAATAATATTATGAAGGTCTATAAGAAGACTATGATAGATTTAAATAAGTTTTAAACCTTATATGTATTAATATTGTATGAAAATAATTTTCCAAGACACTAAACCTACCAATTTTAAAAATTGAAATATTATATATATTTTTCTTAAAAATGATTTAATAATTATATATGTGAATTATGAATCACTATAGTTGGTATCAGAGTAAGTTTTAGTTAATTTATCAATTAGGTTAGATAGTTAAAGACAACTTAGGTTAAATTTCAATTTTTTAATATGCAAAGAAAATTCAACCTAAGAATTCATGTGCTAATATGAATAAGTTATTTATCCATTATTTATTGACTTGTGTTTTGATATAACATTTTATATTTTAACAAATAGTGAGGAACCAAGAGAAAATTATCCAAAAAGCATTATGATAAAAAAAGTAATGATTGTATGAAAAATATTTCTAATGAAATGGAAGACATAATTCAAAACCCCATGGTGGTGATTAACTATTTATATTAGGTTATAAATAATAACATAAACTCTGTGGATCATCCACCTTCACCAAAGGAGTAATTATCCATTGATTCATCTATACTACAATGATCCTCTTTATTTAATTGATCTTCTAATTCACTTATTGTGGAACAATGGGTAAATACCATAGAAAAGATATCTTAAATGTGTCATTATTTTGAACTAGAAAAGGTAACTCTATATATCTTCCATTTAGAAGGGTAATTTGATAAATGGTGAAAATGCATCAATAATACGAGGAAAAATAATTAATTTGAATCAATTTAGTGAGAAAGATTTAATAAAATATTTCTTAACAAGAATTTTCCCATACTCTTTGTACCAAAATGGAGAGATAATTTCTAGAGTTTTGGAAAAAGTAAAATAATTCTATTGAAATATATAAAGTTAATTTCAAAAGGATTTCAAATTATTCTTATGGATTTTTTTCAAACCACAATATAAAAATAGGTAATTCATTAGTGTATTAAAAGTAAATATTTCAAAAAAAATAATTATTTGGGACATTAGAAGTTATAAATAAGTAGTTTGATAAACTATTAAATTAAATATTGAGTTTTTAGGATTCTATCATGAACATATAGAAAAAAATGAAGGATATGGTTCCATACAATATGATAAAATGACAAAGAACAAGTATTTAAAAAGATAAAACTACCCAGATGTTAAAATATGGAAAGAAGCACCCAAATAACTTCCTTAAGAGTACCAATAAATGATTTAAGTGTATAAAATGAGTACATTGAGAATAAAATTATCAAAGGTACATTAATATTCCACTCAATAAAATGGAAGAAAATAATTCTCCACTCAATTCACTGCTCATGGTTCAATTATTTAAATATAAGGAACTTGGGAAATATGAAAATTTAAAAACCAAACCAAGTGCCTTCATGGATAATCAATTTTAAACACCACAAAATATTATGTATCATGAAATATATTACATTATCACCAACCATAAGGTGAATCAACAAAATTATGTGGTGAAATGTACATTATAAGAGTTCATATTTTTTTGAACACTTCCTTTATAACTTCATGAGTGTTGAGGGAGTATGAGGGAATTTGTAGTTATTCTTTGAGTTATAGAATGAGGTTGTATGGTTTATTGGGATTTATTTCGTGAAGTTATGAGTTATGGTGTGATGGTTTGTGTCATGATGTAATATTTATCGACATATTTCAGGCATAATATATAGGAGTTATGCACCAAATTGTTTTAGGTTGGGGGTCTAGTCACGACATGACTAGATTTGGTCACATCATGAGGAGTATTAAGGGGAATTTTGGTAATGTGTAAACCCTTATGTATCAAATGAAAAAACATTATGTATGATTTAATCTTATATGTACCTTTTTCACTTTTATGTTCATGGAATGAAGGGTCTTTTCATGCCATGAGGACCTGCAGATGGAGTTCCTGGGCTCTTCCATTTTGGTATTCATTTCCCCATGGTTCTCACATGACACCATGGTTCAAGTCTCATATTTAGTATGGATGAGGGAAAATTTTAGTATTAAAAATGTTATTTATTGGAGTTTGAATGTTTTAACATGAAACCCTTAGTCATGTCATTAATCAATTTTTTCCATCAATGTAATAGTTATTAACCATAAAGAAAATGGGGATCCATGTGAGGATACTAAGTTTCTATATTAAAATATAATCTCATTGTGACATAAAAATTCCATGTCACGCCATAATGCAAGGCCTTCCAATATTTTCTATAAATAAAATATTTCCTCACTAATTCAGTTTATTTCTTCCTTTTCTCAAACCCTAGGTAGTTATGGTATAATTCTAGACTAACCTAGGTCTCTATAATACATCCTTAGGCATTTATTTGTGAAACAACTACATTCAATCCAAGGTATCCCTATCACTTTTTTATGTTCTTCTCTTTTCTCTCATTCATTCTTTATAAGCCATGGTAGTTCAATTTCTCCAAATTCTATGGGTTTATTTTCAATGATTGATATAGAATTCTTGATGGGATGATGTATTTAGGGTTTATGGGTTACTTATAAGGTTTTTTTTTAAATTTTTATCTTCTCTCATTCCATTTCTGTTCAGTGATCGTTGAAGCTCCATGACGAGGCAGGGGATTCAAGACTTATCCTATTTATTTATGTGTAAATGTGGGATTAAAATTCTTTATCCTTATAATGTTAAATATTTGGGATTTAACTAAATAAGATAATAATTTGGAATTAAATAATTCAATGGATGTTTGTGTGTCTTTGTGTGTGGTTATTTCATTATTCATGGTGATTATTCTATTCTTCTTATTACGTCTTGATGATATTTCCAAGATAGTGTGACATCCTATTGTTATGATTATAAATGATTTACATTCATATTTGATATTATTAAAACCTAATAAAACAATTTAAACATTATAAGGTATAATGGATAATGAATGAGGCATTCATCAGTGTTATCATTCTTTCTTAGAAATTCTTAATATGATAAATTGTTGCTTTGAACATGTATTCTAATGACTATTACTACCAATAACTAATTTTATATAAGGTTTCTTTTCTTGATAAAACCCAATCATAATGAATTAATTAATTTATATAGTAATGAAAAATGATGATTTCTAGATTTAATATTAATGGATGGATATGGTCGGTCTTTGGAAACTCTATACTTGAATGCATTTCTTAAAGAACCATTGATTATTCATTATCTTTTTTGTATACTAGTTTTATGATTTTATGGCATATATATTTTTGAATATTAAAACCCACACTATATTTTAATTGAAACCTGATACAATTGGTTGATATGATGAGGTTTGAGTTTTGTTGATATTTTTGAGGTGGCGACTTGATGCGGTTAATGGTGGGATGGTATGGATGGTTTAAAAAGGTCTTGGGGATGATGTAAAGATGGTTGTATCTCATTTGAATCCCTATTTATTTTTATTTATTTATTGATTTTTATTGCTTATTCATCTTCAGTTACATCCTCTATTGGGTAGGGATATTTGTGTCTTAATACCCAGAATCATGGATAGAAATTATTAATGAATTAATTAAGGGGAGGATAGTTATGAAAAATAGAATTATAATATTGAATGAAATTTCTCATAATTTATATGAATAATGTGAATATTAATCCTGAATTAATGATGGGATATTATAAAATAATTATTGATTGTCTAATAATAAATGATTGGTGATGGTGAAAAACCTCGATGCTTGTGTTATTAGAAGGGTATTGGTTTTATAGTCCTTAATAAGGACAATTGGGTTTTCCTACATGACATTATTTATAGTTAGAGACTTAGGTTAATTAGTTGACCTAGAAGGGTTTTGTGTTATATTATTCAATATGCTAAATTATTTCTTACACTTCACCACTCAAGTCATATGGGGTGACTGATGCCCATATTTGGCCTTGGGTTTCATGTGTTTTCTTAATATATGGGTTTTCAAGGAAATGAATGGTTGAATACTTCTCCTACCCCACTCCCTCTTCCAAACTTAGTGTGTATATAGGAATATATAGTATTTGGTGGTTTATATTTAAAGGATATTTACTCATATTTTAGGTGATGGATCTCGATTATGGAAAACATGTATATGAAGTTTATATAAGATTAAAGTTATAGTGTGTATGTGTATATATTTTTACTTTATTACAGTCATAACATGTGAATTTATGCATGGGAAATAATGGATTAAGTTATAGTCTATTTTTAGATGGGTTTTAATGGCACTTAGTTTAACTATGTGTTTCTAGGGATATGATAATTAATGTTTGTGATGTGTTTGTATGGATGTGAATTATGAATTATAGAGGGGATGAGAGCATCAAGAAATACTATGTTGGGCTTTGGGGTGAATATATCAGTGGTAAAGTTTAAGTGGTGTACCTTTCTTCTATATATGATTTTTTTATTATGTTAACTATTTACATGTGTTACTTTGTGAGTGATCCATGGTTAAGAAGGAATGTGGTTGACTTGATTTAGGTAGCAGGTTAATTTTTTTGTTTATTTACAAAGGATTTAGTACACTTCTTCATCATTTTTATGAGATTTTTTGGGGAGTATCCTATTAATTATACCTATATAATCAGCCCTATTTATATGTATGGGTGTGTGTGTGTGTTTATTTTTTTTAGGTCTATGGGTGGGATCCAATGATCGATCGATGCCTTACTAGATCATGGAGGTTGTTTGAGGGGTTTCGACATTCATAATCATCACTGTATGTATTGTCAAGGTATATTTTCATTTTCATCTTTCTTTTATGAAATTTAATGTATTGGGATTAGGTTACGTATTATTATGGAGTTTATTGGTGAATCATTTATTTATTCCTATAATATTGAGTGTAATGACTCTCATATGTGCGTATTTTATACCCTCAATGCTAGTCACAAACTTGTGTCCTATTAGTGGTGGGATTCAGCGGTCACTCTTATATTTACTGCTAGCCCAGTAGTGGTATCAGTGGTGTTGGGTCATGAAAAAGTGGAATCAGAGTTTTTGGGTGATATATAGGATAGATATAGGAACTTTTTATAATTTTATGGATTGGTAGGGAAACAATTGATATAATAAATAGAATCCTATTAAGACATATGAAATCAATACCCCCTATGATCTGATGAAATAAATTTAGGTTTATAGAACATACTAATAAAAGTGATGTTTATTTTAGAATAGAGACCTAAGTAAGGACCATGCATCACGTTTTTGTGCATATGATTATATTGGGTAAATTATGGGAATTAATATGATTCATAAATAATTAATCTTAATGATTCCATATTCTGTGTTTAGAAAGTCCATAATGTCAATTATTTTTCATGTATAGATCTATGTCAATGTCCCTATTAGTCTTAATCTAATTAAGTTTAGTAGGAAATTCTAGTAGATTATCGTGAAGTTGAGGTAGATGAATACAATTCTAAGAGGAATACACTTCCTAAGTTTTAGCATCATGGAATGTCGAAATATAATGTATTTATTTTTAATCTGGAGATAGAGGCATGGTTGTAAGAGGTTTTTATTTATTTCAATATGATTCATTCTTTGAATTAGTAATGGATTCTGTTGGTGGATAGTATATTAAAAGTATATACTGGTTAGTGGTGGGGTTTATTCCTTGGTAATTTAAAGGATTCAAAAAATTTATTAGAGAAGTTCAATAAAAAATCTTTGGATAAGTTTCTTTCTTTGATTAAGAAGGCGATGCATCAAAGAGATATTTTTTTCACTGCTAAAAGTGTTCCAGTATGTAGAAGTTTTGGATTTAGTTCAAGAATATCTTACATTATGATTCATAACTCATGGTAGATAAAGTGGCTAGAATATGTTTTTTTGAGGACATGTTGTATCTAAAGATATGGATCTAGGTCACACCATTCATGTTATCGATATTCCTTGAGGTCTTGGTGAAGGTAGATATTATCAAGAGAATATTGGATCAGACTAAGTCATCGAGAGAGGGTATTCATCAAGAATCCTTGAGGAATAGAGCTATGAGAATAGGTTTTCAGTTACTTATTCATCCCATTTTTCAAATGATTGGGAGTCATTTTCATCTACCTTCATATCATGTGACCAAAGAAGGTTTCTCTCGTGCCTCTATCGAGAGATCATGTGTTTTTTTTATTTTCATGATAAGGTTGGGTCCACTGAAATATTGATTGTATGCACTTCCTTAGAAGTCATTGTCGATCAGGTGGCCTATTATAGGTTCATCCATTATAGAAATATCCATCATGTAATTAGAAATAGTAGGGAACTTCAATCGTTGATCAGTAGAGAGGATATAGAGAAGGGAGGGTAAAACCTCATGATATCCATCATCCTTAAGGACACAAGGTAGAATGTGATCATGGATACAGTCAAAATCAAGGCCAAAGGGCTCATGGAGTAGGATGTGGTCTGATACATGCCATAGAGTGTCCAGTGCCCAATCATCTGAACATTTTTTGAGGTATCATATTCTTATTTTCTTCCTTGGTGTATGGTTTATTCTATTCATGAGATTCACACTTCTTCATTGAACCCATATTAGTATAAGATCTAATAAATGAGGTGGAGAGGCTTTTAGTGCCATCAGTATTGACTATTCTAGTTGGGGTTTGAGTTATCTTGTACAATTTTTATAGATATTTTGATATGATTATAGGGGAGAACTGGTCTATGGAATATTTCATATGTTTCTAAATATTGTCTTTTGTTGTCATCCTCAGCATGGACAAGTTATATTTAGTGTAATCTATCTTTAATTTCATTGGTAAGTGGGTTATATTATTCGATTCTAGCAGAGAGTACATTGGATTAATTGGCCAGTAGGGCCATCAGATGGGTTAGAGTCATGATGAGTATTTAACTTCTATGATGACCAATTTGATGTAGAGTTTGGTATAGGTTAATCCAATAGTGTTTTCCAGGGTTGTAGAAGAGTATCTGGATTTTTTCCTTGAATAGGTTTTCATTCTACCCTCTCATTGAGGAATTTAGTTATATATGGATTTATAGTCATGTGGATCTATGATATCAATGTCTATGTATAGGATACCACCTTCTAAGTCGTGGGAGTGAAAGAGTCATATTGATGACCCTATATAGAGGATTTTTATTCAACCTAGTGTGTCACCTTGGAACACTCTAATCTTGTTTATAAATAAATCGTATAGAATTTTATGACTATGTATCAATTATCATTGCCTAAATAACTTGATAGTAAAGGACCTCTAGCCTCTCTCATGGATTTATGTTCTATTTGATTAGATAAAGAGATTTATTTGGTTTTTGAAAAATAATATTTTTTCAAGGTATCATTAAATGCTGGTGAAAGATGAAGATATACCGAACACTATCTTCAAGTATAGCTATGGGAACTAATATTTCATGGTAATACCCTTTGGTTTCATGTACACACCAACTAAGTTCATAGGACTAATGAACTCTATATTTTTGGAGTTTTTCAAAATATTTTTGGTGGTTTTCATTGATGACATCCATTTCTATTCTCAATCCATAGAGGATCATGCAAAGTATCTATGAACCATATTGGAGGTTCTCTAGGGCCATAAACTATTTATAAATCTATCAATTTGTTAATTTATAGTCCCATTAGAAATATTCATTGGATATTTTTTGTATTATTGGGGAGTATTTGAGAATACCTCTAAGATTAAGGAATTTGTTTCTTAGGTATCCCCCAAGAATATTGTGAATATTTGGAGTTTTATTAGTATCATAGGCTATTGGAGAAGGTTTGTGCCCAAATTCTCTTAGATTGTGACTCCTATAAAAACCATAACCAAGAAGTATTATGATTTTGTTTAGATAGTCCATTTTTAATATTATTTTTAGTATTTGAAGGAGAATCTAATCAATACTCATATTCTCCATTTTCTAATGGAAGGAGTTATGTTTGAGGTATTCTGTGATTATTTAGGACATGGATTATGTTGTGTTTTGATGAAATATAGAACATTCATCTTCTATGGGTATTGATAATTTTGGATCCATGAACATAACTACACCACCCCTGATCTTCATCTTTTCATGGTTGTTTTTTACTTGAATTTGTGTTTAAAATATCTCATCTATGAGAACTTTTTGGTATTCATGTATCATAAGAGTTTGAGATATATCTTCTCCTAGCCTGATTGGAACTTACGATAATGGTGGTGGAAGGAATTATTACATGAATAAGTCTTTGATATATCCTATAGACATGATAAATGAAAAAAATCTGGAAATATGAACAGGAATTTGCATGTTGATGTTGGTCATGAGTATTATAATGATTTGATAATGATAAAGGAGATTATAGTGATACATATTGATATGGATGAATTCAGTGGTAGAGTTAATATCTACCAAATGATGATTTAGTCATACTTGATGAATCAAGTGGAAGAAAATTGATTGGTAGATTCTGAGGTGTAAGTTTGGTGGGATCATGTTCTTCATACTGATGCTCATAGGTGATGTTCTGAGGATGATTGACATCTAGAATTATTCTAGCAGAGGATCTTCATTCACTTAGTGATAGAGGATATGGTTCTTCTTGAGTTTAACCACTCTCCCTTAGTAGTGTATCCTGGTGTGGATAAGAAGTATGATTCCTCGAGGAGTTAGTTTTTTTGGTTAGAGATTAAAATATCAGTTTTAGAGTTCATGTACTAGTGTTAATTCTACCAAAAGGTGAATATTGGACATCGTATTCCTAGTGGGTTTCTTCAACAAATAAATATCACCTAGTGTTAGTGGGAGGAAATTTTTATGAACTTCATGACCGGTTTACCTCAATATCTTGGTGTGTATGATGCAATTCGTGTGATTATGGAACATTTAATGAACTCAACTCACTTCTTGGAAATTAAGGAGTCAAGCGAGTGGTGTTTGGAAGAGATTGGGAGTCTCTATAGGGTTATGAGAATTATTATCCTTGATCATGATCCCTATTTTTATCCTAAGTATGGAGAGGTATCCAGTATGTATTTTTCTTTCAATTATTCTTCAATTTATCCTTTTATTCATAGACAAGTAGTTTGAAATGGTGAACCGTCGAGAATTTTTAAGATATATTATGTGCATGAATTCTAGATTTCATAGGTTTTTGGTTGAATCACTTACCCTTTTTTGATTTTTCCTATAATAATAACTATCACTCAACCATTTGTTTTTTATTATTTATATCACCATATGGATAACCTTGTTGATCTTCATTGTGCTAGACTGAGGATAAAGAGTCAAAAATTCCTTGATCAGAATTGGTGTAGAGCATGACAGAGAAGGTGAAAGTGATCTACAAGTAGATAAAGGTGTCCCTGGATCATCAAAAGTAATATGATAGTCATATTAAGAGGCATTGAAGTTTTACATTAGATATCATTTATTATTTAAGGTATATCATCATTGTTGGAATTGAAGGTTTGTTTGTGGGAGTAAGCTTTTTATCTAATTTTTTGGTCCATTCAAGGTGTTGGATTGCATCAGTGAAGTGATGTATTGATTGGTTCTTCCACTATATATTTATATTATTCATAAAATGTTCTATGTGTTTCATATTCATTAGTATCATCATGATGACTCCAATTTTATTAAATGGGGTGAGTTGGATATTGAATATGATGTAATGTAGATCGAGAAGCCTATTGATATTCTATAATAACATAATAAGGTGTTGCATATATGTGTTATTTTTTTGGTTTTTATACTTTTTAAAAACAATGGATTAGAATAATTTACTTGGTAATGTGATTTGTAAATACACACTAAATATACTGAATTTTGTGGTGATTAGTTATGTTGGTATGGTTTGTATAACCTTGGATTGATTTATGAGATGATTGATGATTCTATGTTATTTTATACTCCTCCCTTTGATGAGTTGGTTGTGATATTTTTATATAAAGGTCCCTCAGATGTATCTCAAGGGGTAGTTGCTCCTATAACCTTTCTATTTCCATTCTATTTATGATTTTTATTCTCAAGGATGAGAATAATTTTAGAGTTATATACTATAAAGTACTGGATTTTCATGAACCATATTTTTTCATTTATTGAGTGTTGATGGAGTTTGGGGGAATTTAGTGATAGTCTTGTGGGATAGGGAAGGAGGTTGGATGGTTTTTTGTGAATCATGTTGTTAAGGTATGAGTTTTGGCATGATGGTTTGCATCATGGTATGATTTTGAGTCATGGATTAGGGGTGTGATTCATATAATTTTAGCATCACAATGTTTCAAGTTGGGAGTCTTGTAATGACATGAATAGCTTCAGTCATAGTATAAGAAGTATTAATGAGTTTTTTAGAAAAAGGGAACCCCTTACGTATCGAATGAAAAATCCCATATGTATGGATTTATTCTAAGATGTTTTATTTTCCACTTTTATAATAATGACATTAATGGTGTCATCATGATGTGAGGATCTAGAGTTCGATTTACTTGGATATTCCATTTTTTGGAGTCATCATGTCATGGTGATTGAGCCATACTATGGTTCTATTATGAATTTTAGTCAAGAAAAGAAAAGTTTAGGAATTACATTATGATTTCTAGGGGTTTTAACATCATGGAAAAGACACCCTTAGTTATAGTGTTAACTTTACTATTTTAATCGAATGAATGGTTGCTAACTGTGAGGAAGAGGGGGAGAAACATTAAAATACTTCATCGTGATCTTTATATCTAGGATCATTTAGGAATGATAAATCCATGTCATGTTGTGATGCATGATTTTATAGTCTTGTATATAATTTTAGGATGCATCTCAAATTCATTCTACTTCTTCCTTATTCTATTAAACCCTAGGATACTATGGGATAATTTTGGACAAACCTAGGCCTTTGTGATTGGTCATTAGGCCTTGATTTATTCAATGACTTTCTTTGATCCATGGTATCCCTCCCTACCTCTTTTCTATTTTATATTTTTCTCTCATTAATTACTTATAGGACCTAGTAGTATCTATTAATATAAATATTGTGGGTATTTTATTAGTGATTGATGGAGGATTATTGATGGGATGATGTATTTAGGGTTCTTGGTTTCCTTGTAAGGTTATTTTTTGTGTGTGTTCTTTATCCCTCCTTACATTTTAGTTTTGTAGTAATTGAATATTTGTGCCTCAGTAGGGGATTGAAGACTTATCCTATTTATTTATGTGAAAATGTGGGATTAACATGATTTATCTTTATTATGGTAAATAGTTTTTATTAAACTAAATTATATAATAATACAAAATTAAATAATTAAATGGGTGGATGTAGTTATTATAATCTTCATGGTGATTATTATATTCTTAATATTATTGCATCATTTTATTTACTAGATATTATCATAACCAATTTTTGTGATTATCAATACTTTCCTTGAATATTCGATATTCCTAAAACTGATTGATTTTTTTAAATATGGTAAGTCACATAGATTAATTAATGATACATTCATCTAGGTTATCATTATTTCTTATAAATTATTAATTTGCTTAAGATTTTCTTTAATCATGTTATTTGGATGAATTTTAGGGCTAATAGTTGTTTTTATATTTTGGTTCATTGATTAATAAATACTTCTCATAATGAATTAATCTATTGATATGGTAACAAAAAATTATGATTGATGGAATTAATATTAATAGATTAATATGTTTGGTCCTTGGTTTCTCTATCCTTTCTTACATTGTTTGAAGTATCGTTGATTGTTCATTTTCATTTTTTACTATAAGAATTATGATTTTCTACGATATATAGTATTGAATATTAAAACCCTTTTTTTTTAATTGAAATATATAATGGTTTTTGATATGGATAGGTTTGATCAGTGTTGATGTTGTTGAGGTATTGGCTTGATGCAGTTCATGGTGGGATGATATAGATGGAATGGAAAGGTATTATGTATGATGTTAGGATAGTTATATCATGTTATGATCCCTAATTAATTTTTGTTTTCCTATTTATTTCTTCTAATTTATTATTCCTATTTGTTTATATCCTCTCTTGGGTAGGCATAGTTTTGTCTTAGTACCTAGAATCTTGCATGGTAGTTATTAATAAATTAATTAAAGGGGGGATGGTTATGAAAATTGAGATTATTATATTGAATTAAATCACCTTGTATTTAGATTATTAATATGAATATTAATCTGGGAATTGATTATGGAACATTATTAAATGATTTTTGGTGGTGATGAACCACCATGCTTGCGTGCTTTGAATAGTGTTAACTATATATTCCTTATTAATTGTAGGTGGGTTTTCCAATAGGATATTAACTATAGTTAAAATCAGGGGATAATTATTTTCCATAAAAGTTTTGTGTGTTATAATAATCATAATGTTTTCTTATATTTTATACTCCACTGCCCAAGTCATATGGGGAGACTGGTGCTCATATGTGACCTTGGGTTGTGGATGTTTTTCCAAAATTTTGGTTGTTGAGGATATAGATTGTTGACTACTCTTCCCACCCCACTCTTTATTTAAGTTGTACTATGTATGTAGGCATATATGAATTATGGTTGATTATTATCATAGGATATGTTCTCATATGGGCTACGATGGATCTTAGTTATGAAAAACATGTATATGTGGGGATGTTGTGGCTTAAGGTTATAGAGTACACATGTACGTAGACTGTAATGGTTTATGGTAACAACATGTGTATTTTCACATGAGTTGTAATGCCTTAAGCTAAAGTGTGTATTTATATGAGTTTTAATTGATCTTGGTTTTCCTATATGTTTATAGGGATATTATGGTCAATGGGAATGAATTATATATATGTGGTTGGGATTTGTTTTTATGGATGTTCATTATCACTTATGGAGGGGATGAGAGAACAACAATGTAGGACATTGGGGTTTAGAGTGATTGGTTCAATGGGAAAGTTGAAGTATGGTAAATTTTTTCTATATATGAATATTTTATTATTTTACCTATTTATGTGTATTACTTAGTGAGAGAGACTTGGTAATGATGAACTATAGTTCACCTAACTTAGGTAACAAGTTTATTTCTCTGTTTATTCACTGGGGATTTAGTATGCATCTTCTATATTTTCATAATTGGTTTCGAAGATGATCCTACTAAGAATACTTGCTCACCCATATATATATATATATATATATATCTGTGTGTGTGTGTGTGTGTGTATCAGTTTTTAATGATTGTGGGTGGGATATGGGGATTAAGCTAAGCCTTAAAAGCTTGTGGAGGTTTTTCAAGGGGTGTTGGATCTCGTAGTCGATTTTGTGGGTGTTTTCATGGTATATTTCTATTTTGGTATTAATTTTAAGACATTTCTTGTGTTGGGATTGTTTGATTTATTATTATGGAGTTTATTAGTGAATTATTTATCTATTCTTGGGATATTTTGGGTGATGCATCCCATATGTGTGTGGTCTATACTCTCAGTACAATTCATCACCATGAGTCCTATTGGAGGTGGTCTTTAAGCATTGATCATATATCTATCACCATCCTAGGAGGGTAATTAGTTTACGTGGGTCATGAAATACACTTATTAATCACTCAAGAATAGTGAATGTTTTATTTAATTTTTATTTGATAAATTTATCTATATCTTGAAAGTTTTTTAGAAATATTAAATCAATTCTTTGATACCTTGAAGATGATATATATTTAAAAACACCTAATGGTGAAATTGTTGCATCACAAGTGTATGATCCTTCCCCAAATAATTTGTTTGGAATATTCTTCCTACAAATATCATATTTCTTCCTTTGGTGGAATTTGACACCAAATTGGGAATCAATTGAATCTTTTTATATAAAACTCATATCAGCTTCCAAGAAAAGTAAATATCATTATATATCTCATACCATAATATGATTCTAGATATATTAAATAAGAAAAATGAATCTCCTTTATAAACTCTTTAATAATTATGGGTGTTGATACCCAATGAAAAATAATATATTTCTCAAATGATTCATATAAAGGAAAATTTCATTCTTGAATACATTACTATTATGAGGGAATATACTGGAGTATTCATTAAATATCTATCTATTCTTCCCATGAATCATGAGGTAGAGTTCTCAATAGAAATTTTAATAGGTGTTGCACCTATTTTAGAGATACTTTATACAATGTAATAAATGGAACTAGAATAATTAAATAAGAAACTAAAAGGAAATTTTTACAGAGTTTTTATACACCCAAATTCATCACCTTAGGGTGTAGAAATGCACTTTTTAACAAAGAAGTATGAGTTAATGAAACTTTTTTTTTCAATTATAAAGCTCTTAATAATATCTCTGTAAATAACTAATATCCATTACCTAGTATTTGTTAATTATTCAATCGAACTTTTCAAGATCAATACTTCTCAAAAGTGGATCTTAATTCTAGATATCATCAACTGAAGGTGAAGATACAATATATTATGTGACACCAAAGATATCAATTTTTAGTATATGTTTTATTATGTATTTATTATATGAGTTATTTTTTCTAATTTGAGTGAAAATTTTAAATTTTTGATAATTTTCCTAGGTTGTATGGTTAGGGTGACTAGTTACTATAACCATACATGGTAACCATGTGTACTTTATTTTGAATCAAATATCTAAGCATGGTTAGATGCACAGATAGGCTAACCGTGTGTCCAAACCATGTTTCTTGCCCAATTTTTTTTTTAAATAATTTCTTTTATCTATTTTAATTTTTGGATCTATCCTTTCCCCTCAAACTTGTACAACACACCTATTAGGAGCCCTATTTTACTCCTCCCCTCTCCTCCATGGTTCCTTGGCCATCCTAATTAGCTCTCAAGAGAATATCTAAGGTAAATCCTGATTTCCTTCTTCTTTTATTCTCCAACATCCTTATACTTTCTTCTTCATTATTCTCTCTTCCACCAAGATGAAATGGTGGTAGATCCATGACTTAGAGTCTTATTAAATATTGGTATTATTGGTGTTTAGGTGGTGTGTATTTTTCCTTTAATATTACTCTTCTTCTATTTGGATTACTTATGTCATTCACATCATATTAAGGTATGTGTTTTCATGTAATTCATTTTTCTTGAAAATTCATGTGAATCTTGAGTTTCTTGAATCCATATTACATAAAATATATAAATATATGTGTTGTCCTTTATAAAGCTATAGTTATTTTATAATTTTTTTATGTTTTCCTAATTTGATAAAAGGGATATTCCAAGGGTTTTTGGTTCTTTGTTTCCGTAACAATTTTTTATGTACACTAAATGTTGGTATAAATTATACAGATACCTATTATAAATAAATTGATTTTAAAAATGTTTCTTGACTTATAATTAGTTTTTCATAAGGGTTTTTCATATTTTTGAGTAATTTTGCTGAAATTAATGGTGTATTTGGTAGGTGTTGACATGTTATACATCTTTGTTATCTAATTTTTTTTATTTTTATAATGTTTTTGTGTTAGTTTAATTTATTATTGATTTAAATGATTTTTTAAAATAATTTTTGATTCATGAATAAATTTTCAAGTATGATTGTATTTACTGGTTTTAGATGTATGATATAAAGGCCCAATTTTTCACTCTTTAAAAGGGTTTTCACGACATGTTTAGCACCCTTGGATCTAGTCCCCATTAAGTTGTGCTTTATAAATACTTGAATCTTATTTTAAATAAGTTAAAATCATTTATTATATGTTTTTAAACAAGAAAAGGGTTGTTTGTATGAATAGTTTTTAGATGTGATATAGGGGATATTTTTATATTTTATATTTTTTTTTTAATACCATGATTTATTATTTCTTAACCTCCAAATAGAATAATTTCAAGGTAACTAGGGGTAGATAAGTAAGAAATCAAGGAATATTTGTTATTATAGTTATGATTATACTCTAACCAATATCCCTTAGGTAGAATCTCACTTTGACTATAAGGATTAATGCCTGATGAGGCTAGCTGAGGTTAAACTAAAGATTATAGTGAAGAATGCATCAATATTCCGATAGATAGTTCCACTTAAGTATGTTTAGTATTGTATCACAAGAATATAAGGTGACTCCCATGGAACATAATATTTGACCTATATTTCCTTATTAACAAATATTAACTATTTATTTAGCTTCATTGTGGTTTATTACTATATTTATCACTTTATGTTAAATAACCCTTATTTGATATTGAGAATTTTTTGGTGTTTTCTCAATCTATTTGTATGTTAATTAATATTTTCATTCAATTTATTATATCTCTTTATTCTTAAGTGTTTAACTCTATAATTGTTTCATTGATTATTATACATACACATACCTAAAACTAGATTCCAATTTCATACTTCCTTATTTAAACTATTTTAAAATGAGCTATAAAATGTCTTTAGGAATGTAATATAATGAAATTATTTTTATTTTTTCATAATTCTCTTATGAAATAATAGAATTTATTTATTTATTTTGAAACTGGTCTTCCCAATGGTTTTTATAAAAAATAAACTTTTCTATTTTAATTTTAAAGAGTTTTTTTGTTTAAATAAAAAGGAAAATCAAATTAAGTTAATGTTATTTTTTCAAAATTATGGAAAGTTTAATTTAAAATGATGTATTTTCAAACTAGAATTTTTGAAATTTTATATAAAAATGAATTAAATGGACTCTTTAGTGTAATCTTGTTAGATTTTTGCCACAATTGTATATGTAGAATATTTTTTATAGGTTTAGATAGATTGATACCTTTCTTTATATAATGTTCCTTTGTTTTTATGGAACTAGTGATGGTAATTTTGATCATGTTGTGACCAATAGTCATGAGGAATTTGTTTATAAGGTGAAATTGTACTTTTTAATTCATGTTGGGATTATATCACATAATGAACACATTGTTTCATTTTTCTTTTAGTCCCTTTATAATTTTATATATCATGTATTATTTAGTGTCATTTTTTTGGTAAATCTGTTTATATTGATTCTATTTTCTTAAATTTATTATTATATGTTAGGTTTTCCTTATTTTTAAAACTTATAATTAAAATTTTCAAGGGAGTTAAATTTATGTATGTAGCATGTTTTATTATTTGTAAGATTCTATGCTTTATTACTGATATTTGAGGATGAAATCATTCCCAAGTATATGTTTGATACCCTTTTTGTTGATCACCGACCCATGGTGATCAAGAATACACATTAGGCCTTATGATTTTCCATCTCATGTGACATGGAAGGTTAATCTAGGTTGGTTTGTTAAAAATAGTATCAAATCCCTTTTTAATTTCGGGGGTAATGGTGGATTAGAGATAGAGTTGTCAGAACTCAAGTGGTAGGTCGTGAGTAAGTACATGACTAATATTTTTCATGTTGAAACTTGAATTTCCATGGGTATTAGGCATGTGGGCCTTTAATTTTAGTTTTTTCTGATTATTTTTTGGAATATTTTGATCTAAAATTTATATTATGTTTCTTTACATTGCATATATATGTGTTTTTTAGGTTTTACAAGCTTTAGTATGAAAATTGGTGTATAACCAAATATTTATGATTACTATGAATTGTATGGAAACCATGAAAAGGATATTAATGTGGTTTAGGACACCTTATAATGGTTATTTCATGGTTAGTGTGTGGTCTATTAAACCATGTGACCAAATTGTGAACAATTATAAAACCTTATGACTTATTCTTTAAAACTTATTTTGATTTTTAAATCACTTATAATGTGTTTATAACTTAAATGAGATGAATAAAATGTGGTTATTATGATTTATTAATGTTATTTTTTTTAATCATGTTGGATATTTAGTGCTACAATGTATGGTTTTATTTTATAAACACTAATATTTGTGTACAAAAAGGAATATTATGAAATCTGTTGGTTTTTATAATGGTGTTTTATAAAAAAATAAAAATGGAATGTAAGTTTTTATTTATGATAGGTTTTTTAAGGGGTGGATTTTGAGGCTTATTAAGTATTATTTGGTATTTTCAAAGTGTTATATGAATGAATTTGATTTTCATTATGAGGTATCTTAGAATAAAATTGAATTTATAATTTATAATTTATAATTTATCTTTAAAGTGAATTTTTATATATTTTAAACCAATGTAATTGACTTTGAACCTCATCACAATATATTTGGAATTAAAATTAGGCTTTAGTTTATAAGTACATTGAATAATTAATTTTATTCTAATTTCAATTTAATGTAAAATGTTTTCATAGTGCGCATTCTTAAAAAAATATATATTAAGATCCTTATCATATTCATATAGTGTAAAAAAAAGGAATTAGTTGTTATGTTATATATATATATATTATTTTGGCATGTCATTTCTTTTGGATTTAATCCTTTGGTTTATATTTGGTGTTTGTGGTTGAATCTTGAAGTGTGTCCTGATAATGTTTCATATTTCATGTTATTTATGGTACGAATACTATAAAGGTGTTAATGAGTTGTGGGAAGTTTATTTTTATGGTTTTTTCTCATATTAACCCCCCTTCGTATCCAAAATATGGTATTTACATATGTTTCATCTTTCTTGACTCTAAATAGAGTGTTGGGTCCAACTTCTTCTATAATTTTAGACCATATTTAGAAAATATTAAATCAACACTTACCTATCATTCATGGTGATCAAGTCCTATAAGTGGAAATGCAGTGGCTATAGAATATTTAAGGAACATTTTATTATTTGGGAACTCCAAAATATTTGAATATGAAAGTTTTCATAGGCTTCGTTTGGAACTCAAAAATTAATTATGGGTGACCTCCATTACACTTCAGCTATAGAATAACATGTATTGGTAGTTTTTCAAGTTCATTATCATTTATTATCATTATCCTAAAAATGTAAACTGTATAAATTGATATAATTTATGTGACTTAAATAGATTGGGTGAGTAGTGAAGGAGTACAATGACCATTTCTCTATATCAGTGTCATTATCTCCCAATATAGTCATTGAAGACTCATTGAAATATTTATTATTTGAATGAGATATTTTTTCAGACCTCATATTGGTGTTGTTTGAATTTTTCCTGACTTCTTATATATAATTAGTCAAAATTACATGAAGGTGGAGTGGTTTTTGACATATCATCTTATGATGGGTGGTGCTTTAGTTCCTACTGTCATAAGAAACAGTACCTGATATTACAAGAAAAAAATACAATATAATCCTAAGTAAGATAATTGATATTATGAAATTCATACTTATAATTTTGAATATGCTACTCATATTAAGAAGTTATCTTTCATGTGATTTTAGTATGGTAAATTGGAACAATCTAATCCCTCTTGATCAAAATTTACAAAGACTTGTCACTGCTATGGTCAATTAGTTAATCTTTAGATATTATTTAGGTTATTTTTCTGATGAGATAACAAAAATAATACACAACCCTCATCAAGATTATGCTTGATCAATTTTAGTTTGGGTAAATCCTTACTCGAGGTACATTATCATGGGTGTGTTTCATTTGCGTATTGTTTTATCATTGATATCATCTATTACCTCTATTATTTTTTATATATTTATTTAATATAGTCATATTTTGGTTGAATTATACTTGTTTATATGGGTTCCTTGGTTATAAGAATGAGTTATGTCTTGTAGTAGTTTTCTCATGGAAATAAAGTTTTTTCTAATCGCTATTTTAAGGTGAACCATAAATATTGTAGAGACTTATAGTAGGCATCAGGCTTCTAGTGAACATCCACCTTACTAATATCATTAGCTATTACAATCATGGTCTCACTTGGTAAAATTAATACCAAGGGTATTATATTTTTTCATTATAGTCAACCACCCCAAGTTTTCGAAAGGATTTAGATAAATCATCCTCAAATTGATTATTATATTAAATTTATAATTTGGATTCCTTGTACATGTGTTCATTAATTTGGTAGTGGCTCAAAGGCATCCATTTCATTTTATAACCAATTTATTTAATATTTTGGATTCATCATGGTTTCATGAATATGATATATCATCAGGTATTTTTTTCTAAAAGACTTCTTGATGTGTTTTTCTACACATTTCTAATTAGAGAATGGAGAATTGATGTTTCAACCTTATATATGTATCATTTAGTAAATTTAGAATGGAATAGTTGATTTCTATCCTAAAATTAACTATTTATATCCTAACTAACAAATTAAACAATTAATGAATATATAGGTGTAGAAAGTGGTATTGTTGGGAGAATTGTGATACCCATGGTGTCACTTTTTAGTATATATTTTATTATTTATTTATTTTATGACTTATTTTGGGAATTTTAGTGATATTTTTAAATTTTTTAAACTTTTACCAGGTTGTATGGTTAAGTTTCATGGTAACCATAACCATGTATGGTAAGAATGCATACTCACTTTCAAATCTAGTAGCTATGCATGGTTGGGATAACTATGTATCTTATCCAAATTCTAAAATTTTGTATCTTTTTCTATCAATTTTTTTAGGATCTCACTTTTACAATATTTCAAGAAGGATCCCTAACTAAATAATATTATCTCATATATAGTTACTTGTCCCCCTCGTTGGTTCCCAAGTAAATATCTAAGGTAAATCCCTCTTTCCTTCTTCATCTCTTATCTACCTTCCTTCCCCTTTCATCTTATTTTTTCACTCTTTCTCTAAGATGAAACAATGGTTGAACCCTAGTTTAGGGTTTGTCTAAATCTTGGGATTCTTTATTTTTAGTTTTTTTGGATCCTTCCATTCATATTCCTCTTCATCTATTTGAAGACCTCATGTAATTCTCATTAAATTAATGTATTGTTTTCAAGAAATTCATTTTTATTGAAAACTAATGTGATGATTGAGTTTTCTAAATTCATATTTCATCAAATATATAGATATATGTTTTATACTTGAAAATTTTGTAGTTTTTTACAAGGTTTATATGTTTTATTTATTTGATAAGGGGTTTATTTCAATTGTTCTTGGTTCTTTGTTTCCATAACCATTTTTCATGCACACTTGGTGTTCATATAAACTCCAAAGAGATCTATTAAAAATAAATTAATTTCAAAAAGGGTTTATTAACTTTAAATTGGTTTTTAAGAATCATGTTTCATATTTTTTAGTAATTTTGTTCAAATTAAGTGTGTATTTGGCATGTTCTAACTTTTTATATAGCTTGGTTATCTAATTATTATGATTAGTGATATTTTGTGTTAATTGAATATATTATTTATTTAAATGATGTTCTAAATAAAGATTTTATTATTGAAAAAATATTGAAGTATAATTTTATGGCTTGGTTTTAAATGGGTGATCTAAATTAATGTTTGGAACTCTTTAAAAGGGTTTTCAAGGTACGTTTAACACCCTTGTATTTAGAACCATTAATTTTTTATTTATAAAAGATTGATTGTCAATTTAAATGAATGATAATAATTTTTTATATGTTTATAAACATAAAATTTATTGTTTTTATTAAGTTTGTTTGGATGTGTGTTGATAAATTGATTAATAATTTATATTTTAATTATAATTTGATGTCATAATTTATTGTTTTATCACCTAAAATTAGAATAATTTCAGGGAAAACCAGGTTAACTAAGTGGGAAACCAACCAATGGTTTTTATGATAGTTATGATTATGCTCTGACTAGTATCCCCTAGTTATGAATTTATCATTATATGGGTAATGTTGTTTAATGAGGATAGTTGAGAGTAAATTAGTGGTTATAATGAGGAGTGAATTGATAGGTTGAAATATAGTTCCACCCAAGTACATAATGGATTATCTCACTAGACCCTAAGGTGTTACCCATGATGTGTACTGTTTGACTTATATTTCTTTATTAATAAGTCTTCACTCTGACTTTGGTTTTATCATGGTTTATTACCATATATATTTATTTATTTCATACACTACTTATTTGATATTGATAATTTCATGTTGCTTTCTCTAACTATGTGTATGTTAATTAAAATATTTGTTATATTTATTATGTCTATTCCCTCCCAAGTGTTTAATTATATATTATCTTCATTGAATATTATATATATACTTTCCTAAAACTTTATTATGTGTTATTTCATACTTAATTAAACTATTTTCAAATGATTTATCAAATTTATTTATGAATGTGTGATATGGTTTTAGTTTTTTTCACAATTATCTTTTTTAAATAAAGTAATTTATTTAATTTTCATAAAAGGTGTTTCTTAAGGGGTTTTATTAAAAATAGACTCTTCAGTTTTAATTTTAAAGGGTTTTATTTATTTAAAGAAAAACGGGACACCAGAATATGATAATGTTATCTTTTTTTCCTAAATTATGGTAAGGTTAATTTAAAATAATTTATTTTCATACTAGTTTTTATAAAATGTAATATAAAAAATAATTATATGTACTCTTTAGTGAAATACTAATGGACATGTTTTATTTAGACTCTACACATACACATCAATTTATGTATATAATTAGTATTTTTATAGGTTTATATAGAGTTATCCATTTACTTGGATGATATTCCTTGGTTCTTATCGAGTTGATGATGGTGATGTTGATCCATTGGTGTCCATGTTTCATGAAGAGTTAGTTTATAAGGCGAGTCTATAATTTTCAATTCATGTTGGAATTGTATCGCATAGTAACCACATTTTTCTTTATCTACCTTTTGTTCCATTTCTATTTTTATATATCATGTATTATTTAGTTTTATTTTTATTGGTAATATCTATGTATATTGATTAACTTTTCATATATTTTTTATGTCTTGTTTTTTTGCCTTAATTCAAAACTACTTACTTTACATTTAATGATAATACAATGTATGGACATACCATTTAGGATTATAGATAAGAGATTGTGTCTTATTTAATATATTTTAGGTTTAAACCATTTCAAAGTTATAATTTTGATACTCAAATCACTAGTCACCAGCCTGTGGTGACTAGGAACATGCTTCAAGCCTTATAGTGGGCCAACTCAGGTGACATGTCAGGTTAACCAGGGTTGGTTTGTTACATATTCAAAATAAATTATTTTTTACAAGATATGGATGCTATGGATCTATAGTGATGCCATTTGGATTTACAAACGACCCAAAAATATTTATGTACTTGATGAATATAGTCTTTAGAAATTTACTCAACAAATTTATGGTAATATTTATTGATGATATTCACATATAATCCAAGATAAATAAAATATATGAAGAACATATAAGGACTGGGGAAGGATAAATTGTGCACTAAATTCAAAAAATGTTACTTTTGGATGTAGCAAGTCACATTTATAGAACATGTTATCATAAGTAATGGAATTGTTGTGGGTCATTCAAAAATAAAAACAAATGATGAATGTTTTGAAGCAATAAGTTTCATAGAGATCTGTAGTTTTCTTGGATTAGTTAGGTACTACCAACACTTCATGAGAACTTTCACTCTATTATCTAGCCTATAAAATATGTTATCATAGAAGGGGAAAAGTATTTAACAATGAAAGTGTGTGAAGATAGATTGAAGGATATTAAGAATAGGTTGGTCATTTCACATGTACTCACACTGCCCTCAAGTATAAAAGGTTTTTTTATACAAAACTATGCTTCAAAGAACATTTTAGGTTACATCCTCGTGAAAAATGATTTAATTATAGTATATGTCTCACAATTATTGAATATTCATGTGAAAAACTAGAAAACACATGATCAGAAGTTAACATTTGTGATATCTTCATTTAGGATTTGGATACATCCCATATATAGATATAAGTGTGAGATATATATGTATAATAATATTTTAAAGTACATATTCATACAAAATAATCTAAACATGCATCAACAAATATTTTTAGAGTTAATCAAGAAATATTACTACCTAATATACTACCACCCTAGGAAGGAAAATAAGGTAGTTGATGATTTAGGAAGAAAAGAACCTGATACCCTATCTGTTATAAGGATTGATAAAGACCCAATCTTTATTGATATGAAAATTATAGATATAAAAAACATAAAGTAAAGTAAGAAATATTACCTTGCATAAATTTTATCCCAACCATTTATCCAAGATAAAAAATAATGAGGTGTAAAGGAATAACTTAGATCTATAAAATAAGTTGAAAAAAACTAAGGAAAGATTTGTGAATTAAAAAACAATAAAGATAGAATAATTCGATTTAGAACTAGTCATGTATGTTATTAACATTGTGGATAAAGAATGATCTATTGGATGGTGCACATATATCATATTTCTCCATCCACCCAAGAAGTACCAAGATGTATCGATACCTTCAAGAGAACTCCCGATGGGACAATGTGAAGAAGAATATTCAATTTACTTTGTATGAAAATAAGTTATAACTAATATTCATAAGTCCAAGTGGGTGATGCATATATTACACATACAGAAACGGAAATTTTTGAATGTCACCATGTATTTTTCCTCAATGATTACTAGGAAATTTTAATTAAATAATGTTATATGGGTTGCGGTGGATCAACATACAAATACTGGGCACTTCATCGTCATTAGGGAAAATTTATAATTCTATAAAAATTAAAAAATATGGGTCAAAGAAGTGGTGAGTTTTCATATGGAACTAATTTTTATTGTATTTTATCGGGATATAAGGCTCACCTTTAATCTCTACAGGATTCTTCAACATGATTTGAATACATAGTTGAACCTTAATATGGATCATCCCCACATAGATGGTCAATCTTAAAGGAAAATTCTAACACTTGAAGACATGCTGAGAGTTTTCTCTATATATATTGAAGGATTATATCATCAATATATTCCACCAATCAAGTTCTTATACAAAAATAATTTACACTAAAGTATAATGATGTCATCATATGATATTAGTACAGGGTGCGCAACAGAATCATCAAAGCATGGGAAATTAAACTTTGTATGCTACGATCGATATTGGAGTGCCTTATCAAACATAACCACAACCAATTTACAACATGAGGATCTCATGTGAATTAATCAAACATGAAAAATTAAAAATTAAAAGTGTGAATCAAAATTGAAATCATACCTCATTCGATTTTGATCAAAAATGTGTTTTTCTCATCATCAGTGATTTTTCTTGAAGTAACCAAAATAAAAACCCTCTTGATTGTCCACATGAACTTAAAATCTTTTATATCATAAATATTAATACTTTGGGTGGTATACTGGAGAAAAAAAGGCCTTTTCAACATTCTTACGATCATGGTAACACTACTACTTTGATCCGAGAAGTTATTCTTGGATCAGAGATCCCCAAAACTCCCTTTCTCTCTATAAAACTTGATAGAGGAGATGTAATCTCTCAAATTTAAGAAAATCAATTATCCCTCAAATTTGGGTTTCTTATTCTTTATACAGGTAATCCATAACTTATTAAAATTTTACTTTTACCCATTAATAAGTTACACCTTCTAAATAAGCCACATTGAAGATTTATGACTTCATAAACATGTCAAAAACATTATAAGTACTTTATCACTTACTTATAACATTAAAATAATGTTATGTGATAAATTTATGAGCCCTTAAATTGATTCATATCTCTCCCATAAAATATTTAATTAATCTTGAATAATGAATATTAAATATTCATTTTATAAAATATAATTCTTTATATTGACTAAATAACTTTCAAATATGATGAGTTAATAAATTCAATCAATTATTATTCTAAAATTTAATAATATTGAATTTATTTTTTGACTTATAGTTGTAAAGTCTCAAACATTACCCAACTCCCATCACAGGGCCCATCATGTCATAAACTCTAATTCATAAGAATTTTCCAAGCATCTAAATGTTTTTTCTATGCGACCCTCCTAGCCATTATCTCAATAGTAGTGATTCATACCCATATATGAATAATGATATCTAGAAAAACATAATTTCCCCTTAGGACATAAGTTTTTTTCATAGCAATGAAAACCTTATATGAACACATGTCATGTAATATAATCTCTTTATCTTTGGTGTATCATAAAGTAGGATGCACAATTTATATCATTATCCTTTATTTATTATCTCATGATATTAATTGATGTAATTAACTTCTTCTACCATGGATATGGATTTAATAAAGGTACTACCATCTTTGTTAATTGGGCCCGAGATATCTTTTCATTTCCTAAAGCGATGAATTCTATTTTGATCATTAAATCAATGTCATACCACCAATGATGCACCCAACAAAATATACCTCTCAAAAACATAAATATAAGTGTTTTAATATTTCATTAATGTAACAAATCAAATGGAAAACATTAATAATGTTATCAATTAAAGAAATCAATACACTTTCTCAAAGATAATAGAAACCAATGACACTAGAAACATGTTGTTTTCCTATTGGCGGCCCAGTCAATATTATCTCCTCTACTCGAGATCACCAAGGTAGAACATATTGAGAAGAATTGTCAATTATTTTCATCCTCCTATAATTGATAGTCAAACATCATCTGTGTCCTATTAGTATGATATATCTAGACCATAGGTAATATGTTTAAGATTATTATCATAGTATCTCAAGGTTTTCATTATAGTTAGGAACTATTATAACCTTTTGATTTGAAAAATTATATAAGTATATTACTATATAAAGAGTTTGTTTAGAAGTATCAACACTAATATGGTAAGAATACATCATGAATAACTCTCTATATACAATATATGGTAATTAGAATGTACTACCCAATTTTGGTCTAGGCACTCACTTTCACAATAGTCTAACTTGCACTAGATACAAGTTGCTAAAAATCAATAGGTTAGCTCTCACATGATAAAATCATACTTCTATTTAGTTATGAATTTATTCATTGTGCCTATAATTTTTCTTAAATGGATACTCTATTATCTAAAAATTCACCTCCTTAAGTAAAATTATCCCTCAAGATATGATATTCCCAAGTCTATCCCTTTTTTCCTCTATAAAAACTTTAACATATTGGTTAGTAACACTATTATAAGTGATATTACATATTCATTAAATATTTTAAATTATTCTAATCACTTAATCTTCACTGAAAATTTATTAATTTTCTTTCAAATCTCATGTTTAGATCATAAACATATATAAATAGAATTGTTTGAATTAATTTAATTACACACTAATTAAATATTTTCGTCATATATTTCAAAATAATAATCCAATTTTTTTTGTTTTTTAGTGTTCTTTATTCAAATTACAATAAATCATTCAACTGGATCTTTGGACAATTCGACAATTTTAAGGGCTATATAGACCACAAAAAAGACCCAATGAATCTACCAATGAAAATAGACTAGATGTGATGTTATATTTTATGGGCTCGATCCAAAAGTCAAAATTAAATTATAATATCCCATAATTCCAAGTCTATTATATTGTAACTTTTATAAAAAAATTAACACCATACACAAAAAATAAGTGAACCAATTGATTCATGAAATTCTGGTTAGCAATTCTTCCATAGATTTGAAAACATCCCACAATTATCAACTTTTCTCCCAATATAGAAGTCTAATTCAGTTTTAATTTTTTAGGAAGAAATTAGAGATATGGGATCCCAATTTTTTAGAAGAAATAGTTTATATTTTTTTGGTATATTCCTAGACTAAAACCCATTCATGTTGTTGCCTTTTAAAAAAATGTGGATAAAAATGGATAGAAACACATGTTTTAGGAAAGAAGAAATAAATTTTGATAAAAAGACCAATAGGAGAAAAAAATTTATGATAAAAACCCAAATACATATCTAAAAATTTTAAGAATATTATTTCTATATATTTTTATTTATTTATGAATAAATAGTTGATCTAACTTGAGGAGAATTTTTGGAATTCAAATAGTCCACCACCAACGACTATAAATACACCCCCTATTCTCTGCGTAAGATGTTATAACTTAATAACTTAAGGTGTAGAATTGGGATTAAAATATCCCTAAAATATCCTAGTAGGAATTTCCAAACTCTTTTTTCAACAAGAGAAACCTCTGCTTTTCTTTTCTTTTCTTATTCATTTCTAATTGTCTTCAATTTTAATCTCATAATTTTGATTTTAATTTCATTTGAATTTTAAATAATGTATAGTCACCATCATCACTTATTATCATCCAAATTTTTTGGTAAAATATTAATGGTCCTAAAGTAGTTTAAATTAATTTCAAACCCCTTCCCTATTACACTTTCTCATTCATCTAAAGTTCATGGTTTACCTATATTCATCATTTGTGTGTGTGTTCGGCATATAACTCTTATGTTGGCAGATTATTTTTATTCTATTTTTAACTAATCACCCTAGAAATAATAAACCAAATTATTAAAAACCTAAATGTATGAGTAAATATATCATTGGGGTGATTCATAATTTTATGATGTTAAGTGATTGAGAGATTTATTTCATTTAACGTTCTTTTAATTAATATTGTGTATGTCAAATAAGAAATGTTACATATCAATAACATGTTTTTTTGACATGTGAATTCCATGGATTATGAGAACCACACATAAAAATGGTTTAATTAAATATTGAAACTTCCACCAAAAGTATTTGATAATGATTAAAACCCTAGTTAAGGATTGGATTAAATAAAAAACAAGTGGGATTCTAATCAAAATAATATTTTGAAGTGGATGATAATTTTGTGAAATGTTTTGAAAATATTAAGGATATTATAAAATTAAATCCCCAATAATGAACTCACACCAATATTTATAAAAATTTTAAACTTAAATTCATCCATTAATCAATTTAATTAAGCCCTGTATATAACCCCCTCTCAAAAGAAAAAACAAAAATAATGGACTTCAAAAATAGTACCATCATCGAGGATTCGACTTGAGTGCCTCTATACATATTATAGAAAAGATCTTGAAAATTTAATGGTCGATAGGCAAAAAATTTCCACACTTCAAATGGTGTTGTTTTTTGGGATGGTTAAAAGTGTAATTTATTGTTTTTTATTTTTAAAAAAATCAAAGAAAAACAAAAAATATCTAAAAAATAAACAATGAAAACCCAACCTTCCTCATCCATTAAAAATTTCATTGAATGCCCTGTATCCTCCCAAAAAATACATCAGATTTGTTTACCGCAAAAATTGAACAAACTATTCACAAAATTATGAGGAACATTATGGGTAATAAAAATATTTCTCATCCAATTGATCGAGTTATAGCCAATACTATGGAACAAACACTTATAGAACTCGTTGCCCCTTATATGAATTATCAATCCATTGGTATTAAATATCTAAACATTGGGGAAAATTTTGAACTCAAACATAGTTAGATTCATATTCTACCTCATTTTAATGGGTTACCCAGTGAGGATCCACATATTAACCTAAAATAGTTTCAAGTGGTGTGCTCAACCATGAAGCCTAAAGGGGTTTATGAACAAAAAATAAAGCTTCAATCATTAACATTCTCTATAGATAAATCCTACAATTTATGGATCTACTAACTCCCTCTTGGTTCTATAAACACATGAAATTATATTAATCATCTCATTTTGGATAAATTATTACTTGCTTCTCAAATCACTTCTATCTGAAAGGAAATTAGTGGTATCCATAAATTCTCCCAATGAATCACTCCAAGAGTATTGAGAGTGGTTCAAAAACCTTTTGTAAAATTTCCCACACCACCAAATTCCTGACCAACTATTGATACAATCCTTCTTTTAGGTATTATTAGATATGGAGAGAACTCCCATCGATTCTGCAATTGGTGGTGCTCTTGTTGAAAAAAACCTACAACTGTACGAGATCTCATAAAAAACATGGCTACAAACACACGTCAATTCCATACTCAAGCACATGATCAAGTAACAAAAGACCAAGATAATCAATCTATAGAGCCCAACAAGATGATCAAGTGGATGAGTGATCTTATAGGTCTTGTGTTACAACTAGTCGTAGCTGAAAAATCCCAAACCTCTTCTTCTCCATAATCTCAGTTTCCTATACCTATCAAAAACCATGGAATCTATATCTCACATACTCATCCAACTAACACATTTACACAATTATAGGATGATCTTTTAGATTCTTCTAGTCCAATGGAGATCAACTTAGTATAAACTTAATGGAACACCAAAACTCAACAACCAGGTTAGTTCATTAAAAACTCCACCCAACCCCACTTTAATCTCTTATATTCTACCTATAACCAAGGCTTGAGGTATGGTAATCCAGTCTCTTATCCCCCTCAATCTCCTCCTTAAAATCCAAACCAATTCTAATATCCTATTCTGCCTTCCCAATTCCTAACCCAATCCAATTGATTTCCCAATAACCCAAATCAAGATAATACTAATACAAGACATGCCTCTTCATGTAATAAACCACGGGAAATATTTGTATAAGATATTTCCTCCTTCATCCATTATAGCCTCAAAAATATTGAAAACCAAATTGGTTAAATTGAATCCCACATATGTTAGCAACAACAATCCAATTATTCCCAAATCATAGCTTAACTTTTTCCCAACCCCAAGGGTAATACAAGTGTAATTTCACTTCGATCTAGAAAGAAAATTTATATGCCTCATGATGAATCATATAAATCCCCTTTAGATGTTGAGATAGAAAAATAAAATAAAATAAGTCTAGAAAAATATCTTGAATCCACTTCCTTACCTCCTTAAATACCTTTAAGGAACCCAATTCCTTTTTCTTAATCCATATCTAATCCTAATAATCCCTTTGAATTAGGTATTGAAATGATCTACATGTTTAGCTATGTCAGAGTCAACATTACCCTACTATATTTCATCAAACAAATCCCTAAGTATGAAAAGTTTCTTAAGGAATTTTTCACACATAATAGAAATCTTAGATCCATTGAAAATGTTTCAACCCAACAATTTATTCCCATGAAGTGAAATAATCTGGGGACCTTTACAGTTCCATGCCAAATAGGGAGTTCTAATTTTGATGATTCACTCATAGACCTAGGATACTTAATAAATTTAATTCCCAAATACATCTTTTCCAAACTTTTTATAGGTCCCTTTCACCCAATGAGTGTTTTTATTTAGTTATCCAATCAAAACACTATTAGTCTGAAGGGAATAGTCGAGGATGTCCTTATCTGAGTCAATGATCATATCTTCCCAGCTAATTCCTATGTCCTTGACATGCAACGTGAGATATATTCTTATATATATTCCCTGATTATAGGAATATCATTCCTCATGATGTACATAACTATGACTGATTTCCATGTGGTAATATTATCCATGGAATTTGGTGACCAACTATTCAATTTCAATATTTTTCAATCCATGTAATACCCATAAGGGGATCACTATTCATTATCTATCCATACTTATAAGGATACTTATATGAGTCGATTTAATCATGTTTATTCATTTTCTTCCTACTATAATGATATATGAGTTTTAGAAATTTTCACCATTATTAAACAAGTCATAAATGGAGAATTTGGTGTTGACATTTCATTTGTAGACTCCATCAATCTAAATGATATTGAAAACTATTTGGAATCCCATATCACCTCTGATCTCTACTATTCCACCTTGGATAGTAATGAGGAAAATGAATCAAAATCAACTTGAATCCATTCCTTTATTCCTAAGTTGTCTGGACCACAAATTAAGAATGAAAGTGATCTAAAATCTCTTTTTGTATAACAAAAGTATGAATTCTTTTTCCATGTCCACTCTTATCATGTCGTTGTATTTATAACACTTACTAACATTGTGGACTCCAAACTTATTTAGGTGTTAGAGGAAAACAAAAAGGCCTTATTTTGAACCGTATATGACATACTAGGCATAAATCCTACCCATTTTATGCATCACATACATCTAGAATAATCATCCAAACTAATAAGATATCCTTAAATAAGACTCAATCCACTCATACTTGAGGTAGTTAGGTAATAAATTACCAAGATACTTAAAGATGGTATTATCTAACCAATTTATGATAGTGAATGGGTCAGTCCAATTCAATTGGTTCCTAAGAAGGGTGGGATAACTATTTTCAAAAATGAACATATACATGTGGTCACAACTCAAGTGAAAAACAAATGGTGTGTGTGCCTCCATTATAGGAAATTGAATGTTAAAACACAAAAATATCACTACCCACTTCCATTACTTAATAAAAAGGTATAAATATTAGCTAGAAATTTTAACTATTTATTTTTTGATGAATACACCGACTACTTCCAAATCCCAACCACACCTCATGACGAAGATAAACTATATTCACTTTCCCCTTTAGAATATATTCATATAAGAGAATTCTTTTTGGATTTTCCAATTCTCCTACAACATTACATAGGTGTATGATGAGTATATTTTCCCAATTCATTGAGCATTACATGGAGGTATTCTTAGATTAATTTACCATTTATGTTGATTCATTTGATTCCTTGAATTCACTCTCTCTAGTCCTACAAGAGTGTGTAAAATGTATCCTTATGTTAAATTTTGAAAAAAATCACTTAATGGTTGTAAATGGGATTGTTCTAGGACATATAATTTATCAATAGGATATTCAAGTTTATATTTATAAAATTGAGGTGATCCAATCACTTCCTAAACCCATATTAGTTTGATACATCCATTCATTCTATGGTCATGTGTAATCTATCGATGATTCATCCATAACTTTAATAGGATTTCCCTCCCACTCACTCGGCTACTCTAGAATGATGTAAAATTCCATTTAGATGAGGGTTGAAAGAAATACTTCATTGAACTCAAATTGTTTCTAACATATTCACCAATAATTTAACCCATAGATTGGTCTTTTCAATTTAAATTGATTTTTTATTCTTCTAATAGGGATATTAGGGTTGTTCTTGGTCAAATAGGAGAAAAAATCTTCATATAATATATTATGCACCCAAAAACACTAGATGGAATTAAATATAATTACACTATCACTGAAAATTATCTTCAAGATGTGGTTTTTTTCTTAGATAAATTATATCCCTATCGCTTAGGTTCCAAAATAATTATCTTCATAGGCCATTCATATTTAAATTTCTTACTCAAGAAAATTGATTCCAAACTAAGGCAAATAAGATGAATACTAATGACCCAAAAGTTTGACCTTGCGATAAAATATATACTTGAAAAAGAAAACATTATGGTTGATCACCTGAGTATAATTTCTAGTTCTTCTCATTTTTAAATCATTGATGTTGAATTTTCCCATTAAACACCTCTCATCTCCCACTCCAGAGTTACCATGGTATTCTCCAATTTTAAATTACTTGTTATCTAATGTTTTTTTCTGAATTTTTTTTAAAAAGAACCAAAATAAAAGATTAAAAGTGATTTAAAATACTATTTTTTGGAATATAATAAACTTTTTAAAATTGGGGCTAACATGGTTACTAGGAGATTTATTGATGAAGATGAACATTCATTCATCTTGGAATCCTACCACTCAATGCCCAATGGTGGATACTTTGTACCAAAAAGGACCTCCTGAAAGGTCCTTGACTTTAAATTCTTGAAGCCTTTAATCTTCAAGGACTCACATCATTTATTTAAATCATGTCCAGATTTCCAAAATTTTGGTTAAATTCCCAAAAGAAATGAAATTACCCAAAATACATTAATATTCTCTGAGATATTCAATGGTTGGGGAATCAATTTCATGGTACCATTACCCCCTTCCAAGGGATTCTATAATAATCTTATTATGGTCTAATATGTTTCTAGGTGGCTTGAGGCCAAACCCACTAGGAATAATGGTGCACATACTATTAGTGAGTTCCTCAAAACCTAAATTTTCAAACGATTTGGAACTCTGTGTTCCTTGGAATGTGACTTAAGAACCAATTTATGTAATTTAATGTAATATATTTTGAAAAATAATAGGGTTATACATAAAACATAAAATTAATATAACTCTTATATAAATTCCATAGATAAACTTTCTAACAGAGAATTGCAAAGAGTGCTTGAGAGAATTTTCAAGACTATAAGAAAACAAAAACCTAAAAGACTCAGTAAAGAACTCTGGGAATATTGAGCTTCTAATAAGACACCAATTGGTACATCTCCATTTAATATAGTATTTGGTAAATTATTACATTTTCTAGTTAAAATACAATATAAGTAATTTTGGGCTGTGAAAACTTGAAATTTTGATTGTGAAAAATCTGATGAGGATATATTTTTGTAATTGAATTAATTATAGGATCTTAAAATTGATTATTATGTGAATTATAATATATATGAAGAAAAATCCAAGGTAATCTATTAAAAATGTATTTTGAAATGTATTTAATGGAGGTGAAAAGAAAATTCACTCCAATTCTTGATTTTGAATTCTCCCTGGTAAGATTAATTCTTGTTGGGAAGGTCCATTTATTGTTATTAGTTTTTACCCATTTGGTGTACTGAAAGTCCAAGACTCATATTCCAAAAGTACATTCACGATTAATGAATATCATTTAAAGCATCACTATAAGAGTATGCACACCCAAGGAACCAAATTGACATCCACTGACTCCCCATCCATTGGTGTTGACCCACTATTTGATGGAGATAGCATCCCACCAAATCCAAACCAGGGAGAAACTCTATCCCTTTAACTCTCAATCCCTCTCTTTCTCATCCTCATTTTCTCTCTCTCTCTCTCTCTATATATTTCTCTATATTTCTTCTTCTTTATATCTCATTATCACTCTATCTCTCAATTTTTTTACCACTTTCTTCATCCACTATTTCATTTTTTTCTCTTTTTCATGGGTGTGTTTTAAAAAACCAAAATAAAAAAAATAAAGAGTCATGATTAATCATCATTAATTTTTGAAATTATGTCTATCCATTTTGGGGAGTCAAAATATTTTATTTCATCATAAAAATATTGAATTTTCATAATAAACATGGATAAAGAATTTTGTGTCAATACCAATAAGTTTTGAATGCCTAATTTTTTATTGGAATATGTTTTCCCCAACCTATGAGGAATAAAATCATATTTCAGGACAAGGTCAAAAATGAACAAATTTTTATATTGTGTGTTTTTCACCCACCAATTGTGAGTCTTCATTTTTTGGACCTTCGAGATGAATTTCTTACCTTGGTGCACATTAATATGATACAACAATTTCTGAACCATATGAGAATCAAAATATCCAAATAGTCTCCCATGAATTATACATTGATCCTCTTTTTAATAGACCATTCAATACTATAAAAACATTGTTTTATATCCACATTACAAGCTCAAAACATGGTCCCACCCAACATATACATTAATTTTCATTTCAGGATTTATTGAAATTTAAGTGTGGGGAGAATCGATATCATTTTGGGTATCATTTATTTGATATTCAATGTTTCATAATATTCTTGAGCTAAATAATAAATTTTAGTGTGGAGGATAGGTTTTAATTTATTGATTTTTGTAAATGTATATATTTTTTAATCATTTTTTATAAAAATTTTTAAAAGTGTTAAAAAAAATGAAAACAGTGGAAAAAAATTTAGAAAAAATAATGGGTTGTGTCTTGGGTGGGTAAAAAATTACTCTTCCTAGACCTTTTATCTTATTATAACTATTATAATTAGTGTCTTTAGGAGATAAAAAATGGGTTGGGAGATGATTCAAATATTTTTTTCCAAGTTCAACTTTCAAAAAAAAGAAAAAAGGATAAAATTAACCCTTGCATCATCTTTTCTTATATCACTAGGAGAATTTTTATGTTCTGTACATATTTCATCTTTTTATACCCTTATATTTTTTTTTTATTTTTTTCTCTTTCCTCCACACATTCATTCACTTTTAAATGTGTGTTCCCATAACCTTATATGTCTTATTTCAAAAATTATGCATTTCTCTTTCCATGTTGTGGTTTTAACCCTTTTTTCCACTCTTTTGTACATTATATTCCTACTATACCATATCCATTAAAAAACCCATAAAAAATACCTCTTTATTGTTTTACACTTTATAATAAGGAATGAGAGATGACATCTCTTACAAAATCTTTGATTTTCACTATAGCGTTAACCCTCTTGAATAAATTTAAATCATCTTGAGAGGTATAAGTTTTGAGTGTCTGCATTTCTCCATTCAAATTTTGAACATGAAAAATTAATTTTATTGAAACATGAATATAGTAACAAATTATGGTGGAATTATTTATGAATGAGTGAACTGGTCTTGTCCTCCCTTGATTGGTGAAAACAAAATTTTAATATTTTTTGGTGAGTGAAATGATTTTGTTATGTTTTTTGTTTGTGTTATTAGGTACATACACTATATTAACTATGGGGGAGTTGATATTACATATTCATTCAATATCTTACATTACTCATGTCACTTAATTTTCACTAAAAATGATTAATTTCCATTCAATGTTCATTTTTTGATCAAAAACATATATAAATAGCATTGTTTGAATTCATTTAATTACACTTCAGTTTAATATTTTGATCATATATTTCAGAATAAAAAATCCAAATTATATTATTATTACTATTTATTTTTCTTTATTAAAATTACAAAAAATCATTCAATTGTATATTTGTCCAATTTAGCCATTTGAAGGGTCATATGGACCACACAAATAGACCCAATGAATCTACCAATAAAAATGGAACAGATGTGATGTTATATTTTATAAGATCAATATATAATTCTAAATTCGTTTATATTAAAACATAAGTCTAATTACATTCCATTACAACTTGGATAAAAAATTTAAGGCCCAAATCAACCAATAAGTGTCCCAATTGATGCATGAAAGTAAACCCCAAAATTCTATCTAGGATTTGAAAACATCCCACAATTCTTGAATTTTTTCCCAATATAGAGGTCAAATTGAGATTTAATTTTTGTGGGGATAAATTAAAGATATAGGTTCCAAAAAGTTTAGAATAAATGGTTCATATTTTAGGTCATCTCCCTGGACTAAAACCCATTAAAAATGTGTCCTTTGAATAAGTCTATATAAAACTGGATAGTAGAATATGGTTTAAGAAAACAACCATAACTTTGGATTCAAAAGTTCAATGGATTCCATATTTGGAGAGGTAACTTTCAATGTCAATATATAAAACTTTTAAAAATGTTATTTAATGATATTTTACTTTATTCACGTTCAAATGGTCAAACTAACTTTATGGGTATTTTTGGAATGCAAACAATCCACCACCTTGTGCTATAAATACACTCGCCTCTTCTCCTTGTAAGAGGTTGAAACTTCAGCACTTGTGGAAGAGAATTTTCATGAACACAACCATTATAAATTCCTAGGAGTACTTTCCACATGCTTTTTTCAATAATATAAACCTCCCCGCCACTTTTCATTTCTTGTTCATTTTCATTAGATTTCAATTGTAATCTCATAAGTTTGATTATAATTTCATTTTAATTTTAATGCATGTATAATCATCATCATATATTATTCTCATCCACATTATCTTTTGAAATATTAATGGTATTAAAATTGTTTAAATTAGTTTTAAAACCCTTCCCTATTCCAATTTCTCATTCAATCCAAAGTTTTTATTTTACCTCTCTTCACCGTTTGTGGGTATGTTCAGTGCACTATAATGTTCTGCACACTACTCTTATCTTATCTCATTATTTTTATTCTATTTTTAACTTATCACTCTAAAAATAATAAACTAGATTATTAACTACCCAAATGGATTAGTAAATCTCTCATTGGGGAGATTCATAATTTGGGTATGTTGAGTGATTGAGATCTTTCTCTCATTTAACATTCTTTGAATTAATATTGTGTATGACAAACAAGAAATGATATGGATTAATGACATGTTTTTTTAATATATAGAATCCATGGATTATTATAACCACAAGTAAACATGGTTTAATGATATATTTAACCTTCTATAAAAAAATAATTGATAATAATTAGAACCCTAGTTAAGGTTTAGATTAAATCCAAAACAAGTGTGAATTTCAAAAAAAATCATCTGGTGAAGTGAATATTCATTTTATGAAACGTTTTACAAAGTTAAAGGATATAATAATATTAAATCACCAATAATTAACTCACTCAAATATTTATAAATTTTTTAAAATTAAATTCATCCATCAATAAATTTAATTAATCTCTTCATACAACCCCCCCCCCTCAAAAGACAAAAAAACAATCAACTCTAAAAATAGTACCATCACTTCAGATTCAACCCAAGTGTCACTATACACATCCCTTGTACTTTATAAAGAACTATTGGATATATTTTACTACTTCCCATTCAATTCCCTTGGATTTATAGGATATTTTCCTACTATAACATTTGTGTCGGAAATATTATATCTTGTACATAGCATGAAATATGTGATAGATCCATCATTAAAGTGTATGGAATTATACTCACCATTATAATATTTTATGTATTATAAATTTATTCTTGGAGAGATTTATTCCACATGAAATTGGTTAAAAATATCTCAAGAATTTTTCCAACTAGGATTTTTTAATACCTTTCAAATATATATACTTTGAATTGGTCTAAGATTCTCATATAACTACCTCATTAAATCTTATTCCCTATAATTTAGGTCACATATTTAATTCAATTTTGTAGAGTTAATTTAAAAAATTTCTTAACTAATTATAAGACTAAAAAAATCATATGTTATCAACATATTTTACTTGGAAAATCATGGTGCTCCAACTAATTTCTTGTAAACGCATGGAATACTTTCATTACAAATAAATATTCAATGATCATGATTGTTTCATTAATACATAAATTTATCTCTACAAATTCAATTTCTAATTTTATTTATATGGTGTCACTAACCCTTTGGGGTTGTGTCATATATACACATTTTAAGAAACATGGTATTGATATCTAATTCTCAATATTATGATCATAGAAAGTTATCATGACAAATATAATTATAATGGATTTAAGCATAAATATTTTGTATTCCCAATAAATTCTTATTGGTTTCATTATTTTACCACCCATTTATAGTTTCTCTTTAATACTCATTAATAGTTTTACATCAATTACCAAAATACAGACTTGATTTTGGGACATGGAATCCATTTTTCTAAATTCATGTGAAATTATAAATTATAGATTATTTTTATTTAATGAATCCTTGTATGATAAATATTCCTTATTATTATTAAATAATATATCACATTTACTAGGTGATCATAAAATCATCTTTATGGTTTTAAATTTTCCACACATTATGTGTCTCTCGAACATTAAATTTCCATACGCACTTATGAAATTTATTCTTATTCCAATATTTCTTCTTCTATCTCTGATACAGACTTGTTATATTCTTATAAAAATATAGTATTTAACTTGTCTATAACTTTTCAATATTATATATTTATGTAATATCCTTATAAAATTTAAGAATAATTAATTAAGATGAACTTTTTTCTTGATGAAATTTAGTTTATTAACTTAACCTTAGAAAAATATTTTCATGTAAACACATTAATTATGATACAATTGATTTATTTTATATTATAAATCATATGATTTCTATTTTTTATTATGTTTTATATATGGTTAAGGTTTAACACCAATATTTTTGAAGCATGTTTCAAAAAGATAATGGAAGAGTTTGCAAGATGTGTGAGACTTTTCACTGATCATCATTTTAATCACATCAGGGTTTTGATATGTATAAAGAAATGTGATTTTAATAATTACCCCAATATAAATTAAAATGATCAGTGAACACTTATAATACTCATCATTGATCCTAATTTTACACACATCATTTTTTTAATGTGTATAATTAAATTTGAGTTTAGTAATAACTCCATTCTATATTTTAATGATCGGTGAATTATCAGTTAAGATATTCTTCTGTTTACTGGACAAAGGCATTTCATATCTTCTAACCAAGCACATTATTTACTTCATTATTACATAACTTATATTTATTAAAGTAATATCATGAAGAACAAGAATTTACCAGTAGATTCTAATTTAAATAGTTAACATGTATCTAGTTAAACTAATTCAAGAAGATTTGTGTCTTTCCTTTATTTCAAAATATTTTATTTTTCTAAAAAATAATAAGTAATTATATTGATAATACTTAAGGTTTTTATCAATAAAGAGTTTAAATACTATATTGAGTATATTATTGAAAAATAATATTAGTTTTACTTGGAAAATAATTATCATACTATAACTAGGTATTACTGAATCTTACATTTTATATTCATATTTTATTATCAATGATTGAAGTGTTACTGAACTATTAGTTGATTAAAAACACTACAAAATAAATTCATTGAAAAATTAAATATGTATCATTGTTTCCAATATAAAAATGAGATAAATGTTTTGGTAATACTCAATAACAGTTCAAATAAAACTAATGCACTTGGTAATTAGAAGTCATGTACTTCTCATCACTAACATAGTAATCACAGTTTATCAGGAACTTTGAGAATTCACCTTACTTATTATAATGTTTATGAACTTTTTGAGCTCTTGTATTTGGATAAAAATATTGCAATCTCATATTACATCTAATACCAATGAATTAAATCAAAAATATCACATTCAATGGTGGATATAACTGTATTAGATTCTTTTTCTTTATTATTCTTAAATTCATTGAAATTTATCTTCCAGTGGACAATCTTACCACATGTGAAGAAAATATTCTCTTGTTTAATGTGATACCTATTTTATATTTGGTTTCTTAGAAATATGTTTTAAAATATTCGTTGACTTAAAAATATTCATAGGATTTTTAACCTTTTATTTCAAATTGTTTACCATAAGAACTAAAATTTTATCTTTTTAAGTTCTTATCAACTTAAAGAACCTTACCCAAAAGATATTGAAGCACTTTCTCCATACTATTCTTTTTATAATACTAAAAAAACTAGACAAACTATATGATAAGAATGAGATAATGGAACTTATTAAAATATTTTAATTTAATATGAATCAATATTTCAAATTACATGTGTTTAGTATAATAACAACCTCGTTCATTTCAAGCTTCAATTCCTCCTTAATAACTTCTAAAAAATGAGATAACATAGTAATCATCCATCTTCTGATATTTCTTTCACAACTAACTATACATTGATTATGATGATATGATGTAAACATAAAATGTGTCATCAATGAGTCTCTTATAAGCATCCTTTTCACCCTCACATACATCATGAGTTGGCTTAATAGGTAATGGGAATTTAAACGTACATAATTTACATTCATATCATGGTATTATGTACAAGTTCTTGTACCAATCTTATAAATTAGTGTTGTTAAAGATGTGTTATTTTTACAATATTGATTATAGTGTTTCTGGGGTATTACTTTCCATTTTATAAATTTTTTTTTTATAAAATGGTACTTTTATCCTGATTAAAAAATATTAAAAATTATACATTTTATTAAAATTAAATATCTAACAGTATTTTATCAAATCATACAATCACTTAACTACTAGATTCATAATTCCTAATCACTTTAGTATTCTAGTGGAAACAATCCTAAAAACCTCTCCTAATATTCCAAGTTGTGGTTATGTCACTACTTATAGAGTTTCAAGGTAAGATTTTTGCCATCCAACCACATTAACTTACATATCCTTGATCTGTGGAGTGGAGCCTCATCTATACAAAAATCATAACTTTAATTACAGAATGATTTTCCTTTAAAGTTGAAATAATAAACTATAGATTCTTATTTTAATGCCCTAACCCCAGTTACCTAGAGTCGGTGCATTATTACAAAACATTGGCATGATCACAAGAAAGATCAAATCTCAAAAGACCAATTGGTTTAGTAGCCTTGGCAACACTAGATATATTCATAAGTCTTACATTACATCATAAGTGAAAAAAATACTACAACAACATATTGTCTCCATAATCCACACTCATATCCCCACATAATATCCCTAAAGGTCATTCATAACTTACTTCTTCACATCCTGGGAAAAATAAAACATAGAAAAGGGGTGAGCTCAAATGCCCAGTAAGGATAAGAATATAGCGGAAACTTTCAAAAATAAGCATAAACATTTAAGGCAATGTATAACTAAACAAAATCATTTTAAACCTGAACTTCAACATCGTATGGAAAAAGTAAAATGAAATAATTCCATTTACTTATTCACATGGATATTCTACTAATCGAATAATCACATGCAATATCAATAACCACTTTCATAATGATGGAATGCATAATGCCAGACTATCATAACCACATAGCCAAGGCCTCGTGCCAAGACTACAAATAATATTTTGCCAAGGCCTTGTGCCAAGACACTATTTTTTCTCATGAGACCTACCGATGCATCGAGGAGCTATAGCGGGCTCCACCCGTCACATATTAAGTCCAATGCATTCCCATATGAAAAGGTTTAAACATAACATAAACATTCGTATTAAAACTAGCATACGAAATGTCAATACTTTCACCATAAAATATGAATGGTATAAAAATATCACATCCACTGTAAAACATATCAAAAAACCTTCAATACAATATAGAAGTTTTGTATCATAATAAATCAACTTCAAATAAGCATAAAATCCATCAAAGGAAGTTGACATAGATGAAATAAAAACTCTTTTTAGAGAAATATCTCTTTATATTTTGAAATCATTTAAGAGTCATACATTAAAATAAAAAATTTTCTTTTAAAATATTCTTATAATATTTTAAGGGAAGCTTCAATGATTTTATAAATGTGGAAAATAACTGCACCCGCCGTATAAGTTAAAAAAAACATTCTTACCTTAATTCTGTCGAAAAGGTTAAAAAGCACCTTGTTTGGAAAATGACTGAAAGATTACTTTATAAAACTCTTATAAAAAGTTAAAAAAGGGTATAAATTACTTTAACCCATATTCTTTTAAATAGTAAAAATGTTTTGAAATACATTTTTAAGAAACATGGATGTGGATGATAAAGAGATCCCAGTAGATTATTACGTATAAACAACCTCGGATAATGAAGAGATTGTAAAATAAACTTTACCTTGTACTTTTCCTTGGTTGGGGTAGGTTAACCTCCTGTATAATAGTGAAATAATTGTTATTAAATTATAAAATAATCATATTCATTCATATGATATCATATATGATCTTTTAACATTGCTTTGTTAATAATATCTTAGTATTATCGTTGTTTCGGGTGTTAACTTACTCGTTTTATTTTATATGTTTTGTTACGTAAGACATTTTTGTAATAGATAGGTTGTATATTATTCATATCCAGAATGATATCAAGTCCTTAAACATTATTTTTAAATCATGAAATGATAATTATACTTTAATGGATACGATGGAGAATGAATCTCATCGCGTTCGTGGAGACGGTAGTCCGTACGTATGCACGAGCGACAATATCATTCTTTTGATGTTAAAATAATATATAAATGGATGGTATATCATATATACAGAATAATTAACATGTTATATTTATTATTTACATGAGTTACACATCATTATTATACCCATCCAAATAATAATATATTGAATAACAATTACACCACGACGTGGAGACGGTAAGCCGTACGTACGCACGTATGGTGACATGTTATTCAAAGGGTGGATAGAATACTGAATATGGTTGTACCATATTTATAATAACATAATAGTATATATATGATACTGGAGTTATTATTTTAGAATGGTAATAACAAAGGAAGAAGAAGTGAAAGAAGAAAGGAACTTGGAAAAGGGTGGTGAAATCATTACCTCTTCTTCGGGTTCTTCCTTTTGATTTGATCTAAAGGGATCCTTAGGTTGGATTTATGATCAAAATAAGGCCTCTAGGTTTTAGTGAGGGAAGTTGGGAGAGTATTTGGGCAGAGTTTGGCCGAAGAAAAAGGCTTTTAAGGTGTGAAGAAATGAGAAGGAGGAGTTCTCTTTTATAAGAGGGGTGAGGGGCACCTTTGGAAAATCTAGAAATATTAATTTATAATAAATTTATATTCGGTTTCTAATGGATCCAAAGTTGATTATTAAAAATTTAAGGTGGGTATAGGTCGAAAAAAATTCAAAAAATAGAATTTAGACAGGTTTTGGTTACTATATTAACCTTATCTTTAAGTATTAACTCTAAGTTAATTAGTTTCACTTTTACAATGTCTCTTTGTATTTTTATATTATATGGTTAATAAACTTACCATATACATCCAAGAGACCCCCAAGTGGTCCATTAATGATAAAAATATCATAATATAAGTCTTTTGCCCGAACCTTAGATTTTTAGGAATTTAATATCAATTAATAATATAATATTTGTTTTAAAAACTCTTTTATGTCAATTTTGACACTATTCAATAGTTGATTTTTGTTAAACTCATAACAGAATGATTACTTAGAAAAAAGTTAATTAAATAAATCCTAACATGTCATATTAACCTAGAAAATTAGTTTAGTTCATAAAAAGTCTCAAATTATATTTATTTGTGTATTTATAATATCAATTATTCTAATTTTTCATTAATTAAGTAATTACTGCATCATCATTGTGTCATATATAAATTACATTATTTAATTCCTAAAAATTATAAATAAAATATAATTATGTAGAAAATCTTTTTATATTTCTAATGAATATTTATAGTCGAAAATAAAACAAATATAACCCTATGTAAATTTTTTTTCTAAAAGATATATGCTTGTGTCATTTTTGTATTCATTTTAACTTAATTAAAATAAAGTGTCCCTATCACCTACAAGTGCCTCCATGGGGTCCCAAAATCGACCCAAAGATGTCTATGGTCGAACATGTATCAACAAATAAGGTTAGGAAACGTTTTAGGGTAATTTAGTATTATTATAATATTATTTTTTAACCCTTATTTACCGGATTTACCCTTAACCATGGTAAATAAAATATTTATCGCAGTAATTTTTCAAAATGCCTAAAAATAAATGTTACCTATTTACACAATTTGAACATCCTGATTCCAAATATGGAATCCATTTTTCCAAATTCAAAACACAGAAGTGTCAGAAATTAATTTAAAATTAATTCCTGTTGTTAAAACAAAAAGCGTGTTTTTAAGAGATAATAACTATCAAAAGATTGACACTTGTTTATGTCTGGTTTAATTGTAAAATTATGTCCAATGACCAAAATTGTATTAAATGGTAAAAATATATTCTAAATATACTTTAAAACCTCTCAAATTCATAATTTATCACTATTAATTATTTTGATTAAAAAAGTTGTTTTTAATTAAAATTTAGTAATTTTCACTATTCATTAAAATATTAAAGTTATCCGAAAAGTACCAAAATTTCACCTTAGGCTAAATTCGATATTCCGAATCCAAAAATGAAGTCCATTTTGAAATATATAATTTCAAAAAGTAGGTATTACTATTCATAACGGCTAGTTTGATTGGTTATGTTGTGTTAGAACTCGGTGTTGTGTACAACACACGCTATCGCATTATTCAAAGAGAAATGTACTGTAGAAGCTTGGGGTGTTACATTATCCCCTCCTTCAAATAATTTCGTCCTCGAAATTTCTATAATACTTATCACATGAAAAGACTCGGGTGGTTCTTCATCATAAGTTCCTCGGGTTCCCACGTTGGCTCTTCCATCTTATGGTTTCTCCACAAGACTTTTACTAGACGCGTCGTCCGGTTTCTCAGTACTTGTTCTCTCGTATCAAGAATCCTGACGGGCTCTTCACAATAAGACAGATCGAGTTCCAGTTCTAATTCTTCATAGGTGAGTACATGCATTGGGTCAGGCATGTATTTCCTCAACAGAGATACGTGGAACACATCGTGAACTTTGGAGAGACTTGGCGGCATTGCCAATCGGTAAGCTACAACCCCAATTCGTTCTAGAATTTCGAAAGGTCCGATGTACCTGGGACTCAATTTACCTTTCTTACCAAAACATATGACTCCCTTCCATGGAGATACCTTCAGAAAAACATGATCACCAACTTGAAATTCCAAATCCTTCCTTCGATTATCAGCATAGCTCTTCTGCCTACTTTGAGCTGCTTTGATGTGATTTTGGATTACCTTCACCTTTTCCATCGTTTACTCCACTAGTTCTGGGCCTACAAGTTTTATTTCACCAACTTCATCCCAACAGGTTTGTGTACGACATCTCTTTCCATATAACGCTTCATATGGTGCCATCTGAATACTCGAATGGAATCTATTGTTATAGGAAAATTCTACCAGAGGTAAATATTGATCCTACATACCCTGAAAGTAAAGTGATCAAGATATCAACATGTCTTCTAAGGTTTGAATAGTCTGTTCTGATTGTCTGTCTGTCTGAGGGTGGTAAGAAGTGCTCAAATAAAGTTCAGTATCCAAGGATTTCTGAAGACTTTTCCAGAATCTTGAAGTAAAACGGGGATCATGATCTGAAAAAATCGATAGGGGTACTCCATGAAGTCTCAAAACTTCATTAATATATAGTCTTGCTAGACGTTCCAGGGGTAGATATTCTCTTATAGCAAGAAAATGTGCTGACTTGGTAAGATGATCAACAATAACCCATATTGCATCGTTCCTTCTAGGAGTCTTTGGTAGCCCCATGACAAAGTCCATCGTAATATTGTCCCATTTCCACTCAGGTATGGGAAGAGGTTGCATGACTCCTCCAGGCTGTTGCCTTCCAGCTTTCACTTGTTGACAAACCATAAATCTTGACACAAAATCAGCAATCTCCCTTTTCATGTTATCCCACCAAAAATGTTCCTTCAAATCTCTATACATTTTGGTGCTCCCAGGGTGTATAGAGAAATTGGAACTATGAGCATCATACAGCAATTCACTTTTTAGATTAGGTATATCGGGAACACAAAGTCTCTTCCCAAATTTCAAAATTCTATCTTCATACACAAAGTCTCTCAGTCTCCCATCATTCACATCTTTAATATTCTTTTGAAATTCTTCATCATCGGTCTGAGAACTATTAATTCTTTCTAGTAAAGATGGTTTGGCAACCATTTGAAAAAGAATTGATGTTTCGCCTTCCTTGGTTATTCCCATGTCCATCTTTACTATATCCATGAAAATTGGATCCGTTTCAATTCTCATATTGTTCAAAACCCCATGGTCTTTTCTGCTCAAAGCATCTTCCACCTTGTTTTCTTTCCCCGGGTGGTAGTGTATCGTACAATCATAATCCTTGAGTAATTCAAGCCATCTCATTTGCCTCATGTTGAGTTCTTTTTGTGAGAAAATATACTTCAAACTCTTGTGATCAGTATAAATCTCACATTTTTCACCATAGAGGTAGTGCCTCCATATCTTCAAAGCAAAGATCACAGCTGCTAACTCGAGATCATGAGTAGGATAGTTTTGCTCATGAATTTTCAACTGTCGTGATGCATAGGCAATAACTCTATCATTCTGCATAAGGACACAACCAAGTCCTTTCTTCGATGCATCACTATAAATAACGAACCCATCATTCCCTGATGGTAGAGTCAATATAGGATCATTGAATAATCTTCTATTCAGTTCTTCGAAACATTCTTCACACTCTTTTGTCCAAACAAATTTAACCCCTTTACGTGTGAGCTTCGTTAATGGGTTAGCCAATCGGGCAAAATTATGGACGAATCGTCGATAATAACCTACCAAACCAATAAAACTACATACCTCAGTTATACTCGTCGGTGCTGGCCATTCTTGGATTGCCTTAGTCTTAGAAGGATCAACAAAGATTCCATCTTTAGAGACAATATGGTCACGAAAAGAAATCTCATGAAGCCAAAATTCACACTTGCTAAAATTCCCATATAATTCATGTCTTCTCAGAGTCTTCAGGATAATGCGCAAGTGATTTTCATGATCTTCGTAGCTTTTGGAGTATACCAAGATATCATCAATAAATACCACCACAAATTTATCAAGATACTCCTTGAAAACTCTATTCATCAGATCCATGAATACAGAGGGTGCATTAGTCAAACCAAAAGGCATTACAGTAAACTCGTAATGCCCGTACCTGGTTCGAAATTCTGTCTTCGGAATGTCTTCCTTCTTTACACACAATTGATGGTATCTAGATCGAAGGTCAATCTTTGAAAAGTATTGAGCTCCATGCAGTTGGTGAAATAAATCATCAATGCAAGGTAGCAGATACTTGTTCTTTATCGTTATAGCATTGATCTCCCTGTAGTCGATACATAACCTCATAGATCCATCTTTCTTTTTAACAAAAAGAACAGGGGATCCCCATGGAGAAACACTAGGGCGAATAAATCCTTTATTACTCAATTCCTCTAGTTGTTTCTTTAGTTCTACTAACTCTACAGTGGCCATTCTATAAGGGGTCTTAGATATAGGCCTTGATCTAGGAATTAAATCAATGGAAAACTCAACTTCTCGTTCTGGAGGATGTCCAGGTAAATCTTCCGGAAATACATCTACAAATTCATTCACAACAGGTACATCCTCTATTTGAACATTCCTTTCCTCACCCACAGTTATTTCATTCTATTCCTCCCCAATAATTGAATTTAGTTGAGCTACTGGGGGTGGATCTAAATAAGAATTAGGTGGTAACAATTCTGCTCTAAAGATAAGGTGTTCCTTATCATTATCATCAAGAATCGTAACCTCTTTCTTCTTACAATAAATCTTCGCATCATAGTCTGAAATCCAGTCCATACCGAGGATTATATCAAACTCAATCATAGGTATGGAGATGAGATCAGCAGATAAAGAACATTTATGTGCTCTAATGGGGACTGATTCGCAAAACTTTGTTGTAATGATACTTCCATTATGAGTTTTAACTGACAACTCCCTTGTTAAATCAAATTGGAAATATCTAATTTTCTTAGAAACTGGGAAGATATGAAACAATGCGATGATCCAGAATCAAATAATGCATTTGCTAAATTTGAGGAAACCATTAAATTACCTTCCACCACGTCTTTCGGAGCTTCTACCTCAGCAGTAGTGATAGCATAAGCTTGGCCTTGATCCCTTGGCCTTTTCTGAGATAAGTTCTCCTGATGCTTAGGACATTCATTTTCATAATACCCCATCTCCCTACAATTGTAGGAATGAACATTGGTGGCTTCCTTCTTCCCCTTGCAATCACGAGCTTGGTGGCCTTTTTCACCACACTTGTAACAGACTCACGTTCCCTTCAAGAAAGTACCGGGGTGTTTCTTCCCACATTTACCACAGGATGGATATTCAACCTTTACCTTATTCCCCTTATTTCCATTACCAGATTGATCAGTAGGTCTCTTATTCTCTTGATTTGCTTTAAAGTCATAAGACTTAGAGAATTCCTTTTTGGTCTTGATAGCACATGAGACAATGTCTTCGTACGATGAAAAGGATTGTGAGACTAATTCTCAACGGAGAAATGGTTTTAACCCATAAAATAAACGATCAATATTACTTCTTAGGTTACGTATATAATCTCCAGCATACCTTGATAACCTTGTAAAGTTAGCCTCATACTTTGTGACATTCTCATCCTCCTTTTGTCTCAGACTCAGAAATTGCCTTTCCATATCTGCTCGATGGTCGCGAGTAAAGTATTTTTCTAAAAACAGATCTTTGAACTCCCTCCATTCCATATTTGATACTTTATCATCTTCCTTCGTGTTTTGAATCAATGACCACCATTAATCAGTATCTCCAGTGAGGCGGTAAACTGCCATGATAACTTTTTCCCTTTCACTACTCCCCAAAGCCTAAAATATTTTCTCTAGGGAATTTATCCATTGCTCAGCTACTAAGGGATTTGTACTCCCATTGAATGTTGGTGGTTGTTTCCTCATGAATCAATCTAACATTGATCCTCCATGCTGTGGATCAGGGTGCTCCATACGGGTAAGGTTATTATTCATAACCTGAGTAAGTTGTCCCAGTATGGTGATTAGTTGATCGGCACCAGTTGCATCACCAGCTCCACTATAATTATCTTGCGCAAGAGGGAAATCCCTACATGGAGTGCGTGCATTGATACGGTTTCCATTTCTTCCACTAGGCGCCATTTCTAAACAATGGCATAAACTAGATCAGTTTATAAATCAAAATACATAATCCCATACTTATAAAACACTTAACATAAATTGAACTATTTATGGATATAATCCATAATCATAAGAACGTTTTCTTTGAGGAAGTATATAATCATAAACCCTTCATAATGATTTGTAAAGAAAATGAGAGTTATCCTAAGCATATCCCCCGGGAGTGTCGTAACCAAGAGTGCAGCAAGGCCCGTTGTCATGCACCAGTTCCCGTTCGAGTCTAGATCAAAGTAGTGTTTTCGTGTTTTACCCCTAGGTACATCTGTGCCAGAGCCGCCTCTACCTGCTCGTATCCAGACAGGGATGTATTGCTCAGAAAACTCACAAAATCTCTATAATACCAAAATTCTAGGAAGTTCTTCTATACTAATCCTCAAAGTTCATCTTAGCTCTACGTGCTCTAATCAGAGTTTATCTAAATCTATCTTCCAAGGTTTGTACTAAACTTCCTCTGATACCAACTGTAACGCCTCGACCCCAGTTACCTAGAGTCGGTTCATTATTACATAACATTGGCATGATCACAATAAAGATCAAATCTCGAAAGACCGGTTGGTTTAGTAGCCTTGGAAACACTAGATATATTCATAAGTCTTACATTACATCATAAGTGAAAAAAAATACTACAACAACATATTGTCTCCATAATCCACACTCATATCCCCACATAATATCCCTGAAGGTCATTCATAACTTACTTCTTCACATCCTAGGAAAAATAAAACATAGAAAAGGGGTGAGCTCAAATGCCCAGTAAGGATAACAATATAGCGAAAACTTTCAAAAATAAGCATAAACATTTAAGGTAATGTATAACTAAAATAAAAGCCTTTTAAACTTGAACTTCAACATCGTATGGAAAAAGTAAAATGAAATAATTCCATTTAATTATTCACATGGATATTCTACTAATAGAATAATCACATGCAATATCAATAACCACTTTCATAATAATGGAATGCATAATGCCAGAGTATCATAACCACATAGCCAAGGCCTCGTGCCAAGACTACAAATAAGATTTTGCCAAGGCCTTTTTCCAAGACACTAGTTTGTCTCATGAGACCTACCGATGCATCGAGGAGCTATAGCGGGCTCCACCCGTCACATATTAAGTCCAATGCATTCCCATATGAAAAGGTTTAAACATAACATAAACATTCGTATTAAAACTAGCATACGAAATGTCAATACTTTCACCATAAACTATGAATGGTATAAAAATATCACATACACAGTCAAACATATCACAAAACCTTCAATACAATATATAAGTTTTGTATCATAATAAATCAACTTCAAATAAGCGTAAAATCCATCAAAGGAAATTGACATAGATGAAATCAAAACTCTTTTTAGAGAAATATCTCTTTCTATTTTGAAATCATTTAAGAGTCATACATTAAAATAAAACATTTTCTTTGAAAATATTCTTATAATCTTTTAAGGGAAGATTTGACAATTTTATAACGGCGGAAAATAACCACAACCACCGTATATGTTAAGAAAAACATTCTTACCTTAATTCTATCGAAAAGGTTAAAAAGCACCTTGTTTGGAAAATGACGGAAATATTCCTTTATAAAACTCTTATAAAAAGTCAAAAAAGGGTATAAATGACTTTAACCCATATTCTTTTAAATAGTAAAAAAATTTTGAAATACATTTTTAAGAAACATGGATGTGGATGATAAAGAGATCCCAGTAGATTATTACGTATAAACAACCTTGGATAATGGAGAGATTGGGAAATAACCCTTACCTTGTACTTTTCCTTGGTTGGGGTAGGTTAACATTCTGTATAATAGTGAAATAATTGTTATTAAATTATAAAAAATCATATTCATTCATATGATATCATATATGATCTTTTAACATTGCTTTGTTAATAATATCTTAGTATTATCGTTGTTTCGGGTGTTAACTTACTCGTTTTATTTTATATGTTTTGTTACGTAAGACATTTTTGTAATGGATAGGTTGTATATTATTCATATCCAGAATGATATCAAGTCCTTAAACATTATTTTTAAATCATGAAATGATAATTATACTTGAATGGATACGATGGAGAATGAATCTCATGGCGTTCGTGGAGACGGCAGTCCGTACGTATGCACGAGCGACAATATCATTCTTTTGATATTAAAATAATATATAAATGGATGGTATATCATATATACAGAATAATTAACAAGTTAAATTTATTATTTAAATGAGTTACACATCATTATTATACCCATTCAAATAATAATATATTGAATAACAATTACACCACGACGTGGAGACGGTAAGCCGTACGTACGCATGTATGGTGACATGTTATTCAAAGGGTGGATAGAATACTGAATATGGTTGTACCATATTTATAATAACATCACAGTATATATATGATACTGGAGTTATTATTTTATAATGGTAATAACAAAGTAAGAAGAAGTGGAAGAAGAAAGGAACTTGGAAAAGGGTGGTGAAATCATTACCTCTTCTTCGGGTTCTTCCTTTTGATTTGATCTAAAGGGTTCCTTAGGTTGGATTTATGATCAAACTAAGGCCTCTATGTTGTAGTGAGGGAAGTTGGGAGAGTATTTGGGCAGAGTTTGGCCGAACAAAAAGGCTTTTAAGGTGTGAAGAAATGAGAAGGAGGAGTTCTCTTTTATAAGAGGGGTGAGGGGCACCTTTGGAAAATATAGAAATATTAATTTATAATAAATTCATATTCGGTTTCTAATGGATAAAAAGTTGATTATTAAAAATTTAAGGTTGGGATAGGTTGAAAAACATTCAACCAATAGAATTTAGACTGGTTTGGGTTACTATATTAACCTTATCTTTAAGTATTAACTCTAAGTTAATTAGTTTCACTTTTACAATGTCTCGTTGTATTTTTATATTATATGGTTAATAAACTTACCATATACATCCAAGAGACCCCAAAGTGGTACATTAATGATAAAAATATCATAATATAAGTCTTTTGGCCGAACCTTATATTTTTAGAAATTTAATATCAATTAATAATATAATATTTGTTTTAAAAACTCTTTTATGTCAATTTTGACACTATTCAATAGTTGATTTTTTTTAAACTCATAACAGAATTATTACTTCAAAAAAAGTTAATTAAATCAATCCTAACATGTCATAGTAACCTAGAAAATTAGTTTAGTTCATAAAAAGTCTCAAATTATATATATTTGGGTATTTATAATATCAATTATTCTAATTTTTCATTAATTAGGTAATTACTGCATCATCATTGTGTCATATATAAATTAAAATATTTAATGTCTAAAAATTATAAATAAAATATAATTATGTAGGAAATCATTTTATCTTTCTAATTAATATTTATAGTCGAAAATCCAACATATATAACCCTATGTAAAAATTGTGTTTCTAAAAGATATATGCTTGTGTCATTTTTGTATTCATTTTAACTTAATTAAAATAAAGTGTACCTATCACCTACAAGTGGCTCCATGTGGTCCAAAAATCGACCCAAAGATGCCTATGGTCGAACATGTATCAACCAATAATGTTAGAACACGTTTTAGGGTAATTTAGTATTATTATAATATTATTTTTTAACCCTTATTTACCGGATTTACCCTTAACCATGGTAAATAAAATATTTACCGCAGTAATTTTTCAAAATGCCTAAAAATAAATGTTACCTATTTACACAATTTGAACATCCTGATTCCAAATATGGAATCCATTTTTCCAAATTCAAAACACAGAAGTGGAAGAAATTAATTTAAAATTAATTCCCATTGTTAAAACAAAAAGCGCGTTTTTAAGAGATAATAACTATCAAAAGATTGACACTTGTTTATGTCCGGTTTAATTGTAAAATTATTTACAATGACCAAAATTGTATTAAATGGTAAAAATATATTCTAAATATACTTTAAAACCTCTCAAATTCATAATTTATCACTATTAATTATTTTGATTAAAAAAGTTGTTTTTAATTAAAATTTAGTAAGTTTCACTATTCATCAAAATATTAAAGTTATCCGAAAAGTACCAAAATTTTACCTTAGGCTAAATTCGATATTACGAATCCAAAAATGAAGTCCATTTTGAAATATATAATTTCAAAAAGTAGGTATTACTATTCATAATGGCTAGTTTGATTGGTTATGGTGTGTTAGAACTCGGTGTTGCATACAACACACGCTATCACATTATTCAAAGAGAAGCGTACCGTAGAAGCTTGGGGTGTTACCCTTATTTTCTACCAACATTAGTTAATTCGACCCACCACTTTTATAAAATCATCCTAGTAGTAAGAGTAACTCTCAACTAGGGTTTATGAACACCTCAAATGCATGTTTTTGTTCAAACTCAATTAATGGAAGGGGATTGACTTAATATTTTCTTAGAGTATTTTTTTAAATTTTTCTTGAAGAATTAATTTTTTTTATTTATCATGCTTGTTCTATGTGATTGAACTCATAACATAATCATTATTTAAATAGAAAACATTCACTATGCATATTTATTTTATCAATGCATGATTATTTAATATTTTATTTGATCATTTGTATAAACATATACACGATATAATAAACCATGAATCTGATAAAAATAAAATGATTTTTTCATGAGATTTTTAGAATGGTTGATCCATAAAGTGAGTTATGGATCATATAAAACCCTTAGGGGTTACCTCATAAGTTACATCTTACTTGAGTTACGATTCTAGTCTATCAGCAATGTAAGTTGGGGATCTAGGAGATCAAATGAAGCAGAAGCTGGGGAGGGGTAGTTCTTGTGGGTTGGGCCTACAGGTCATGTTATGGGCATTGTATGCCTCTGGGCCTTATGGTCATGTATTTCGGGTCATGTCGGGCCTTGTTACTTGGGCCTATGGGTCATGTACGGGTTCCCCTTCAACCCTTAAAAGGGGTATTATCCATAAAAAAATAAAAAAATAAGGCCTTTGGGCTATTCAGGTAGTTACGATGCTCACAAATCAGGTTGCAGGAGTCTTTAATTCCTATGGACTCAAAACAAAGTTTATAAATTTAAAAACACTAAAAAAAGCACTAAACTACTAGGTATTATAGGAATTCCAAGTCTTGAGGTTGATCCCTTGGCGAAAAGTTAAGATAATACTTAAATTTAACAGTAATGATCTAAAATTTAATGAAGAAACTGAAATATTTTTCATTTGAAAAAAAAAATAGTGGTGATTGAGAAGTCGAAGAAAATGGAAAAAGGGTTCTAGGAAAATAAAAATAATATTTCATGAAGTAATGAGTAATAAAATAGCAAATGATAAAACATGGAGTTATTTAAATAATATCTAAGTGAATCCCTTGGTTTGGGTTGACACTCTATATCCTTTAAACTCCCCGGTTCTCATGATCAGGCACTTTGGGTTGTTAAGAGGGAAGCTGACATGAAACCATGCTTAAACATAGTAAAAAACCCACCCAAGGTTCATGGAGAGAGTTATACATTATTCAATGCACTAATAATATCACTCTCTCACTTATCACACAATTTTCATGAATTAATAAAGAAAAAAATTGAGAGATAAAGTAAAAAAGTAAAGACCCAACATGAACTGCATTCTATATTAAAATACATTAAAACCTTAAATATCCCTTCATTTAAATCACAACAACACAAGTAAAATCACCCTATCATTATAAACATGATGGGTGATGAAAAATAAAAATATACAGTAGAAAAATAGTATTTAAACCCATCACAACAACCATATCCAGCAAGACTGGTCTTTCCCTCTAGAATAAGTGTATCCATTTTATTTATAGGCCTTAAACCCCTCTTATACTAAACCTTGGAATCTAAAAATATCCCTCTATCTTCACCTGAGTTGTGCCTAAAGAATATCAATTAAATATATGAATATACCGCCTTAAATCTCATAATAATCATGTTTTTAATATCTTATTGATTGGAAAACTCTAAACATGGACAATAAACTGTGAAAAAAATATACTTATTTAATTTATTTGGTCTATATAGTTCATGTTGCAACAGAATAGACCGTGGAACTAGTGAACCTCATATCTATTGAACTTTTAGTATATGATTTCTAATGGTGAACCATCCTTAGGCTCACAACATGAAATGAACCTATTCATCTCCCAAAAGTACTACCTTAGTGTTTTCCTCTTATTCATAACCACAATTATCACCCTTATCATAGTGTGAAATCTGTATGTATCTTTTAAAATTTATCACTTCATTGATGCACCATAAACCATCTTCACTGCAGTACAAAATGAACTTCAGATTCAAGAACTTCATTACCTCAAATATCTTATTATTTCTCATGGCATGGAGACATTTAACAGTGACATGACATAACATCAATATAAAGTTCCACTACTACCTCCAAACTACTTTATAATTCATGGTTGTGATCCTTAACATACAAGGTGCGAGAGAATTTTCAAAAATATATCAAATACATTAATTCTTATGAAGCCACAATGACCCTTACATAGCTTCCCAAAACCCTTACATTGTACTAGATGTGGTGTTAACTCCTCCTCAAAGAGATAAAATCATCCCCGTCACTTGATTATAGGTATCTCATTGGATGTAACACCCCAATCTGATATGGTTTGGAGGTTCCATATGACCTCATGTGTTCATCCTTGTACATAAGAGATTTTGGACTAGTAGAAATGGCCTAAATGGAACCATGGGGAGACTATTTCTTTAGTATCATTTAAATATTAGAGTATGAAAAAAATAAAATAGCAATAAAGAGCATCAAGAATCAAAGAATAAGTGGTATCAATATCATCACATGATATAAAAAAGGGAATGCAGTATATAGTACATCTAGTCAAATAAAATCCCCACATGTAGAAAATTGGTATACAAAATGGAAATATATATATATATATATATATATATTAAATATGCATGACAAAAAAAGATCTTAGAGTATATCTTGGAATCACCTCACTCCATCCCGCTCCACTTGATCAATATCCCAATGTCAGGATCATTCCCTTAGCAAGATCTATGACCATAAAGTCTACACATGCGTCAAGATAACTGTCTGGGGTGTGAGTATAAACCCATTAGGACACCACCAATGTAATGAACTAGATATTATTAGTGTATTTTTTTGTTGAACAATTTTTTCTTATATTTTGTAAAATTATACCCATTTAACTAATAGAAAACTGAACAACACTTTTTTCATTAATGAAAAATGTTACAATATTCAACAACTAAACCCATGAAAATTATAAATATTAAAATGGGATAAAAATTTTAAAATAAGAAAAGTAGAATAGGAAAATTTGGATCTTTCCGATCTATAAAGATTTTTTCCCAACAGACAACACTATAGAAAAGAAAATATTAGTAAACCAATCGATATTTTATAAAAGGAAAAGATATATAATCCTAAGATAAATTTTAGTGAATAATGTATGAATAAATGAAAAGGTATTTATAAGAGGTAATATGACCATTAGAATAGTAATATGATCATTGGTCAATACGATCATTGGGAACTATTACCATTGGTAATAATGTTACTATTAGGTTTATTATTTATAAAAGGTAATGATAAAATATAATTGATGTAGAAATGAGAAACTATGGCCTTAACTAGGAGAGTTGTGCCTTTTTAAATCCCATTTTCAAAACTTTTTGAGTGAGTTAGTGTGATAGGGGTTCACTCTTGACCAAGCCCAATAAGTGCTTCAATAAGTGAGTCTTGAATTAAATCATTTACGAGATAAGTTCAAGTTAGTGGAGATCAACACTAAGTCAATGTTATCTGATCCATCCCATTAAATTACCATTATCTTAAGCCTTACCCTTAAGAAATATATCGGTGTAATAAGGGGTTATGATTCTAGGACTTAGTATCATAAAATTTTAATCTCCCTAATATGAATGAAATGGTTATTTTATGAATCTCATTTTCATTATTATTTTTTCAATAAAATATTCATGAAAATAAGATGAATTTGATAATTATATTTTCAAATAAAAATAAAATTGTATTTTCAAAAAATATATACACTTTCATAATAAAATCATGTATTCTATATAAAGTTTTTTTCAATAAATATCATTTTAAAACACTATATATTTTAATATAAATGATATTATAATTTTACAATTGCCTAAGAAATTTTTATATGTGTAAAAAATTTGAAAATATCATAAAAACCAGTATTTTTTAATAAATAAGGTGCTTTTAATTAAAAAAATGAAATTATCATATTTATAAAAAAAATATAAAATAAAATTTATATTTTAAATTATCACATCTAAATTAAGTTAGGGTGAATTTTTGAGAATTTTCTAAAATAATTTATTTTTTAGTGAAGAGTACAAAATATAGTTTTTTCATTTCAACAAGTTTTATGAATTCATATAAATTTAATAATGATTTAATAATTAATTAAATATAACCCATGACCTAAAATATGTTATTTTATTATTATTATGTATTTTAATGGATTTAAATCAGTTTCCAAACCAAAAAATGACTTTCCAAAGTATAAAATAGAAATCATGATTTTAAAAACTATATTTTGTGGAAAAATAACTTTTCCAAGTCTATGGTAATATTAAAATATGTATTCAGTTATAATATATTTAAATACTTTAAAACATTACTCAAATGTCTAAAACCATGAGTAATAACCATGGGAAAGACAATGGTTTTTCATTTTCCACAACTTAGAATTCCAAGACCCATATTTGGAAATTATTAAAAAATCCTATTTTACTATAAATACCCACCCATCCACCACTCCTATACACTCCAAATTCATAATCCATGAATTTATGGTAATTTTACCACTCAAATAATCCCTCTAAGGTGTCCTTAATTCCTTAAGGTTATATCCTCAAGTTTTAGGAAGCATCTCTTCAAGGTAATTTAATTCTCCACTTCCTCTTTTTTATTCAATTACCTCTTTTATGTAATCTTTTATAAATATTGGATTACAATATTAAAATAATATTTTTTATTATCCCATTACTGACAAAATATTTTTGTATCAATTGGATAGCTTCATTCCTTCCTATTATTAAATTTTCTTAATCCACATTTTATACCATCATGTTTCCAAATTCATTTCTTGAATTTATCTCTTTCAAATGAAAAATGATTATATTTTGAATTTACAAATAATTTTTTTCCCATGGTTATTCACCAAGATTTAAATATAATTTATTTATTATATGATTTACATGAATGAAACCAAGATTATCTTTCCATGGGTTAAGAATGATATATTTTTCAAGTCTTTAAGCACTTATGTATGCAATTATTTTATGTTAAAATAATTATTTATTCTATATAGATTATTAATAAAATGATTTATTATGATAAATTTGTCTCGCATGAATTAATACATATGAATTTTTCACCCTTATATCTCTAAAATCCATTGGGTAAATAATTAATCTCTAGAGATGGCATGTTTTACGATACCTTGGTGAATAAACTTGGTAAATACAATTTATAACACCTTGGTGATATGATTATGAATTTCACATTTTTATGTTATAGCCACATTTACATATTATGATTCACAATATTTCTATTATGATATTCCTCATGTTCTTATGATAATTCCTTATTTATATTTCTTGTGGTCACAAGTTAAATATCTCCTTTGTTTATTCCCTTATTGGGATTTATGATCACTCCTTTATTTTGATGTATATCCCTAGGATATGAGATGCTAAAAAGTAACTTAGGATAAATCTATGAAGAATATTTTCAAGAGAATTAGAATATTTATTATGCTATTCATTTATTACATTTTTAATTTACAAGAAACTAAACCTTAAAAGATCTTGTGTGTTATTAAGTTTTATACTTTGTAGTGAAAGATTCGTGTATTAAAATAGAGGGATTCCACAGTTGGTATCATAGAATAGGTTTAGATATTTTTTTAAATTATTATTATAAAACTTTATTAATAACCCTAGGGATAAGTTTAAATATTATAAAATTTTGTAAAATTTTGGTAAGTATTAAGATAGTAGTTTACAAGCAATGAAATCCCATTCTAGATACTATAAGTGGATATAAATATAGCTTAATTATAACTAGGGGTAATAACTCTAAAAATGGTGCATTGGAATTTGACTTGATCACCACCTAGTTCAAGAAAAAAAATCCTTTATTCACGCATGATTTTACACTCCTAGGGGATATGTTTGGTTAATCACATGATTTTGATGAATTCTTATGAAGGATGTATAGAAAATTTAATTTTTATTATAGAATATTAAAATAATAATTCCTTTAAGCATTTTTTTAGGACTTAAACTCCCTTCAGAATTACAAGATTATAAAAGTAAAATGTTTATCACTAAGGTTTTCCTATTTTATAAAAATGGTGGGAAATAGGAGGAACTGTGTAAATAATGAGTGCAATGGATGATTCCCTAATGACCTTCCTAACATGATGGAAGCTATAATGTAAAAATCTATGAGGATGATGAATCAACTATATCAATTCATAAATAATAACCTGAATCATGTTGATAGGACAGATTCACCTCAAAGGGAACAACTTACAGTTGAGTCCTTCATGTGTCAACGACCACCTTCCTTTAGTGGATATGTTGATCTATTAATTTATGAACAATTGATTACCTCTATAGAAAATATGTTCAATGTACTCAATGTTTTAGGGATAGAGAAAGTCTCCTTGTTATTATACCACTTAGAAGGAGAAGTGTATCAGTAGTGGTCATTGATTAAGAACATGAATCCAAGAGGGGAGATTGATTCTATGGAATGGGAAAATTTCATGAGAATATTTTTCAATAAATATTTTCCCCATTCAAGGAGAACAAAAATGGATATGGAATTATTATAGATAAAGAATAAGGAAAATAAATTAGTGGTAAGCCATAAAATGAACATTAATAGACTTTCTAGGTTCACCTCTAGCTTTGTTATGGATCCTAAGGGAAAGGTTGATAGGATCTTCAGTGGGTTGAGACCCAATCTAATAAGGAATATAGTAAATTGAGACTATTAAAGCTATGAATAGATAATTTAGAGTGATATAAAAGTTAAAATGGAGTATGGAGAGATATAGTGGTCACATAGGCCAAATGAAAAGAAGATAGAAATATATCCAAACTCAGGGAATAATTTTGATCATGGGAGATAAGTAAAGAAACTAAAACTACCCATGTGAAAAAAATGGGAAGAAACATTTGGGGAACTATTTTTTTGGGATTGAAAATTAATACAATTGAGTAATAGATGGTCATATAGCTCGAAATTTTCAAAGTGATGTGAATCCTTAACATCTCAATAAAAAAGGAAAAGGGAAAATGGTGAAATAACATCATGAATATTAATGATTCAAGTGTAGATAGCTTAGGCACTCTACAACTCGATTTCCAAATAAGATGATAATATCCATAAACCTCATCATAGGACAAGGGATAAAGGTCATGCTTTCACAATCACAATGGAAGAAGTAGTGTATCCAAACAATGTAGCATAAGGTAGACACATTGTGCTCTCAAATCTAGTAACTAGTTTGTTTAATATTGGTTCTATACATTATTTTATTTCATATAAGTTTATAATGAATATAGAATAAAACCCATAAATAATAGAAGTAGAGCTATTAGTTAAAAATCCTAGAGGAATAATCCAAGAATTAAAGGTGTATAAAAATTCTAGCATCAACTTTGTAGAGTATAATCCCATCACAAATCTAGTGATCATTCTTATGGTGGAATTAAACACTATACAAAGGATGGAAAATGTAACGCCCCGACCCCAGCTACCCAGAGCCGGTGCATTACTTCGTAACATTGGCATGATCCCAAAAGATCAAGTCTCGAAAGACCGATTAGTTTAGTAGCCTTGGAAACACTAGATACATTCATAAGTCTTTCATTACATCAAAATTAAACAAACTACAAAAAAACATGGTCTTCATATTCCACACTCATATCTTCACTGATTATTCTTGCAAGTCAGTCATAAAATACTTCTTCACAACCTGGAAAATTTTTAAACATTGAAAGGGGTGAGCTCAAATGCTCAGTAAGGATAACAATAATGCGGAAGCTTTCATAAATAAACATTAACATTTAAGGCAATGTATAACTAAAACAAAAGCCTCTTAAACATGAACTTCAACATAATATGGCAAAAGTAAAATGAGATAATGCCATTTACTTCTTCACATGGATATTCTACTGGTCGAATAATCACATGTAATATCAATAACCACTTTCATAATGAGGGAATGTATAATGCCGGACATTCTGAAAAATTTTGTCAAGGCCTCGGCCAAGACATCTAAAATGATTAAGGCCTCGGCCAAAACCATAAATCAAATTGGGAAAGGGCCTCGGCCAATTCCACGTCTAGTTGTCTCATGAGACCTACCGATGCATCGAGGAGCTATAGCGGGCCCCACCCGTCACTTATTAAGTCCAATACATTCCTCATATGAATAGGTTTAAACATATCATAAACCATAACATAATCATATCACATAAAACATGCATAAAGGAAACATAACATTTCCACATTCCAATCACAAGATATCAATACAACACATTGATATAATAAAAACGCTTTCAAAACCATTTTCAATACCAAAATAAAAGTAAGTTAAAACTTTGTATTTATTTTTCATTAAAAAAGAAAATGATGGCTTGTAGAGGAAGCCGAAACACAAATAATGGTCACGGCGGCGGAGAAGTCATTGTCGCCGCATAAGTACGGAAAGAAAAACATTCCCTTTTGTCGTTTAGAAAAATGCTTCGTATAAAAAGATTCCTTTTGAATAAACGTAAAAGTCAAAGGGGTTTATACACCGTATAAAAGAAATTTGTGTATAAAACAAAATATGCCTCAATGAAAGGAGATTGAGACGAAGTCCTTAAAAAGATCATTTTTAAAATAAAATAGATCTATTATGTGTATTCACTATAGGTACACATAAAGAAAGTAAAAATACAAAATAGTACATAATAACATCATGACATAATTTGAAAGTAGGAGATTAACCCAAAGAATGGAAGTTGGGTTAAGAAATTCCCTTAAAAAGAGCATTTTTAAAATAAAATAGATCTATTATGTGTATTCACTACAAGTACACATAAATAATGTACAAATACAGGATATGACATAATAATATCATGACATAATTTGAAAGTAGGAGATTAACCCAAAGAATGGAAATTGGGTTAAGAAGTTCCCTTACCTCGTGTCTGACTTGACTCAACCGTTCTTTAACCTCCTGAATAATAAACTAGAGTTAATATATACCTTATTAAGAACCATTTTCAACTTCATTATCCTTATTATATCACTTATTACAATGATATGAACATTATGTAATTATTTAAGTTAATAATGTTCATTTTGTCGGTATTTGGTTCTTAAGTCAAAAATAGGCTTCTTACACTTACATGTTGTTAATTTGGTCAAAGGTTCATTATATCCAGAATGGTATTCATGATGTAGATATCATATATGTCATATATATCCAGTACATACATTCATTTATAATATTACATCACATTTAGAGGTAAGAAATGAAATGCACCGTTCATGGAGACGGTAAGCCGTACGTACGCATGAACGCTACTTCCATTTCTATTTCATATTTTCTGGAATGGAATCATAATGATATGAGAGTATATTATAATTCCAGTATAATAACATATATAATATCATTAACTTTATCCTTCACACATCCCACATATGGTATTAACGAATCAAATCACTTTCAGGGGGCGGTAGTCCGCGCTTCCTAAAATGAAGATATCGTGTTTTACCCATAATGGAAACCATAAAGGTATGCCCAAAATGAAAAAAACAGAAGCTTAAGGAAAACATAAACATATTATATATCATATATAAAAATAGTGACATCATAATGGCCACCTTTGAAGGTGTTAAATGAGTGTTGAACAATCATCGTTTCGGGAGGCAGAATTTCGCCATCCACGGAAACCTTATGTTCTTTAACCATTTGATGTAGTTGTGTGGAAGTGTAGCTCAAATAAATCTTATAACAACATCCTAGTATATTTAAGATACTGGTGTTGTTACAAAAGAAGTAAATAAAAAGAGTTTAGGGGGTTGGAGAAGCAAAATAAAACAAAAGAACATGAGAGAATGAATTACCTTAAAAAGTGTAACTCCTTTTGAGTTGAGCCTAAAGGCTTCCTTTGAAAGGATTCTGCCCAAAGGGAATCCTCTAGGATGAGGAGAGGGATGTGGAGAGAGCAAATGGGCAGGGTTTGGCCGAGCCAATGGCTTGAAGAGTGTGTGAAATGAGGTAGAGGTGGGGGCCTTTTATAAGAGGAGAGGAGGGGCACTTTTGGAAAGTAAAGGAACATTACATTATTTGAAAATGTGTTTCGGTTTTAAAAGGTCCCACATTGATAGAATTCGTGGATAAGGTGATAAGGCATCGAAATCCACTCATCCAATTGGTTTTGGCCATGTGTAGTTCATAGATTTTATATTATCTTTCCATTTTATTTAAATCGTCAAATAATGATGTCATCGCTGCATCATTATTATGTCATAAATAATTAAATTTATTTAATGTCTAAAAATTATAAAAAAAATACTATGATATAGGAAATCTTTTTATCTTTCCAATGACTATTTATAATCAAAATTTGGACTTGTGTAACCCTACTTAAAAATTGTTTTAGTAAAACACTTTATGTTAGTGTCATTTTCACTTTAACATTAAATAAAAAGTAATTTATGTTATTTCCCAACAAAAGTGGATCCATGGGGTCCCCAAGTTAGGCCATGGCTTGTCTTGGTCGGCCATGACACAACCAATGAGGTTGGGACATGTGTCTAGGTCATTTAATATTATTAAAGTATTATTTATACCTTAAACTACCCTAATTACCACTAATCGCGATTAAGAACTTAATAAGTTACTATTCACCAAAAAATTATTTTTATCCCATTGAACCACATTTTACTTATTTATGACAACCATGTATGTCGGATTTTTGAAAATCAAATCACAGAAGTGGTAATATTTCATTTAAACGAAAAATCAGTTATTTAACAACCACTTAGTGGTTTCACTATTCATCAAAAATTGAAGTTTTTCAGAATAAGGCCAAAATTTCACCCTAAGCTATAATTAATATTCCGAATTGAAAAATGATGTCTATTTTACAAAATTCCAAACATATTAGTTGCATTAATTAATTTTATAATTAATTCCCGCTGTCACAAAAAATAGCGTGTTTTTAAGAAACAATTTATATCAAAAGATTGACAATTGTTTATGTCCAATTTCAATGTCAAATTAATTCTAATGACCACCATTGGATAAAATGGTAAAAATATATTCTAATTATACTCTAAAACCACTCAATAGTATAATTTATCACTATGAATTATTTTGATTAAAAAAGTTGTTTTAAGTATTTTTCACTATTCATAAAAATTTTGAAGTTCTCAGAAAATTACAAAAAATTCAACATAGGCTAATTTCAATATTAGGAATACAAAAATGAAGTCCATTTTGAAATATAAAATTTCTATAATTTTAAAAAGTGGTTATTACTATTCATAACGGCTACTTTGATTTGTCGCGATGTTTTAGAACTCGAAGTTGCGTACAATGCAAGCTATTGTATTATTGAATGAGAAGCGTATCATGGAAGCTCGGGGTGTTACATTCTCCCCTCCTTCAATAAATTGCGTCCTCGCAATTTGAAATTTTTCTTGGAAAATAAAAGGTTGAAAAGAGAAAATACCTTTGAGGAAAACCCATATCGGAAATAAGGCAAATAAAATTTAGCCTTAATAAGAGGGAAATGGAAATAAGAAAGTCACCACCAAATCATGATCTCGATAAGGAGAACATTGGTGGAAATTAGAGACATATAATTTGAGGAAAAACGTAAATATTTGTAGGGATTGATTGAGGTCATCAATCACAATCAACTGTCAAATTGAGGGCCTCAAAGCCTTCAATCTATGTTGATTTAAAATATCATCAGTTCAACAAAACATAAGTTATTAGGATAACACATTTTTTTTGTTTTAATATCCCTTTACTAAAGTTTAAGAATTAATTTATTCATTGAATAAGAGATAGGTATATATATATATATATTTATGCTTGACAATTAGAGTTTCAACCTTCAACTCATCTTTTACTCAAAAAGGTAATAGAACTCAAAAATATTATACTTATCCTAATTGTATAAGGTTCAAAATGTTAACACATACCATTTAGATTAGTAAAACTATTTTGTAATAACCAGGGACTTCTTGTAGGCTAGTGGTAGGAAATAAAGGCCTGTCGCACTATGATTGTGGGTTCGATTCCTGCAGCTTTGTCCGACGCGACGGGTTATGCCCCACCCTGCAGGTTGTCCTTTTCCTAAAACTATAGTATCATAATATTCCAAAAATAATCTTCATAAATTTTTTAACCTTAAACAATACTATCCATGGTTCAACTTAATCCATTCCAACCTTAATAGTTATCCAAAATACATCTGTCCAACTCACAGTCCAAATTTTATAAGGAAGGTAAACATAATGAAGATCCTTTATCCCACGTAACAACATGTGAGCACCTTCATCATGTATTCTTTTTAAAAATACTGAATTACCATGATCCCTTATTCCTTATAGAATACTAGATATACTCCTTCTATCCAAAAATGTATACAAAACATCAATCAGTTTCAAGGAAGTTAAGTATATCCAATATAATTTATCCAAATCAATCACGTCTTATTCCAAAATCACAATCTCAGTATCAAAACCATATTATGGTTTATCTTTCTCTCAACCATATATTTTCCAAAAATTTAACCTACTGTGGAGTCACTTTTCTTGGTTCCACACAATCTCAAGTCCTTGATGAAATAGTACTGCAGTACAATCCTTATATACTCCATAATTATTATAACCAGTACATCATTGATACAACACTCAAATTAAAAAAAAAAAATCTTTAATAACAACATAAGAACTCTAATCATTACTCCTCATCTGTGGTAGTATCATAACTTGATTATTATCCAATAACATCATTTGGGGCATGCTCTGATGATTTGGACATTGGTTTGCGTAGTGTCCCCAATCCTTGCAGAAGAAGCATTGTACATTTGAAACCATTTTCTTACCCTTGCAGTCACGCACTTTGTGTCCTTTTTCTCTACACTTATAACAAACTCCCATTCCCTTTAGGCAAGTTCCATGATGTTTCTTCCCACAATTACCACATATTGGAAAATTCTTCTTTCCCCTCATCCCTTTATCCATCATTCTCTCTTCCATCCCTTTCATCTCTTGCTTCGCTTCAAAGCCATAGGACTCAGAGAATTCTTTACTTATCCTATTAACACATGATACTATTTCTTCATATGTTGAGAACACATGGGTGACTATTTCCCTTCGAAATGTTGGCTTAATACCGTGAAAGATACTATCCTTCTTACTCTTTGGATCATACGTACCGCTGGAGTTCACATTCCTTCTACTGGGCGCCATTTCTATACAACGGCATAAACTAGGTTAGTTTATGAATCAAAATACATAATTCCATACTTGTAAAACACTTTACATAAATTGAACTATTTATGGATATAATCCATAATCATAAAAAGAAATGTTTTCTTTGAGGAAGTATGTACTCATAACCCTTCATAGTGGTTTGTAAAGAAAATGAGAATTATCCTAAGCGTATCCCCCGGGAGTGTCGTAACCAAGAGTGCAGCAAGGCCCGTTGTCGTGCACCAGTTCCCGTTCGAGTCTAGCTCAAAGCGGTGTTTTCGGGTTTTACCCCTAGGTACATCTGTGCCAGAGCCGCCTCTACCTGCTCGTATCCAGACAGGGATGTATTGCTCGGAAAACTCATATCATCTCTATAATACCAAAATTCTAGGAAGTTCTTCTATACTAATCCTCGAAGCCTATCTTTGGGCTATGCGTTCTAATCAGAGTTTATCTACATCTAGCTTCCAAGGTTAGTACTAAACTGCCTCTGATACCAACTGTAACGCCCCGACCCCAGCTACCCAGAGCCGGTGCATTACTTCGTAACATTGGCATGATCCCAAAAGATCAAGTCTCGAAAGACCGATTAGTTTAGTAGCCTTGGAAACACTAGATACATTCATAAGTCTTTCATTACATCAAAATTAAACAAACTACAAAAAAACATGGTCTTCATATTCCACACTCATATCTTCACTGATTATTCTTGCAAGTCAGTCATAAAATACTTCTTCACAACCTGGAAAATTTTTAAACATTGAAAGGGGTGAACTCAAATGCTCAGTAAGGATAACAATAATGCGGAAGCTTTCATAAATAAACATTAACATTTAAGGCAATGTATAACTAAAACAAAAGCCTCTTAAACATGAACTTCAACATAATATGGCAAAAGTAAAATGAGATAATGCCATTTACTTCTTCACATGGATATTCTACTGGTCGAATAATCACATGTAATATCAATAACCACTTTCATAATGAGGGAATGTATAATGCCGGACATTCTGAAAAATTTTGTCAAGGCCTCGGCCAAGACATCTAAAATGATTAAGGCCTCGGCCAAAACCATAAATCAAATTGGGAAAGGGCCTCGGCCAATTCCACGTCTAGTTGTCTCATGAGACCTACCGATGCATCGAGGAGCTATAGCGGGCCCCACCCGTCACTTATTAAGTCCAATACATTCCTCATATGAATAGGTTTAAACATATCATAAACCATAACATAATCATATCACATAAAACATGCATAAAGGAAACATAACATTTCCACATTCCAATCACAAGATATCAATACAACACATTGATATAATAAAAACGCTTTCAAAACCATTTTCAATACCAAAATAAAAGTAAGTTAAAACTTTGTATTTATTTTTCATTAAAAAAGAAAATGATGGCTTGTAGAGGAAGCCGAAACACAAATAATGGTCACGGCGGCGGAGAAGTCATTGTCGCCGCATAAGTACGGAAAGAAAACCATTCCCTTTTGTCGTTTATAAAAATGCTTCGTATAAAAAGATTCCTTTTGAATAAACGTAAAAGTCAAAGGGGTTTATACACCGTATAAAAGAAATTTGTGTATAAAACAAAATATGCCTCAATGAAAGGAGATTGAGACGAAGTCCTTAAAAAGATCATTTTTAAAATAAAATAGATCTATTATGTGTATTCACTATAGGTACACATAAAGAAAGTAAAAATACAAAATAGTACATAATAACATCATGACATAATTTGAAAGTAGGAGATTAACCCAAAGAATGGAAGTTGGGTTAAGAAATTACCTTAAAAAGAGCATTTTTAAAATAAAATAGATCTATTATGTGTATTCACTACAAGTACACATAAATAATGTACAAATACAGGATATGACATAATAATATCATGACATAATTTGAAAGTAGGAGATTAACCCAAAGAATGGAAATTGGGTTAAGAAGTTCCCTTACCTCGTGTCTGACTTGACTCAACCGTTCTTTAACCTCCTGAATAATAAACTAGAGTTAATATATACCTTATTAAGAACCATTTTCAACTTCATTATCCTTATTATATCACTTATTACAATGATATGAACATTATGTAATTATTTAAGTTAATAATGTTCATTTTGTCGGTATTTGGTTCTTAAGTCAAAAATAGGCTTCTTACACTTACATGTTGTTAATTTGGTCAAAGGTTCATTATATACAGAATGGTATTCATGATGTAGATATCATATATGTCATATATATCCAGTACATACATTCATTTATAATATTACATCACATTTAGAGGTAAGAAATGAAATGCACCGTTCATGGAGACGGTAAGCCGTACGTACGCATGAACGCTACTTCCATTTCTATTTCATATTTTCTGGAATGGAATCATAATGATATGAGAGTATATTATAATTCCAGTATAATAACATATATAATATCATTAACTTTATCCTTCACACATCCCACATATGGTATTAACGAATCAAATCACTTTCAGGGGGCGGTAGTCCGCGCTTCCTAAAATGAAGATATCGTGTTTTACCCATAATGGAAACCATAAAGGTATGCCCAAAATGAAAAAAACAGAAGCTTAAGGAAAACATAAACATATTATATATCATATATAAAAATAGTGACATCATAATGGCCACCTTTGAAGGTGTTAAATGAGTGTTGAACAATCATCGTTTCGGGAGGCAGAATTTCGCCATCCACGGAAACCTTATGTTCTTTAACCATTTGATGTAGTTGTGTGGAAGTGTAGCTCAAATAAATCTTATAACAACATCCTAGTATATTTAAGATACTGTTGTTGTTACAAAAGAAGTAAATAAAAAGAGTTTAGGGGGTTGGAGAAGCAAAATAAAACAAAAGAACATGAGAGAATGAATTACCTTAAAAAGTGTAACTCCTTTTGAGTTGAGCCTAAAGGCTTCCTTTGAAAGGATTCTGCCCAAAGGGAATCCTCTAGGATGAGGAGAGGGATGTGGAGAGAGCAAATGGGCAGGGGTTGGCCGAGCCAATGGCTTGAAGAGTGTGTGAAATGAGGTAGAGGTGGGGGCCTTTTATAAGAGGAGAGGAGGGGCACTTTTGGAAAGTAAAGGAACATTACATTATTTGAAAATGTGTTTCGGTTTTAAAAGGTCCCACATTGATAGAATTCGTGGATAAGGTGATAAGGCATAGAAATCCACTCATCCAATTGGTTTTGGCCATGTGTAGTTCATAGATTTTATATTATCTTTCCATTTTATTTAAATCGTCAAATAATGATGTCATCGCTGCATCATTATTATGTCATAAATAATTAAATTTATTTAATGTCTAAAAATTATAAAAAAAAATACTATGATATAGGAAATCTTTTTATCTTTCCAATGACTATTTATAATCAAAATTTGGACTTGTGTAACCCTACTTAAAAATTGTTTTAGTAAAACACTTTATGTTAGTGTCATTTTCACTTTAACATTAAATAAAAAGTAATTTATGTTATTTCCCAACAAAAGTGGATCCATGGGGTCCCCAAGTTAGGCCATGGCTTGTCTTGGTCGGCCATGACACAACCAATGAGGTTGGGACATGTGTCTAGGTCATTTAATATTATTAAAGTATTATTTATACCTTAAACTACCCTAATTACCACTAATCGCGATTAAGAACTTAATAAGTTACTATTCACCAAAAAATTATTTTTATCCCATTGAACCACATTTTACTTCTTTATGACAACCATGTATGTCGGATTTTTGAAAATCAAATCACAGAAGTGGTAATATTTCATTTAAACGAAAAATCAGTTATTTAACAACCACTTAGTGGTTTCACTATTCATCAAAAATTGAAGTTTTTCAGAATAAGGCCAAAATTTCACCCTAAGCTATAATTAATATTCCGAATTGAAAAATGATGTCTATTTTACAAAATTCCAAACATATTAGTTGCATTAATTAATTTTATAATTAATTCCCGCTGTCACAAAAAATAGCGTGTTTTTAAGAAACAATTTATATCAAAAGATTGACAATTGTTTATGTCCAATTTCAATGTCAAATTAATTCTAATGACCACCATTGGATAAAATGGTAAAAATATATTCTAATTATACTCTAAAACCACTCAATAGTATAATTTATCACTATGAATTATTTTGATTAAAAAAGTTGTTTTAAGTATTTTTCACTATTCATAAAAATTTTGAAGTTCTCAGAAAATTACAAAAAATTCAACATAGGCTAATTTCAATATTAGGAATACAAAAATGAAGTCCATTTTGAAATATAAAATTTCTATAATTTTAAAAAGTGGTTATTACTATTCATAACGGCTACTTTGATTTGTCGCGATGTTTTAGAACTCGAAGTTGCGTACAATGCAAGCTATTGTATTATTGAATGAGAAGCGTATCGTGGAAGCTCGGGGTGTTACAGAAAAGCTCTCAAATTATAATGGTAAGATCAAAAACAGAAGAAAGGAAATTTATGTGGTATTGAATTGACAACCTAGAGTTATTTTCAAAGGAAATATATTATCACCTGAAATATATCTATAAAACCGTCTTATAACCTTATTTACAGAAATGATTGGCAAAGAAAAATAAGAAAGAGAATGTATAAAGATATAATTTTTCCCCATTATTTAGTAATACATCAATGTATTTCTTAAATAGATACCTAGACATCCCCTAAAAAGAGAGTTAGAGTTCTCTATTAAACACATACCTGGATCCTATCCAATATCAAAGACCCCATATAGAATAGAATATGTGGATTTAGAGTTATTAAATAAGAAACTTTAATATCTTTTGGGTAAAGGATTTATTCTACCAAGTGTGTCTCCCTGGGGATCACATATTATCTTTTTAAAGAATAAGTATGGATCAATGTGGATATTCATTGATTATAGAGAACATAATGGGATCATAGTGGAGAAAAAAATCATTTTCCAAGTATTGATGATTTGTTCAACTAGCTTCATGGGGCTCAATTATTTTCTAATATTGAACTCTAATCGGGATATCATCGGTTAAGGGTAAAGAAATAATATATCCCAAACACTTCATTTTAGCAAGAATTGGTCATTATGAGTTTGTTTTTATACCCTTAAAATTGACTAACGATCCTTCCATATTTCTGTATTTGATGAATATGGTATTTACGGATTATCTTGAAAATTTTTTGGTGGTATTTATTAATGATATTATGATGTATTAAAAAATTCATGATGAGCATGATCATCATATAAGGGTCATATTATAAATTCTAAGGAATGATAATTTTTTGGAAAATTTAGTAAATGTGAGTTCAATTAACAAAAGGAGTGGCCACTTCCTACTACTATAACTGATATTCATAGCTTCCTTGATATAATAGGATACTATAGAAGGTTTGTGAGAAATATTTCATGGATTTCTAATCCACTGACCAATTTAACTAGAAAGGGAGTAAAGTTTATCTAGAAAAAACTGAAGAAGAGGTTGGTTAGTGCACCTGTGATAAATTTACCCTCAAATGGGGATGGATTTTTCATTTATATTGATGCATATATAAAATGACTTGGACGTGTCCTCATGAAAAATGAAAAAGTGATTTCATATGCATCACGATAATTAAATCCTAATGAATAGAAATATACTACTCATGATTTGGAGTTAGTTTCAATTATCTTTGATATGAATATATGGAGACACTATCTTTAAGGAGAAAATGTGACATATACATAGGCCACTAAGTATAAAGTATATATTCACACAAAAGGATATTAAAATGGACCAGTAAATATGGTTAGATATAATCGAGGAATACAATTTCTCTATTCACTACCATTTTAAAAATATGAATAAGGTATTTTATGCTCTTAGTATAAAGTAAATTATTAATCTATCCTTGATGTTGATTGAGAAATACCCTATATTCTTGTATATGAAAAGGATGGATATGGAAATCATAATGGAAGGGAATAGATCCTAACTTTCCCAACCATCTATCCAAGATAGAATCAACTATGCACAAAGGGATTATCTTGTGCTTTTAAAGAAGGTGGAAGTAGTAAAGGATGGGAAGCTTCAGAAGTTTTGTATCAATGAAGATGGTGTAATTTGGTTTGGTACTGGAATTTATGTGCCTTCATCACTTGATATAAAGAAATATATATATTGAATATTACACATAGATCATCTTTCTCCATCCATCCAAGAAGTAACAATATGTATTGTGATCTTTGAGAGAACTTCTGGTGGGATAATATGAAGAAGTAGATCGTTGAGTATACCTTAAAGTGCTTGGTAGGTCAGTAAGTCAAAGAAGAGTGGAAAAATTACAAGAGGATAATAAAACTATAATCCATACCCATAGAGAAAATAGATAACATCACCATGGACTTTTTTAATGGTCTCCCAAATATATTCAAAGGAAACAATGTGATATGGGTTGTGGTGGATCGAATCACTCAAACTACCAACTTCATTGTTATTCGTGAAGATTTCTCTATTGAGAAAATTGATAAGATATATGTAAAGGAAATGGTTAGGAAACATGGGGTACTAATATCAATCATTTCTGATTGTGATATAAGGTTCACTTCTAAATTGTGGAGAATTTATCAACATGATCTGAATACTGAATTGAATTTAAATGCATCCTATAACCCCAAAACTGATAGCCAATCTAAAATTATCATTCATACACTTGAAGACACACTAAGATCCTGCTAAATGAAATTTAAAAGTGGATGGGATTGACATCTCCCATTAGTTAAGTTATCATACAACAATATCTTCCACTCTAGTATTCAAATGGCTCTATATGAATCTCTATATGGGAAGTGGTGTAGAACTCCTACTTGTAGGGATGAAGTTAGTGAATGAAATATACTTGTACATGATCTTGTGCAAGAGATAACAAAAAAGGTTCAATAAATTCAATAGTATATAAAATATGCTCAGATTCAATAGAATATCTATACTAACAACCATACAAGGGACTCTGAGTTTGATATTGGAGACAAATTTTTCCTTCAAATATCACCATGGAAGAGATTCATGAGGTTTATAATTAAAGGAAATATTATATCTAGGTACATTTTCTCCTTTGAGATCATTCATCAAAAAGTTTAAGTTGTCTATCAGATAGAACTTCCACCAAACATGGATCAAGTTCATGATATGATCCATGTGTCACTCTTGAGAAATTACATACCCAGTCCCTCATATGTACTAAATCCAAAGGTGGTATAATGGTAGAATGACCTATCTTATGAGTAGAATCTAGTGAAGATCTTAGATCGTAGAGACAAAGTTCTACGCAACAAGAAAACTCACCTCGTCAAAGTTATGTGATAAAATCATAAATATTAATATGGAACATTAGAACTATAGGAAACAATGAGACATAAGTTCCATTATCTATTCTCATCCAAGAATATGAGTTTAAATTTTAGGGATGAAATTTCTTAAGGGAGGAATAATGTAAAGGACAAGAATTTTTTAGTGAATTTTGTTTCATGAATAATTATGTATTATATTATATATCATTATATTCATACAACACATAGAAAAACAAACTATTTTTCTATTAATTAATAAAGTTACATTGGATAGAAACTAAACCCATTAAAATACCAAACATTACAATGGTAAAATATAAAAATAATAAAAATAGAATGGGGAATTTTGGATCTTTCGAATCGGATATGATCATCACCCACATGAACAACACTATATAAAAGAAACAGAATATTATTAACCCAATCAACATTTTAGAAAAGGAAAATATATATAAACTCAATAGAAATTATAGTGAATAATGTATGAATAAATGAAAAGTTATTTATAGGAGGTAATATAATCATTGGAATAGTAATTTGACCATTTTTCAATATGATTGTTGGGAACCATGAATGTTGGAAATAATTTTACTGTTATTTTTAGTGTCTATAAAAGGTAATGATAAATTATAATTGATGTCTAAATGAGAAACGATGTCCATAACCAGTAGAGGCATACATTTTGAATCCCATTTGTCAAAACTTGGGAGGGAGGTAGCATCATTGGGTTTCACCCTTGACCAAACCCAATAAGAGCTTAAACAAGTGAGGATTGAATGAAATCAACTACATGATAAGTTCAAGTTACTGGAGATCACCACTATGTCAATGTTAGCTCATCCTCCCCATGAAACTGCTGCAATCTCACACTTTAACCTTAGTGTGTATGTTAGTGTAACAAGGGGTTATGTGTCTAGATATTATTATCATAAAAGTTTAATTTCCATTTTATAAATGAATTTGTTATTTTATTCAATCCCATTTTTAGTATTATTTAAAAAGAACATATTTTTGGAAATAAGATGAATTTGATCATTTGATTTTTGGATACAAATAAAATTATATATTTAGGAAATATATACAATTTTATAATACAATTTGGTATTATATATAATGTTTATTTTCATTAAATATACTTTCAAAACACTATTTATTTAAATATAAATGATAATATAATTTTTCAATGGCCTAATAAAATTTTATGTATCAGAATATTGACTATGTCATAAAAACTATTATTTTTCAATAAATAAGGAATTTTTATTTAAAAGCAAAAATTATAATATTTATAAAATCATTTTGATAAAATAAAATTTATATTTTAAATAAACACATAAAAATTAGGTTAGCTATATTTTTTAAGAATTTTCTAAAATACTTTATTTTTTGGTGAATAGTAAAAAATGCAGTTTTGTGTTTTTTGCATGTTTTATGAATTAATATATATGTAATATTTATTTAATAATTAATTACATATAATAAATGTGCTAAAATATGTAATTTTATTAATATTATGTATTTTAATGGATTAAAATCAATTTTCAGACATAAAAATGACTTTCCAAAGTCTAAAACATAAATTATTATTTAAAAAAATAAATTTTGTAAAAAAAATAAATTTTCCATGTCCAAAGTAATATTAAAATATGTATTTCGGTTATAATATAATAATTAATGTAAAACATGACTCAAATTTATAAAACCATGGGAAATAATGATGGGAAAGCCAATGGTTTTTCATTTTCCACAACCAAGAATTCCAAGATTTATATTTAGAAATTATTAGATAGTTTCTCCTTGTTTACTATAAATACCAAGTCATAACTCATTCCTCTCCACTCAAAATTTTTAATCCATAAATTTATGGTCATTTTACCTCTCAATGGGTCCCTCCAATGTGTCCTTAAGTCCTTAAGTTTCTATATTCAAGTTTTAGGAAGTAACTCTTAAAAGTAATGGAATTGTCCACTTCCTCTTTTCGGTTTAAGTACCACTTTTGTGGAATATTTAATACATTTTGGATTAAAATGTTTTTTAAACCATTTTTTATTATCCAATTAATACTAAAATAGTTTTTATAAATTGGATACCTTCATCCCCTCTTATTATTCCATTTCATTAATCCACATTTTATACCATCATGCTGCCAAATTCATTTCTCGAATTTATCTCTTTCACATGAAAAATTATTATATTTTGAATACCCAAACCATTTCTCTATCCATTTTTATTCACCTAGATGTAAATATAAATTATTTATTTTTGTATTTTTATATATGAAACCCACATTATCTTTACCTGGGTAAAAATGATGTAATTTTCAAGTCTTTAAGCACTTATGTACATAATGATTTTATATGAATCTTGTTCTTTATTCTCCATGGGTTATTGATGAAATGATTTATTATGATCAATATAGATCACATGAATTAATATATATGGAGGTTTTTTCCATATATCACTCCAATACATTTATTAATGAATTAATGTCTATAAATTACATGTTTTACGATACCTTGGTGAATAACCTTGGAAATTATGATTTATAACACTAAGGTGATATGCTTGTGAATTTATCATTTTTATGTTGTAGACACATTTCCATGTTATGATTTATTTTATTTTTATTATGATGTTCTTCATTTTTTTATGCTCATTCCTTATTGATATTCCTCACAGTCACATGTTAAATATCTCCTTTGTTTATTCCCTTACTTAGCTTTATGCTCAACCCTTTCTTTTGATGTACATCCCCATGATATAAGATATAGTAAAAGTAACTTAGGATAAACCTATGAAGAAGAATTTAAAGTGTATTATAATATTTTTTATGTTATTTATGTATTAAGTTTCTAATTTACCAATAACTAAACCTTAAATAATCTTGTGTGTTATTAATTTTTGTACCATATATTGAAATTTTTATGTATTAAAAAGGCAGGAAACCATAACCAATAATCCCTTGACATAAATATAGTATGTGTATAAAGGTGGATGAATTGATAGAAAATAAATACATAAATAACACACAACTCATCAATTCATTGTATACTAACTTGGTTTCCACAAACCCCATCCCTACCTACTTTATCCTAATCCCATAAGTAAAGTATATCAGAACCTTAAAAAACCCCACATTCTATGCCTTATCTCATAGGTTACAAACTCATAAAACACACTGACCCAACCCTATAGACTCTAGAAAGGTCTCCTCAACACATTGGCCCATCCATGTGGACTCTAAGTAGGTGAACTTAATACATTGAACCATCCCCTTGGACTCTAATGAGGTCATATCAACACACCAACCCATCCCTATGAACTCTAGAGAGGTCATATCAGGCACATTTATTCATCCCTACAGACTCAAGGGTGGTAACATCAAACAATATACATCAAGAAAAAATACACATAAAAATACAACAAAGTCAATGGTAATCACCACCCAAACCTCTGCACCATTTATTTAGGATAAACTAGTCTCAATCAAGCCTGAATAGCTCCCCTAAGGTCAAATTTTCTAGGTAGATAGCCCTTAAATCACTCAATAATCCTAGTAGAATCACCATTTTAACCAAGACATAGCTTATCACTCCCCCTATAAGAGGTTTATAATGGTTATACAGACCTACCCAGTCACTTTGATACCACTATAAGAAGTCACGTAGGGCTACACATGCTCCCACAAGAAAATAGATTCAGAAAAGTTCATATAAAAGATGTAAAATAGTAAGGACTTCCTACCTCAGGCACACAAAAGGTGAACCATTAAGAATATCCACTCAAATCGATTCCAACACATTGAATCCCTAAAATAAGCCCCAAAATTGGTCATTAGGGTTATATAAAATGGGAAACAAGAAATAGTTAAAGAAGGGGAGATCCTAGGATTAAACTGGGTTAGATTTACCGATAGAATACTACCACAACAAACAATTCTAAAAATAGTGAAGATATGAGGAAGGGAGAGACAAATCCTTAAAAAGGGATCCACTACACACCAAAATCCTATAAGGGATTCAAGAGAGTTTAGGTATAATATTAAGGGGTATGTAAGGGAAATTTTTGGGGTACCCTCAAAAAATAACCTAGGAAACTTTTATGGTGTAACACAAGGTTCAAGTTGTAGACCACTATAGATAGAACCCCCTTAGGGTTCTACCTTGAACTTTCACAACATGAATAATGAATTCATGATGATAATTCCTACCTACAAAAATTATTCAATTGTAGTTATGAACCATTCCTCTTAAACCCACTCTCGAGATACCCTAAATCTCTGAACAACCAAAAAAACTAAAATAGAAAATTTTATATAGAAATTATATAGTAATGCACCAGGAATTTTAAGGGCATTACAAACTACCCCTATAAGGACATTTCATCCTAGAGAAGTATCACTAGGGGTCTCCTCTGAGAAACTTTGGCCACTACACCCATATATCTGACTCTGTCTACTAGGTTTCCTCCTGGATACATCCATATTTCCACAAAACTCAAGAAAAGGAATTTTATTCCCTCGCATTACCTTCTCACTTCATTTCATGATTTGGACTAGACGTTCCATGAAGGAACCATTCATCTCATACTTGACATAGCTACTATCACTTACATGTTCATGGTTTGGATCATACCAATGGAGCTACGATACATAAAATACATTATGAATACCTCAATGTCATATAAAAAGAGAAAACTAATAATACATCATTTTAATTTCTTCCACAACCTCAAACGGACTAACAAACCATGACACTAGCTTCCCAAGCTTCCTCAAATATTGATTACCTAACTAAGGTAACATCAGAAAAAACACCTAGTCACCCATGAATAACTCCAAGGTTTCTCTCCTCTAATTGGCACAAGAACACTTCTAGCTATGACAGGTAACCAAATGATTATGTATCAACTACACATGTTCAAAAGTATCTTCTACTAGGCTCATCCTTATCACTACCTAATCACCCCTCTCAATCCAACATAATAGTGAACAACAGGATTGACTATAGAGTTCCTCAAAAGTATCCATCTAAACCAAATCCTAGAAGCTATTATTATATAAAAACTTTTCCAAATCTAGATGTTCACCCCATAACCTAGTGAAATCAATCATCCAATCTCTAATCATATCCATCAAAATCTAGATCATCCTCTCAAAATTTCCATTTATATATTAGTGATATGTTTTACTCAGATTAATTTGTGATCCCTTATCCTTATGCAACAATTACCAAAACTATGATGTTAAACACACATCCTAGTCTAACATAATTCTCATTGTCACACCGTGAAATTATACTATTTCCTACACATAAATCCAATCCAACTCATCCAAAAACTAATTCCCCAAAATTGGTAATAATTTTTTAACCTACATCATCTAATCAACCATCAACCCTATAGTATAATGACTCCTTAGATTACTAGGTAGTCCTATGATAAATTAAATCTTTAACTTGTCCTAATTATATATTGTTACTAGAATCAGATGGAATAACCCACCAAGTAATTGGTTCTTTTCCTTTATCCTCTGGCAGGTAAGGCAATGATCTACAAACCCCACAACATCCTTCTTCATAACTAGACACCAGAAATGGTGTTTCATATCATTATGAAATTTGTTAAATCTTGGATGTATCACCCAATACAATGTATAGTATTCCCTCACCAAGACCTCCCTCATGGATATAGGAACCACCACCCTTCCATGTACATAAATCGTGTCATTCTTGTCTAAGTACCATCTTAGAATAAGATCATTTCCCATCAACCTCTCTCACGTCACCTAGCAATCTAAATTGGACACTTGGATATACTTTACCCAATAAACTAACAAAGAATCAACTTCCATAGGAGTTTAGTTCACCCCCTTTGATATTCATATATACCCACTTTAAAATCTACTTTTAAGCTTATAATCTTCTATTTATCCTATTATTTTTGTGTCTTTGGTTCTTGTGATTTCGTGTTGAGGGAATCAGTAATAACATTCCCCTTTCCTGGGGCATATTCCATCTCAAAGTCGAATGTCTGCAAGTACTTGAGATAACATCTATATTATAGGTTCAATTATCACTATGAAATATATATATCAATATATCATTTTCTATATAGATAAAAAACTCTCACTAAAGAGATAATGATATAGACACTTCAAATCATGAACCACTACAGCTAACTCTAGGTCGTGAGTAGGGTAGTTCCACTCATTGGTTCTTAATAGAAAAGGCCCATAAGCAAATAACTAGTATCCCTACCTAAATACATCCCCCAAATGACCTCCTAAATAATCACAATAAATTTTATAACTAATCCTTGGGTCTAGTAGAATTAAAATCAGAGTGAACATCAACCTCCTCTTTAACTCCTGGAAATCTTCCTTGTAATGATCCATCCATATGAAATTTACTCCCTTACTAGTATATTTTTTCATAGGTAGGTGACAAAATTATTGAATGAATTTCCTGTAATATTCATCCAACCTGAGAAAACTCTAGATTTTTAACACATTCCTAGGTCAATATTAAGATATAACTACCTACATCTTCTCCCGATTAATAGAGATTCCCAATTTAAAATCCACATACTCAAGGAAGCGTACCACCTTGATCCATAAGTGACACTTTGAAAAATTTTAATAAAGCTGGTGAACTCAAAGTGTTCTCATAATGATCTCAAGATTCCTGGTATGCAACTATGGGGTCTATGAATACACCAAAATATCATCAACAAACACAACAACAAAGTAGACTAGATATGGGTGAAAAATATGGTTTATGATAACCATAAACATTTTTGGATATTTTTTGATATGAATGGAATCATGAGATACTTGTACAACCCATATATTCTCTTTAATATCATATTTTTTATATCTGAGACCCTAAACTATAACTGATGGTATCCAAATCATAGATCAATCTTGGAGAACCATCAGGATCCCATAAAATAGTCAAAAAAATAATCAATCTTTGGTAGTGGATACCTATTTTTCAATATGAATTGTTTTAGTTTCCATTAATCCACACAAAGTCGAAGGATGAAATCCTCCTTTTTCACAAATAAGAACGAAACTTTCCATTGGTAAGTGCTCGAGCATATGAATCTCTTCACTTATGGTTCATCAAGATGCACACTAAGCTATCTCAACTTAGCTGGGGCCATATATATGGAGGAATCGGTATAGTCTTCACACTTGGAATGAGTTCAATCTCAAACTCAATCCCCATTTCAATAGGTATTCCTGATAAATATTCTAGAAATGCATCCTATTAATGATCCACCATAGGAGGAAAAAGTGATAGAACTATCACTTGTTTTGTTACGAGAACCATACCTTCCACCTATGTTGTAATGTCCCCAATCTAGATAAGGACTAGTCCTACTAAGCCTACCTCCAAATTCCACTCCCTGATAAGAATGTACCCCCTACCTTAGGGGAGGTAAAAACCACTCAACTTTAATAGTAATCAATGCGTGATTAAAAACACACCAACCAATCCATGCTAAAAATGTAATCAAAATTATTCATCCCTAAAATCAAAAAATCCCATAGATGTTCTTTTCCTAAAACCACTATGGGACACACTTAGCATCTCTCAATATGATATAACCTCTTTCTGAATGGTATATAAAGGGATAAAATTGAGTGAAAATTCACCATAAACTATAAACCAATAAAAAACTTGTTTATAAATAAATGAGTGAGAGACTCTTGTATCAAAAAAAGTAGTAGAGAGCATCAACATAACCAAAAATATACCTATAAATATCAAAGGTTCCTTTACACTATCTACTAGAACCTAATACAACACATACACTCTACTAGCCATGGATTTTCAACCCTAACCCTATGATCCCTGACTCACTGGAGGAACTGAACCATTTGGAGCATGTAACTGCTTCTGTTGAGATCCCCAGCCTACTCAATAGTCATACCACTCCAAATAATACTAACTATCTATCTAAGGTCTTCCTGATAAGGCCCTTGAGAATTTTATATGCCCCAAACCTCTTCCCACGCCTGACTGGGAGAATATTGATAAAAAATTCGAGATGCCTCAACATTCTTCAAGAATGAAAATCCACCATCTAACTAGTACATGCACTATGGTAATGATCAATTTTATTGCAATTGAAGAATAAGTGAGGATTCCATCTAGGAGATAGAAGACATGAACTCTTACCTTATCTCGGTTGACTATTGTTTCCCTGGAATATCTCCTCTAATATATTCTTTATACTACTAGAAGAATACCCCCCCACAACACCACTCAAAAGGTTATCAATATAGGAGGGAGGAAACCCATTTCACGACCCGACATAATAGGGCTTAATCCAAGACTACCACAATCCTACCTCCAATAGGCTAGGGTACAGTGGCCAACACTGAGTAGGCATATCACACACATGGGAGGCCTTAGCCTAATGTACCTTTACACATACACACACACCCACACACATCTCCAAGCCCATACAATGCTAAAAATGTAAAACAACTGATAACCATGCATGAATACATACAAAATCCCAACATCATAGTACAACAACAAATTACTGGAAATAAAGGTCCAAATACAAACCAAAATAAACTAAAAATAAGTCCAACCAATGAAGTGGGTGAGGAATCCACCAAAAAACACTTGGGTGTGTCTATATCACTAATCTCTACCTGGTCTTGGTCCCTCCAGGACTCCATAAAAAGTTTGTTCATCTATATAAGACATGAAACATGTGGTAAAAGTCCATGAATGTGTTTTTATAACAATACCTAGTAGGACACCCTAAAATCACTAAGCATATATCATCAAAAATAATATTCATCTCATCACAGGTATATTTCAACAACATATATAACAAGAAAATCTAGATATAATAATAGTAGACACACGTTTTCAAGTTAAGGTCATAAATATAAATCCATCCTAGTATTCCTACTCGAAGGTTCCATATAACACTCACCTAGTAGAACAAACTTCACTGGTCAGATAGCACTAATGGAATCCATCTGAGATGTCATGTTTGTCAGGTCTCACCATAAGAAGTACACACTGGAAGTTTGAAGAGATCAATACACATATGGGATCACACCCAAGTACATATGGTATAACAATAACCCAATATATATTAACCTTCTAAGTAGGGGATCGACACCTATGTAGTTTTGGTCATGATGATTCCAAGAACCCCACCTAGGGAAATGATGATGATGACAAAGGATATCACTATGGGCCTCACATAAGGATTCCAACAACTTTATCTGAGACTGAAGTTCCTCATAGGGAATCACCATCCTATGTATAGGATTTGACTCCATACTAAACCCTCAGGGAAATGATCAAGGGAACCTACCCTAATGAAACTTTTCCAAGATGAAGAGGAAAAGGGCTCCAAACTATCTTTGAAGGAGTATATGGAATTTACTATAGATACATAATATTTCCCTTCAGCATGAATTTCTACCCATGTATCATGGTCAGTGCCCATGTCCGTTTACGAGTACGTGGTGTGTCTGACCTTGTGTACTCTTAATTGTGTTTGTGTATAGATGGTCATGTTCATGTATGGCTAGCCATGTCCATGTATGGTTGTTCACGTATCCTCCACAATACACGCTAAGTCCCAAGTTGAGTCACACATCATGTTTAGGTGTCACACTTCGTGTGATAATTAACTCCACACGGAACCCTTGCACAGTAGACAGGGCCCCATACGGAGTGTGTGTTCCTAAAATAAACACCATGTAGTTTGGAATTTCACATACTTCATTGGTTCTTCACACGGATTCTAAATCCATCACCATTTTCACTAAATTCACCATAAATCTTGGTTGTGGATTGCAGATATGGGTCAACTGAGCTCGATCGTCATTGGATATCTGATTTTTGTTTTTCCTGGTTGCTTGGGAATTTTCCTAAATCTCTATCATCACAACATACCCAAAATCCATGCACATATATCCCCTATCTAGTCCTGATCCCAACATTGATCTAAAGATGAATCTATGATATCAATCTATTGTGCTAATAAATGATTGTGTAATGATTTTTTATCTGGTATTTTTCAAACCACCATCCAAAAATAATGTCGGTGATGAACTAAAATAGAATGGTGGGATAAAACCAAGAAACACAAGAGAGGAACGAACCATGATCATGTTCATCTTGGCATTGATTGATTTCCATTATAAAAATGAATGAATATCCAAAATATATAAATAATGTTTCCCAAATTCCCCACAAATAAACTTGTACCAACAATACGATCAATCCATGAATCAATCTATTGGTCAATTGATTCATGCTCATCGTAGGATAATAAAACAGGGATAAATATACATAAAACAAAAGTAATACCATGAGATGGATTGATCACTAATGAGAAACGAATCTGTAATATTTTCATTGGTGAGATCCTTGAACCTTGATGGTGCGACGATCCTTGATCTAGATCTGATTTGATGTCATTCACCAATAACACTATCCTTCAATGGTCCTATAGGTATCTAGGGATAAGTTCCCAACCCTGATGTCTCCTCATAACCATGTATTTATAGATAAAAACATTTCTCTACATCAAAAAATTAAAATAAATAATTTATTTTATTTATTTTATTATTTACGTCGGTGATAGATTTTTAACAAACATCTAATACTAAGAAATATTATGTCACACCTAGGGTAAATCTCATGTTATTAACTTAATGGAGTCCTCATATTTACAATTCAAGACTCCTTTTAATAGTTATTCTACTATTTTTGGAAAATAGTGTTTGTGAAATTAATATATTTCAAATATTAATTTTGGGCTCACCGGGCCTTGGAATCTAGTGTCGTCTTAGTACCTGGTCTCAAAAATATTACTATATATATTTGAATATATTATATGGAAAAACCAGAGATGTTTCATTATTTTATAATGGTTCTAGGATCTTTTAAAAAAACTATATACATTTCATTCTCATCACCTTAAGGATTTAGGTCTTGGAAAGCCAAAAAAAGGCTACACAAAGAGATGCGGGTACTGAGAACACATTTGGGTCTTCTGCTCCTAGGTAATCTCCTAAAGATTCAATTTATTCCATCGGACATGCACTAAAAATCTCTAATCCACAGAGGGTACTCCTTGTTGATCCTTAATATCTACCAGGTAATCTACAAAATTATCTCCATACTTGATTTCCATCTTTCCCCAGTCGATAACATGCAATGGGTTATTCATGTACCTCACAAATTGTGACTTGTGGAAGATGTTGTGTACCTGTTCTAACTATGGTATTGGATATAATTGTTATGTTTACTTGTCAACTCTACATAGTATCTACAAAATTCCAATGAATTTTGGAGATAACTTTCCACCCTAGACAAATCATTGAAATCCATGTTGATATGAGACCCTCAGGAACACATGGTCACCTTCCTATAACTCCAAGGGCGATCTTCATCGGTCTAGAAAGGAATTATGATGGCTATATTCCATCCTCATCCACTCCTCGATGATATTCACCTTCTCTATCATGGCTCTCACCAACTTTGTTCCCATAAGTGATGACTCTCCAAGGTCATTCCAATATAGTGGCGACCTACATGATCGCCCATACAAGGCCTCAAATGGATCCATACTGATGGTGGAATGGTATCTATTATTGTATGAAAACTCCACCAATGGTCGGTGATATCCTCAACTAAATCCAAAATCCAACATGAAATCTCACAACATTTCCTCTAGGACCTAAATGGCCCACTCAGTCTAACCTTTAGTCTGGGGGTGAGACATCGTGCTCAAACACAACTAAGTCCCAAAGGCCTCTTACAATCCCTTCTGTAAACAAGATGTAAAGTATTCAATATTGTATGAAATGATCATAAAGGTATTTAAATGGATTCAGACTATCTCTTTCACCTAAAGTAATTCTAATATCTCTATTAGACTCTTCTATCGAATAGCTAGGAATTGGGATAACTTGGTGAGTCAGTCTATGATCACCCATATGGAATCATGTCCCAATACCAGTGCCCTGAAACAAACATGCCAATTTCACATGAACATACATCCTACATCCAAAATAATACAAGGAAACCAACATTTTCATAAGAGAAATAACTTTCAAATCAACACACTTATTCAATTTGGAAACACATAATATAGATAAAGAATATGGTAGGGTGAAGAAATATGAAATTATAGGATACCACATTGTGGTATAAATATTTACCTTTAAGAGTTATAAAAGAATAATCTCATTCCATTCCATGCCATTTCAATTATAAATTCCTAAGGTAGATGTACTAATAAAGCCATAACTCATACCATTTCTTCCTATGGGATATTCACCAATTTGTTGGGATCCTGATTCAAGGTGAGATATATGATGAGTTCCACCCTATAGATAATGTGTGGGAATACCAGGAGAAAATTCAAACTCTTTTGTGGCCATTTCCATGTTTCTTGAAAGGGACCAATGCAACAAGCTATGAGTAAAGGACATCCCATTCAAGAAGTAGTTGAACTACTTCTTGAACAATCTAGATGAAAATATATTAGGATGGTAGAAAAAAATCCCTTGTGTATTCGAATAGGGAAGGATAAAATGTACATAAATAATCAATTTAAGAGATAGTGGATGTTGTGGGGCTATAAAATAATGTCTAATTATCCCATGTTCATGATTACGGGGTTAATTTCCACAATGATCTATAGCTGGATTCTTCTTATGAGGGATGTACACATGGGGTGTGGTCAAGGACCATCATTAAGGTGGTTATGTTTGATATGGGGTAGCCCATCAATCTATATGTTCCTATATTGTAAGAGTAATACAATGTGGTATATTAGATCATCCAAGTGTTGACTCTGCTCCATGTATGAAGTCCCTTTCACTTCTAATATTTCTATGTAGTATCACACATGGGGGGATATGATTATTGAGACCACATCTCTCCACCCTAACCAATTTCCATCCCAAAATTCAGAACATTTCCTGAAGCTTCTTGCTCATGTCGAACCCTATGGATGTGCTTAAAATAGTCAGGTCAAGAGAATGAATCATGTTCCACCCATTCCCCCTCCCAACAGGGATGGTGACTGATGATAGAGTAAAATTTGATATATAATATACAGGTGAATACTTTAGTGGAACCTTCTCTGGTTGAATATGTAATCCATAAAATTCAAACTCTGGGTCAAGTGGGTTTGGGGAAATCAGGACAAGTAGTGGATCATGGATCAAAATTTAGTAAGAAGAATCCACCCATATTCCATGGTGATAAGGAAACCTAGGAATCATGGGAATAGATTGATCATATTGAGAGGATCCTCAATTTATTGAATACTCATAAGGACTTCAAGGTGGTTTTCTCCATGTATATGCTTGAAGAACCAGGTAGGAGATGGTGGGACTCCATCGTGCAAGGTAAGTTTCATGAGGAAATTACCTGGACTTCTTTCAAGAATATATTCAACCAATAGTTTTACCCAGAGGAATTATGTTTTGAAATTATCAGTAGTTTCCAACCTTAGAGAATGGTAAGTGTACCATTATGGAGTATTCCCCCCATTTTGCTGAGTTGGTGCATCTAACACCAGAGCTTGTCACCAATGAGTAGCTAAAGACTAAATGGTTTGAGTTAGGATTGAGTCTTGATATTCAATAAATATTGATTATCATGTGTATTCTAACCTTCATAGTGGTAGTATAAAAATAAGGTCAAGATTAGGTATATATATCTAGAAAGATAGGTTTGGGTGGATCTTCAGTTGGAGGGGTTGTTGCCCATGGTGTATTTTTTGGCCAGAAAAGAATACACAAGGGGGATCAGTTTCATTTAGGATTTTTTTAGGGGATTCATCAGGGTAACACAAATTTTTCTTATAACAGTGTGGAAGGTGTGTTCATAAAAATCCTAATTATTTTGAGGATCATAATACTTTTCATCATTGTGGATAGTTTGGTCATCTAAATTGTTTTTGTGAATGGATATCCTAGGTTAGTAAGGAAGGATCCACTTTCACCAAGGGTTCAAAGGTTCATAATGATGATTCCAAGTGTGGTGGGTCTAATCCTTAGGCCAAGGGGGTTTTATTTGGCTAATAATAGATATATTTACATGAAAGAGTATGAAATATACTAATATAAAGGTATAACTACTGTTATAGGTACAATTTTTATTTAATCTTTTGTGGTTATAGATTTATTTAATACATGTGCTAATAATTCATTTATATTGTCAAAGTTTTTTGACATGTTGGAATTAATTTTAGAACTTATGTCATTCTTATTTTATCTTTACAAACCTTTGGAAAAAAGTTCTGAACTTGGTTTCAATTGTCCCACATGTCATGTGATGATAGATGACTTCAAGGTGGTGTGTGAATTTTTAGTTCTTGATGTTGAAATCTTCAAACTAATACTTGGAATAAATTAAATTATCAACATTAAGGCCCACATAGACTTTTATCTATATTCAATAGAGTTTTTATCTTCCAATGGGTTCACTCATGATTTTTAGTGTGAGTGGGATGCTATATCATGATGGGTGGGGCTTGTTGTTCCTTATAATTGGGTAATATCATGCTAGTCATTAAAGATTTTTCTTGATGTTAATGAACCTTGTTTGGGATGTTAACTTCCTAATATGGTGTGTTCATACCCCAATGTCTTTTAGGATGTTTTTTCTATTTTACCACCACAGAGAGAGGTCAAATTTACTATTGATATTCTCCCTAGTAAGTTGTCTATTTATATTCCATATTATTAAATTACACCTAATGTGTTGATGTATTTTGATCATAAAAACCTGAAATATATTTTTTCTTAGATGGATATGAACTTGTGATAGAAAAGAGAAGTGTTGTATCTTCATAATTTTTATTCTGACATTATTTAGACCCTTAGGAAAGGGAATGTGGTTTTTGATGCATTGAGCATAAAATTACTAACACAAGCCATGAAGGAATCATTTATGGAGTGGTCTCTTATGAGTTTGTTTTCTAAGATTACATTGGGAGTGGAAGAAATTGGTGGAATGGTGTTCTTGGATTTGATGAATTATGAATCATCCTTTGATGAATGGGTTTAGCAATAATAGGTGAAAATTGCTGATTTAAAATGCTTTTGTAAAATCCTTTATGGTGGGGAGACCTCTGGTGAGTGGTGTTAGTCTCCCAGTGGATCTTTGTGCTTCCATAATAGGTTAGCTGTTCCATTTTCTTTTAAGTAAGAGTTGATGGAAAATGGATATTGATCTTATTGGTCCATACACCCTAGAGCTACCTAGATGTGTCACAACATGATATGTAAGCATTGGTGGGCGTGGATGAGGTGGAATATTGTAGATTTTGTCTCATGGTGTCTTAGTTTTCAGAAAATTAAGGCGGAAAACTAGAGACCCACCGGTTTGTCTCAACCTTTACCCATTCCAATATGTAAGTGGGATGATATTTCTATGGGATTCGTTATTTTTTCCACTGAATCCTAGTGGGGATGATGTAATTTGGGTGATCATTGATCAACTTAAAAAATCGATGCTTTTATTACCTATCAAGAAATTGATACATGTGCGGAACCTCAGATACTTGTATATCAGAGAGATTATGAGACCTCATGGGTTTCCCTTTATGATTTTTTCAATAAGGACACAAGGTTCACATCTAGGTTCTGTATAGGTTTGTAGGATGTGATGGGTTCCTAGATAAAATTGAGTATGGATTATCATCCATAGATAGATGGATCGGCAGAGAGAGTTATCTAGGTTCTTGATGATATGATTCAGGCTTGTGTGCATGATTTTGGTGGATCTTGGGAAAATAATTTTCCACTGGTAAGACTTTACTATAATAATAGTTATTAGGTTTCAATAAATATATTTTCCTTTGAATCATTATATATACATCCAAATAGATCTCCCTTTTTATAGGTAGATTTGGGAGAGTGGTCCTTATTTTGGATAAGTTTCATTCAAGAGATGATGGAAAAGCTGCAGTTGGTCAGGAAGAGGTTGGTCACAACACATATCTATTAGAAATCTGGAAGAGGTGGTCCAATATTTTAATCTGGTCTCAGGATAGTATTGAAGTCTCTAATAAATATCTAGTTTTGATCCATATATGATTCATAAATATAAATATTCATTAATAAAACATTAAGATCGTAAATTCCTAGTAAATTTGGAAGACTGGGTTCATAATACATAAAAGGAAACATGAGAAATCAAGAAAATGTTAGGTCATGAAAATGTTAACTGAAAACTTGGTGCCACACATGATATGTATACAAATTGACTGTTACAATATTTTTCCAACATATCAACAATACCACTAATCATTATCTGATGATGAACACAGCTCATTACCCTCTCCACCTCCATCTCTACTTCCTGCTACCACCTGTGAGAAAATTATATTGAAAATTAATTATTGTTGTATATTTATATCTAAACTTAAAACAAATAAATGTTTGAAAACTAAATGATTTTGATTTTTTTTTGATTTACCTCTTTACCACCAGTCGATGCAATACCACCAGGGGAAGATTCGATCATCTTCTAATATAAATCAATCACCAATTTATGCAAAGAGGATATCTAAGTCCCCTATTCTTGAACTGTGTTTTGTAGAGAAAAAATATCTCTCTAAGTATCTCAAGGTATGGACTAACTACAACTAAGAGTAGATGCAGCTGCAATCCCTAGTGGCCTATAAAATACCTCAGATGGTATGGGTCCTAAACTCATCATGCGCACTCGACCAGGATGCTCCTTCCCAAGAACTTTAGCAGTTGGGTCATCCTAGGACACTGAGTAGGACTGCGCAGGATTGGCATTCCATAGTTCTTTAATTTTTACCTATAAATAAAATATTAGTCATATTATAATCAATATATATTGACATAGTGAAAACAGATAATGAGTTATTATAATGAAAAATAAGTTCATTCCCCAACTTCTTTGGTAGGCTCATTAACAAAACTTCCATCGGATTTTTTGTGAACATTCAACCACACTTCTGTTCGAGATGTTGGGTGTCCTAAACTCTATGACTTCATTATACAAATATAAATCAAAAATTTAATATATTAAACAGATAATATTTTCTTATAAATATTTAAACTAATGAAAATATCACCAGAGCCGATCAGCTTCAAGAAAAACTCTTTAACCCTATAGTGTGAGGGATGACTTTCTTAGCCCAACTTGATGCATTCTTCCTTGAAAGATCATGAAATAAATAAAATTTAATTTAATAGTAATGTATTAAATGTCATTACCTCTTCATATACATATATAAATGTAAAATGAGATTAATATAATAATATGTATTTAAATATCATCTGCTTATCATCACGATTTATCTAAAAAAAACTTTTCATTGCTCTTTGGGTACCCCATTGGGTAGCTTGTTATGCATCTATTGGGAAGTCAACAGAGTATCTTTGAAATCGCTCCAAAATCTCTATTTAAAGTCTGTATATTTCTTGCTCAGATTTTTTAATGTCTACTTTCGTGCTAGCACATCAGCAACCGTAAAGTAGAAAAACATATGTACATAGAAATTCATTTTGAAAATATTATAATTTAATAACATAATGATTTTTAATTATAACATAATTTATTCAAATTATCTTTATTTGGGAATCAATAAACTTTATTTTTCTAAGTTGAAGACATATGCCTCTAATCATCATACAAAATAGGAAGGGAAACCATCTTTATGGCCAGCTGGCCAAGAATCTGGCCAAGTAATCCTATGGCGTCATCCATAGGGACCCTATATGAATCAAATGGGACAATGATCTTCTCTCCGGTCAGATTCCATACATCTGAACGTTTTATATTTTTCTCCATAGTTGAATTGTTTCCATCTCGAGATATTACTTTAATACCCATTAGATACCTTCACATTCTTTAAAATTCAAAGGAATGTATCTTTATCGCTACTTTTCATTGAAAAAATTGTCGGAGCATACTTTTCATTCTCATATGGCCAGAGATCACGTTTTATGTTCATTAATTGTAAGTCTTTTTGAGCATTGAGATGATATTTCGACTTTACATGCTCATTAATCAATGCGAAGATCAAATTTTCACAAACATTCTTCTCAATATGCATCACATCAAGATTATGCCGCAACAAATTAAATTCCCAATATGGAAGTTTTAATAATATACTTTTTTTTCTTCCATTGTTGTTTTCTTATTTCAATTGAATATTCACTTAGAACTCATTTCCCACTGTCATTAAAATTATACACCTTCCCAAATTCTATTTCAACATTTCCAAGTTGTACCAATATTTCAGAATCAGTTAACAACTTTGGAGGTGGTCTGAAATCCATGAAACTATTAAATTTTGATTTTTTCAGCCGAAATCTAGGAGATTCATCGATAAATTTTCGATGGCACAAGAAGAACCATTTTCTACTATGAGGTAACCATTTGGGATCAAAATCAAAGTTACAAACAGAACAATCCAAACCCATGTAAGTGTTCCAACTAGATAAATTCCCAAGTCTAGGGAAGTCACTAATGGTCCACATTAAAGAAGAAATAATTTTGAACATTTTTTAGAAGAAGCATCATATGTCTCAATACTGTTTCTTCATAACTCCTGTAATTCTTCAATTAAAGGATGCAAGTATACATCAATATCATTTCCAGGCATTTTTTTCTAGGAAAAATTATAGAAATAATAAAAGATGTTTGTTTCATACACATTCATGGAGGAAGATTATAATGGGATAATACAACTGAAAAAATGCTATAACTGGTACTCAACGTCCCAAATGGGTTGAATCCATCAACAACCAATCCCAATCAAACATTCCTAGGGTCAGTTGAGAAACCTGGATGTAATGAATCAAATTTCTTCCACAATTTTGAATCTTGTGGATGTTGCATTAACCCATCATTTTTATTATCTACAGAATTCCACTTCATGTGTTTGGTGGTTTTAGATGACATGAATAATATTTGCAATTGATTATTTAAAGGAAAGTAACAAAAAAGCTTCGCAGGTGCATTATTTTTCTTCTTATTCATGGTATTATATTGATTCAGACTTCCAACATCACCCATTGACTTCCATTTAGAATAATAATTTTTTTTACAATCCTGTCTACTTTAATCCTCTATCTAATAAAGCATACAATCATTGGGACACGCATGTATTTTTGTATAATTCATTCCAATCCTATTAACAAATTTTTTAATATCATAAAAAGACTTAGGGAGGTTTTCTTCAATAAATGAATCATGCAACAATTCCAATATCATGGACATTTCCTTATTTTTAATTCCACGTAGGCATTTGATATGTTACAACTTCAGCATGAAAGAAAGTTTTGAATATTTCAAACATTCACTATACAACTCTTGATTTCCATCGGCAACTAAACCATGAAGCATATTTTCCTCAGTGAATTTTTCTCTTACATTACTCTCCACATAATCAAGATGAGGATCCAATGATATCTTACAATCTTGATCTGGTTGTACTACAATCTCAAACACATCACTTGTCGCATTGGTATTTGTAGCACCCTCATCTGGTTGTTTTGATATATTTTTATGTTGATGTTGATGTATTTCAATTCCGAATGCATCATTTAAAAGGTTCTACATTTAATTTTCCATCATCGACGAAGTTGGGAGCTCTTTCTGTGGATTGACATCAGTGCTCAACTTTTCTATAACGTTTGATTCTCTGTGACAAATCCAACACAAATATTGAGTAGGGAATTACTTCAATATTAAATGTTCATAAACATCATCTCCCTTCAACCATCTTCTAAATTTTCAATTAGGACATGGACCTCTTATTCTCCCTTCAACGGATCGATTGAAAATTGAAAAATCTAGAAACTCCTCCAAACTCTTAGCATACTGAGGTGTGTTCCTAAGTAATGTGATCCATCTTTTATCAATGTATATCACAAAGTTCCTACAAAATATTAAAAAAAATTAAAACATATAACTATTACTAAATAGGGAAAGAGATTCATATATACTAGTTGAAAAAAATATAAATATGTTAAAGAAGGTTTTTCTATATAAATACATATGGTAAATAATGAACCCACCCACTAGAAAACCAAAGCATGAAAATTAAAAAGATCTAAAAAATAAGACGAGAACAAGGATCCCATCCCTATAGTTTTTTGTATGTCATGCTACAGAAAAAACATATGGAAAAACTGGTGATGCCATAGCTTTGATATCACTAAGGTAAGGGCTTGATAAATTGTATAATAATTGAATAGAAGTTAGGAATATGAAATGTAAACAAACTCTTACCTTAAACATCACTCACAACTTTAGAAAATATATGGGGAACCAAGATATAGAACATTCTAGGAATCATCAGGTGAAAGGATTAACAAATAGGGTAGATGAATTCAAGGCTTATGAGTAAGGTATTTGTTTTTCCAGACTCAAAGGAAACGTGAAATTATTAAGATAAATGAAATCATGTATATTAAATTTCCCAAAATTGATCCTGGAATAACCTTGAAAATTATTGTTTTCAATATACCTTTTTAATTTCCATTTAATTTTGTTTCAATTATAGAAAGTGGGATAACCTATTAAATCCATAGTTTTATGAAATTAAAATAAAATATTCAATCCCCAAAACTTATCAATATACCATTAATGGTTAGATCATAAGTATATGGTAAACATGAGCATGGAATAAATAACTTATTAAAAATTTCATGGATTCATGAGAGTTGGTCAAATGTCATGATAGAAGGGAATGTAATCTAAAATGACCAAACATATACCATAGTGTAGGATTACGAAAACATAATATAATAAAGATGATCCATTGATCATAACATGGGAATTAAAGAGTGTGACATAAAATTTTTACATAGAAATAATCATAGTAAATCATAACATAGTGGATCAGATATCATTGTTGGGCGGAGAAAGAAAGGAGTGATGGCAAGAGGGGGGGTGAATTGCCTTTTAACAAATAATTAACAATTTAAATTCAAAGTTAAAAGTGCAGCGGAAATAAAATAGGCAAGACACAAAATTGATAATGGAGTTCGGCCTAAAACCCGGCCTACGTCTCCGCTCCCAACTCAACCGTTGAGATATTTACTACCGCTTGCTTTTCAATGGTTGTAGCAAGAAACCCACTAGACTTTAAGGTTAGTCTAGAACCTATTACAGCTTGCTTTTGTTGGTTATGCAAGAACCCACTTGCTTTCAATGGTTGAGCAAGAACCCACTAGCCTTCTTACAGGTGAAGGCTAGCTCACCTTTGATTCAAGCCTTTTGAAAGGTAAGGCTTGACTAACCTCTTCACACCTTGAAGGTGGTGTGAGAACCCAAAAAGAGAGGATGAGAGAAAGAGGTGTGGTTTGTAGGTACAAACCCAATTTGATGCTCAAAATAAATAAAACAATGAAAAACCGTATTTGGAGAAGCCTTGGGCGCTAATGGATGATTGGAGTTGAAGACATGCACTCCCAAGCTTCTTTGGTGATGCTCCTTGGATGTGGAATTGAGTTGGAGCGATTGGGGTTCCTTGGAGGAAGTCCGCCGGAGGTTTGCCAAATGATGAGAAATGTGTCCGTTGGCTTCACAATTGTTCCGACTGTGTTCCTTTGGCTTCCGGGGGTTCCTAGTCCTTTATTTATAGAGGGGGAACCCTCATATGGCCGTTAGAGGCCTTTGGAGCCGTTGGAGAGGCTTTCGGAGCCGTTGGAGGCCAAGTGGACAGGCTGGTCAAAAGCCCAATGACTAGTTTGACTGGCTCCACCGGCTGACCGGTGCTAGTCCACCGGTTGGCCGGTGTGTGCAAAATGGAGGAGGGCTCGGGCTCAGGCTCCACCGGCTGGCCGGTGAGGAGGCCACCGGTTGGCCGGTGCTGAGGCAGTAGCAACCACTGTGCTGGCTGGGTGCCACCGGCTGGCCGGTGCTGAGGCCACCGGTTGGCCGGTGCTGAGGCAGTGGCTCAACCTTCTGTCTGGGTGCCACCGGCTGGCCGCTGGTGTGACACCGGTTGGCCGGTGGTCTGGACAGAGGGATTCCTTCTGTCCAGGCCTCCATCGGCTGGCCGGTGCTCTTCCATCGGTTGGCCGGTGGACTGAATTTCAGTCCACTTTGCCTTGTTGCTTTCTTGGCCCAATTCCTTGGCCACCTGAAATCATGCCTATCATCCAAAAACACTTAAAACAAGATTAGATAAATAAGAGGGTGATTGTGATCATGAAAATTAAACCACGAGGGGTTCGAGAGGTACAACAATCTCCCCCTATTTTGATGATCACAATCACCAAAACAAGTAATGTAGAAAATGAAATGAAAAGAAGGCTTTAAGGATTTCTCCTCCAATAAACCAAGAATTTCTCCCCCTTTGTGATTATCAAAATAGCACGGGGCATAAAACTTGATTGAGGGAAAAGGGATTTTAAACCATTTGAAATTTTTGAAATTTGAATTGAAAGTTTTGAATCAAAAATTTGAAATGAAAGTTTTGAATGAAAAATTGAATAACAGTTTGAATTGAAAGTTTTAAATGAAAAATTTGATACCAAGTGTTGAAATTGAATGTTTGAATCGAAAATTTTGAAATTGAAATCAAAAGGGCTTAAACGATCCTAACTCCCCCTAAATAAAAACAACAAATCACCGGGGAGAGGTTTTTGAAACTGAGACAAATTTTGGCCTGGAGAGACTCGCTAAAAGGGATTTTTCAATCCATACTTGTCTAGTTGCGGGTCTTCTCCTATAAAATTCATCGTTAAGGAAAATGGTTTTGGGCCTTCCATACCGGGAATTTTTGCAATTGCACTCATAAATTAAGTGCCTGGGTTTTTTACAATAATTGCAAAATTTAAATTGGGAGCTCCCCCTTACAAAAATAGTTGGAGCATGGGAAGAGGAAGCTTGCTTGGAAAAGCCAAGCCCTTCGGTGGTTCTAGATATGCGTTGGGAACCAAGTAATTTGGTCAGATTTTGTTCCCCTTGGGTGAACTTGGCTAAGGATTCCCTTAAATCTTTGATGGTTGATTCCATGGAATCAACATCGGGAAGGTTTTTGATTTTGAGGGACAACTCCTCCTTTTCTTTGAGAAGTTGTTCCTTTTCGGAAGTAAGTTTTTTGAAATTCTTTTTTAATGAAACAAATTTGGAAGAAAGTTCGTGAAAACCTTCCTCCAATTGATCTCTAGCATGTTGGAGATCCTCATAAGACATGTGATTGAAAGAATTTGAAGAACTAGAGGATGAGGAGTCGGAAGATGATACCTCATTACATGCCATTAGGCATTTGTTACCGTTGTCGCTCGAGGAGGAGGAGGAGGATGATGTGGAGCTATCACTCCATGTGGCCTTGAAAGCCTTCTTCTTCTCCTTTTGTTTGGCCTTTTTCTTGTTGAGTGGGAAATCGGGCTTGTAATGGCCTTTCTCGCCACACCCATAGCATGTTACCTTGGGCTCGGATTTTTCGTTGGATTGAGCCTTGCAGGATTTCTTCTTCTTGTGCTTCTTCATGAACTTGTGCATTTTGCGGGCAAGGTTCTCCATTTCGGAATCGCCGCTTGAAGAGGATGACGATGAGGAGGATGAGCTTTCTTCGTTTTGTACCTTGAAGGCGATGTTCTTTGGAACTTTGATTGGTTTGCCTTCCTTTTCAGCTTGCCTCCTCATGGTGATCTCATAAGTCATGAGGGATCCGATGAGCTCTTCGACCGGCATGTTTTTGATGTCCTTCGCTTCTTGGATTGCCGTGACCTTTGGTGCCCATGAGCTTGGTAAGATCCAAAGGATCTTCTTGACCATCGTTTCTGCAGAAATATTATCTCCAAGAGACTTTCTACCATTGCAAATGTCAGTAAAACGAGTAAACATATCAGAAATATTTTCATGTGGGTGCATGGTAAAAGACTCAAAATCCTGGCGATACATATCCAATCGAGTATCCTTGACTTTGTTGGTCCCCTCATGGGTAACCTCCAAAAGTTTCCAGATTTCATGTGAGGAGGTGCATGTGGAAACTCGATTGAATTCATTACGATCAAGGCCGCAATGTAGAGCGTTCATGGCTTTGCCATCAAGCTCGAAATTTTTAATATCGGCTTGGGTCCATTTGGATTCATCACGGGAAGAGAGAGTGTAACCTTGCATGACAATTTTATAAATGGGATAACCTATACTTCTAAGAAAAGTGGTCATGCGGGTTTTCCAATAATTATAGTCGGTTCCATCAAAAAATGGAGCACGGCCCAATGAATAGCCTTCGGGGGCGAAAGAGGTTGATGCCATCAAAAAAGATCTTGAATTTGAAACCGGTTAAGGTATTACTCAAATTTTCCTCTGATACCAATTGTTGGGCGGAGAAAGAAAGGAGTGATGGCAAGAGGGGGGGTGAATTGCCTTTTAAAAAATAATTAACAATTTAAAATCAAAGTTAAAAGTGCAGCGGAAGTAAAATAGGCAAGACACAAAATTGATAACGGAGTTAGGCCTAAAACCCGGCCTACGTCTCCGCTCCCAACTCAACCATTGAGAGATTTACTACCGCTTGCTTTTCAATGGTTGTAGCAAGAAACCCACTAGACTTTAAGGTTAGTCTAGAACCTATTACAGCTTGCTTTTGTTGGTTATGCAAGAACCCACTTGCTTTCAATGGTTGAGAAAGAACCCACTAGCCTTCTTACAGGTGAAGTATAGCTCACCTTTGATTCAAGCCTTTTGAAAGGTAAGGCTTGACTAACCTCTTTACACCTTGAAGGTGGTGTGAGAACCCAAAAAGAGAGGATGAGAGAAAGAGGTGGGGTTTGTAGGTACAAACCCAATTTGATGCTCAAAATAAATAAAACAATGAGAAACCGTATTTGGAGAAGCCTTGGGCGCTAATGGATGATTGGAGTTGAAGACGTGCACTCCCAAGCTTCTTTGGTGATGCTCCTTGGATGTGGAATTGAGTTGGAGCGATTGGGGTTCCTTGGAGGAAGTCCGCCGGAGGTTTGCCAAATGATGAGAAATGTGTCCGTTGGCTTCACAATTGTTCCGACTATGTTCCTTTGGCTTCCGGGGGTTCCTAGTCCTTTATTTATAGAGGGGGAACCCTCATATGGCCGTTAGAGGCCTTTGGAGCCGTTGGAGAGGCTTTCGGAGCCGTTGGAGGCCAAGTGGACAGGCTGGTCAAAAGCCCAATGGCTAGTTTGACTGGATCCACCGGCTGACCGGTGCTAGTCCACCGGTTGGCCGGTGTGTGCAAAATGGAGGAGGGCTCGGGCTCAGGCTCCACCGACTGGCCGGTGAGGAGGCCACCAGTTGGCCGGTGCTGAGGCAGTAGCAACCACTGTGCTGGCTGGGTGCCACCGGCTGGCTGGTGCTGAGGCCACCGGTTGGCCGGTGCTGAGGCAGTGGCTCATCCTTCTGTCTGGGTGCCACCGGCTGGCCGCTGGTGTGACACCGGTTGGCCGGTGGTCTGGACAGAGGGATGCCTTCTGTCCAGGCCTCCATCGGCTGGCCGGTGCTCTTCCATCGGTTGGCCGGTGGACTGAATTTCAGTCCACTTTGCCTTGTTGCTTTCTTGGCCCAATTCCTTGGCCACCTGAAATCATGCCTATCATCCAAAAACACTTAAAACAAGATTAGATAAATAAGAGGGTGATTGTGATCATGAAAATTAAACCACGAGGGGTTTGAGAGGTACACCAATCTCCCCCTATTTTGATGATCACAATCACCAAAACAAGTAATGTAGAAAATGAAATGAAAAGCAGGCTTTAAGTATTTCTCCTCCAATAAACCAAGAATTTCTCCCCCTTTGTGATTATCAAAATAGCACGGGGCATAAAACTTGATTGAGGGAAAAAGGGATTTTAAACCATTTGAAATTTTTGAAATTTGAATTGAAAGTTTTGAATCAAAAATTTGAAATGAAAGTTTTGAATGAAAAATTGAATAACAGTTTGAATTGAAAGTTTTAAATGAAAAATTTGATACCAAGTGTTGAAATTGAAAGTTTGAATCGAAAATTTTGAAATTGAAATCAAAAGGGCTTAAACGATCCTAACTCCCCCTAAATAAAAACAACAAATCACCGGGGAGAGGTTTTTGAAACCGAGACAAATTTTGGCCCGGAGAGACTCGCTAAAAGGGATTTTTCAATCCATACTTGTCTAGTTGCGGGTCTTCTCCTATAAAATTCATCGTTAAGGAAAATGGTTTTGGGCCTTCCATACCGGGAATTTTTGCAATTGCACTCATAAATTAAGTGCCCGGGTTTTTTACAATAATTGCAAAATTTAAATTGGGAGCTCCCCCTTACAAAAATAGTTGGAGCATGGGAAGAGGAAGCTTGCTTGGAATAGCCAAGCCCTTCGGTGGTTCTAGATATGCATTGGGAACCAAGTAATTTGGTCAGATTTTGTTCCCCTTGGGTGAACTTGGCTAAGGATTCCCTTAAATCTTTGATGGTTGATTCCATGGAATCAACATCGGGAAGGTTTTTGATTTTGAGGGACAAATCCTCCTTTTCTTTGAGAGGTTGTTCCTTTTCGGAAGTAAGTTTTTTGAAATTCTTTTTTAATGAAACAAATTTGGAAGAAAGTTCGTGAAAACCTTCCTCTAATTGATCTCTAGCATGTTGGAGATCCTCATAAGACATGTGATTGAAAGAATTTGAAGAACTAGAGGATGAGGAGTCGGAAGATGATACCTCATTACATGCCATTAGGCATTTGTTACCGTTGTCGCTCGAGGAGGAGGAGGAGGATGATGTGGAGCTATCACTCCATGTGGCCTTGAAAGCCTTCTTCTTCTCCTTTTGTTTGGCCTTTTTCTTGTTGAGTGGGCAATCGGGCTTGTAATGGCCTTTCTCGCCACACCCATAGCATGTTCCCTTGGGCTCGGATTTTTCGTTGGATTGAGCCTTGCGGGATTTCTTCTTCTTGTGCTTCTTCATGAACTTGTGCATTTTGCGGGCAAGGTTCTCCATTTCGGAATCGCCGCTTGAAGAGGATGACGATGATGAGGATGAGCTTTCTTCGTTTTGTACCTTGAAGGCGATGTTCTTTGGAACTTTGATTGGTTTGCCTTCCTTTTCAGCTTGCCTCCTCATGGTGATCTCATAAGTCATGAGGGATCCGATGAGCTCTTCGACCGGCATGTTTTTGATGTCCTTCACTTCTTGGATTGCCGTGACCTTTGGTGCCCATGAGCTTGGTAAGATCCAAAGGATCTTCTTGACCATCGTTTCTGCAGAAATATTATCTCCAAGAGACTTTCTACCATTGCAAATGTCAGTAAAACGAGTAAACATATCAGAAATATTTTCATGTGGGTGCATGGTAAAAGACTCAAAATCCTGGCGATACATATCCAATCGAGTATCCTTGACTTTGTTGGTCCCCTCATGGGTAACCTCCAAAAGTTTCCAGATTTCATGTGAGGAGGTGCATGTGGAAACTCGATTGAATTCATTACGATCAAGGCCGCAATGTAGAGCGTTCATGGCTTTGCCATCAAGCTCGAAATTTTTAATATCGGCTTGGGTCCATTTGGATTCATCGGGGGAAGAGAGAGTGTAACCTTGCATGACAATTTTATAAATGGGATAACCTATACTTCTAAGAAAAGTGGTCATGCGGGTTTTCCAATAATTATAGTCGGTTCCATCAAAAAATGGAGCACGACCCAATGAATAGCCTTCGGGGGCGAAAGAGGTTGAAGCCATCAAAAAAGATCTTGAATTTGAAACCGGTTAAGGTATTACTCAAATTTTCCTCTGATACCAATTGTTGGGCGGAGAAAGAAAGGAGTGATGGCAAGAGGGGGGTGAATTGCCTTTTAAAAAATAATTAACAATTTAAAATCAAAGTTAAAAGTGCAGCGGAAATAAAATAGGCAAGACACAAAATTGATAACGGAGTTCGGCCTAAAACCCGGCCTACGTCTCTGCTCCCAACTCAACCGTTGAGAGATTTACTACCGCTTGCTTTTCAATGGTTGTAGGAAGAAACCCACTAGACTTTAAGGTTAGTCTAGAACCTATTACAGCTTGCTTTTGTTGGTTATGCAAGAACCCACTTTCTTTCAATGGTTGAGCAAGAACCCACTAGCCTTCTTACAGGTGAAGGCTAGCTCACCTTTGATTCAAGCCTTTTGAAAGGTAAGGCTTGACTAACCTCTTCACACCTTGAAGGTGGTGTGAGAACCCAAAAAGAGAGGATGAGAGAAAGAGGTGGGGTTTGTAGGTACAAACCCAATTTGATGCTCAAAATAAATAAAACAATGAAAAACCGTATTTGGAGAAGCCTTGGGCGCTAATGGATGATTGGAGTTGAAGACGTGCACTCCCAAGCTTCTTTGGTGATGCTCCTTGGATGTGGAATTGAGTTGGAGCGATTGGGGTTCCTTGGAGGAAGTCCGCCGGAGGTTTGCCAAATGATGAGAAATGTGTCCGTTGGCTTCACAATTGTTCCGACTGTGTTCCTTTGGCTTCCGGGGGTTCCTAGTCCTTTATTTATAGAGGGGGAACCCTCATATGGCCGTTAGAGGCCTTTGGAGCCGTTGGAGAGGCTTTCGGAGCTGTTGGAGGCCAAGTGGACAGGCTGGTCAAAAGCCCAACGGCTAGTTTGACTGGCTCCACCGGCTGACCGGTGCTAGTCCACCGGTTGGCCGGTGTGTGCAAAATGGAGGAGGGCTCGGGCTCAGGCTCCACCGGCTGGCCGGTGAGGAGGCCACCGGTTGGCCGGTGCTGAGGCAGTAGCAACCACTGTGCTGGCTGGGTGCCACCGGCTGGCCGGTGCTGAGGCCACCGGTTGGCCGGTGCTGAGGCAGTGGCTCAGCCTTCTGTCTGGGTGCCACCGGATGGCCGCTGGTGTGACACCGGTTGGCCGGTGGTCTGGACAGAGGGATTCCTTCTGTCCAGGCCTCCATCGGCTGGCCGATGCTCTTCCATCAGTTGGCCGGTGGACTGAATTTCAGTCCACTTTGCCTTGTTGCTTTCTTGGCCCAATTCCTTGGCCACCTGAAATGATGCCTATCATCCAAAAACACTTAAAACAAGATTAGATAAATAAGAGGGTGATTGTGATCATGAAAATTAAACCACGAGGGGTTCGAGAGGTACAACAATCACTACATGTTTCCCCTAATATAGTGGAGTATGCATTAACACTTGAATCTCATTTCATAGTGAAGAAGTCATCATTAACTAATATCATGATATAACCCAATATCATTTATTCAATACTCAAGAATCCAACTATAATTACTCATATTTACACAATTCATGGAACACATTTAGAAATCATAAAAAAGAAGGCACACACGAAACCTAACCAATTTCATTTTAAAAATCATCTTTTAACCCATACGCACCTCAAAACCCTTTGAAAACATATTACTCTTCATTCAAACCATTAATAAAACAAAATTAAGAAGCACATAAAGAATACTAAATTCATTTAATAATGTTAAATTATGGAATCACATACCAAAAGATTGGAAACTTCCAGAATCTTGTGGAAAACTACAACTGCACCACAAAGGGAAGCTATAAATGCATGATCATACCACAACCATCAATATTGAAAATAAAGAACGAATACTATCTCTAATACACTCCATTTTAGCATGAAAACACTAAAATATTGCAGTGATTATCCTCCAACCAGGCGCCATTTCCATCACTATTTTTAATTGGAACCATAGTAACGTGTTATATTTGACGCACCCCTGTTCATGTACTATCTACTTTTCAAGATTTAGTGCAAAATATGGTGTTGTTTAGAACTCCTTCAAATTGTTGCGCTATTTTAGAGTAATGGATACTACAATTTAACATTGTGCATTATAATTCATCTAATATTCAACCAAACTAACCCAAAATCATACCAAAACCGCACCACAAAGGTATGCAGACCTGTGCAGAGGGGCGGCGAAGGTACTGACCAGCAGCGATGGGCGGTGAGGCACAGTGATAGGCGACGAGACATGTCATCAGGGTTGTCAGGGTAATGGGGGTTTCTAGGTTCAAGGGTTACAAGGGCTTCCAGGAGTCGTGATGGGGTCGCAGGGTCACCGAGGTCATGCGGGTTGCCGGGGGTCGCCAAGGTTGTCGGGGTCACAGGGGTCGCGAGGGTCATCAGGGTTGCACCTAAGATTTTGGGGGGTCAAGGGGTCAAGGATGTCGGGGGAGTCGGGAGATTTGGGGAGGGGAGATGTTTCATGACTATCAAAAAACATATTTAGCAGCAATTTATTAAACTTCTTCTAAAAACCCACCGCTAAAGGCGAATAATGTTGTAGTGTTAATGCGGTTTAAGGGAAAATATTAAAGAATATTTAAAGAGGAAAATGGAATAATTGTTTGTATAAAACCCACAAATAACTAATATAGTTTTTCATTATAAAATGATTTATTTTAGAAAAATAATAGATTCCTAAAATTGATTATGGAGTGAAATTTAAAATGGGAAAAGAATGGAGAAGTTCCCTTTAATCAGGCTTATTTATCTAAATAAATTAAGAAGGGTACCTTTTAAAACATATATTTCCCCATAAAAGAAGGATGAACGAATATTTATACATAATTTTGGAACATATAAACATAATTTATGAGAATTATATAATAATAATTAATAAATACATTGGTTTAAATAGATATAAAGTGTAACCTGAAGGAAAATGGAGGTTCGGAGAGATCCCTTTCCTTATGTATGAATGTGTTATGCACTTGCACTTAATGTCCTATATAATCAAATTAGATTCGTTAATAATTTAATTTAGAACCTTTTAAAAATATATTTTATTTATTATAATTTTATTATGGTCACTTATGGTCTTTTTGATGAGTTATAATGTTTACTTTCATTGATCTGGGAGTCTTTGTTTCATGGAATTCATGGTCGGTTTAATTATGTATAACTATGGAAGTAATAATGAAATGAAAGAAAAGCTCTATAAGTGGAATGAAAGGATATTAATATAATTCCAAAATTTTAAATGGTCCCATATATCATTTTTTTATATATGATCATGATTCATTAGATAAAATGTTAATTAAAAATGATTAGTTTATTTTGGTGGTTTTTACGGCCATCATGAACTAGTATCATTTTATTTAATATTATGTTTATATATTGGTTCCAGAACATGAAATAAGTTATGATATATATATATATATATATATATTCTGATTTAACAATAATAATGGTTTTATTACTATCCTTGAAAGTGGTAAAGAAAAATTAAAACTTACCATCCACAAAGACGGGGAATCGACACATAATGCACGATGTTTTCATTTTTATAATAAAATAAGAGAATATATTTGATGATAGATGTTCAATTAACAAAATAAAATTACAGTATATTTTTGATACTGGATTTATCATTTCACTTTAGAGAGGTTAGGTTAGGGGAGGATAAGAAAATAAAAGAAATTAAAAGAGAGAGAAGGAGGATTTTATCTCTTGAATATAGTCTCATTGAGAACCTACTTAAAGAACTTGGAATTTGTATTTTGGTGATACTAGAAAGACTAGGACATGGGGAAGAGTCCTGGGAGAATAATTGGTAAGAATAATATAAATATACAAAACTTATAAGGTGTGAGGAGAAGGGGTGGTATTTATAGGGGGGGAGAGGGGTGTTTTTGATTATTTTATTTATTTGTTTATTATTTTGGTTCAAGACTGTCAATAGTGTTGATAACCATGAATAAATACAGTAAATATTTTATTATATTTCTAACAAATGGTTTCTTACCTCATACATACATCAACCATGACTCAATAATTCATGTATTTGTTAAATATCATAAATTATTGAATTTCACTATTCACCTAAAATTCAACTAGTTTAGAAAAATTCCAAAAAATCATACTAAGAATTTTTTGATATATAGATTTCAAAAATGGACTCTATTTTATAGAAATAATTTTCTAAATATGATAATTTTAATTTTTAATTAAAATTATCATTTTTTTAAAATACTGATTTTAACATTATAACAGATTCTATGGCACTTTGAAAAATTAATTAAGGTATCATAAAGTTATATTATTATTATAATAAAAAAAGTATTAATTTATGAATTTTTGAAAATAAATTTTCTTTTAAATCATTATATTAATTATAAATTTGTAAATAAACATTTATATCTCACAAAAATACCAACACTTAATTTATCATTTTTAAAACATTTATTTACTTATACCATGATATAAATATATCATATTTTCATTTATAAGATAACTAAATTTTATTTATACTTTCATGAATATTTTATTATGAATGATATTTTATTTCTACATCATTGTTCGTGAGTGGAGTCATTCTAGTGGATCGAGCATATCCAAATTTTACTATTCTTTTTATCTTATTTTCTATTTATTTTTCCTTTGTAATATTTGGCACTCTTATTGGTTTGTTTAATAAATAAATTATCATTATTAATTTATGATAAATATATTTTTATTGGGTTCTCTATATTATGTATGTGCTTTATACTACATGAAAAAATTATAAGAAGGGAAATTTCAATGAAAAAAATTGGGGTTGTATAAGAACTATCGTTGAAGGTCCAGGAAAACCTTCACCACACCTAGATGTATCACTAAGGGTGAAGTATAAAAATCTCTTAGAACCTCCTCTATCAATGAAACTAGTACCATCATCTTTCCTTTAAAAACAATGATATACTCCCCACCTTTATAAAATCCATCATGAACATGTCCAATGGATATCTGAGTATGTGGGGTATCAAAGTCGATGTCTCCAAGTTGTGCCTCCCTGAATCATTATAAAATCAAAGGGGAAACAACCATCAAATAGGGGTAAGTTTCTCTATCCCTATTCAAAAAGGGTAACTATAATGAGGCCAAATACTCTAATGACTCGCTTAGTATCTATGAACAAGATATTCTACTAAGAGAATCTATTACCATATTTCCCTTCTTGAGAGTATAGAAATTATCGAATTCATAATCATAGAGGAATTATATCCATCACCTATATCTCAAGTTAAGATCCTTATAAGTTAAGATATACTTGATACTCTTATGGTTAGTATAGAAAATAAATCATGCGCCCATAAGGTAGTTTCACCACATATTCAGTGAAAATATTATCACCATTATCTCAAGATCATAGGTCATGTAGTTCTATTCATGTGGTCTCAAATGATGTGGACCATAGGAAATCATTTCCTACCTTTATATCAAAACACAAAAAATCCCAATCCATGATGCATTGCATAACACTACATACTTGACACCCTCTTCCAACAATCTCAAGATGGGAGCGCTCTTCAATCTCTTCCTAAACTCCTAGAAATCCCGCTGACACATCTCTATCCATATAAAAGGATTCCCTTTTCAATTTAGAGATGTCAGGGGAGATAATATCCTAGATAAATAAGATAAAAATCTCCAATAGTAGCCCGCATGCCCAAGGAAGCGTCATACCTCCTGTCATGTTCATGGGTGGTTCCCAATCTAACACTGCCTCGACCTTCATTGGGTCTACTGCTACACAATCTATTGAGATAAAATGTCCTAGAAAGTGGGCCACTTGAATCTAGAACTAGAATTTCGAGAGATTCCTATAAATCTAGTGATCTTTAAGTACATCTTGGACCATACTCAAGTGTCTCTCATGCCCCTCCTCTTATGTTGAGTAAACTAGGATATCATCGATGAAGAATACCACAAACCAATCTAATAAAGGGTGAAATATCTATTTTATGAGTCCCATGAACACTATTGGGGGATTCATCATGTCTAAGAGTATCAACAATTACTCATAGTAACCATAATTACATTGAAAATTTTCCATTGGTATATACACATGTCATAATCATAGCAAGTGATAACCTAATCTGAGGTCAATCTTCAAGAACCACCATGCCCCTATCAACTAATCTAAGAGGTCATCGTTCATCAGTAATGGCTAATTTTTCTTTAAGGTCACCTGTTTTAGGTGATGGTAATCCACAAAAAACCACAATATCTCATCCTCCTTCTTGAAAAAAAAACACTAGGGCTGCTTAGGGTGAAACAATAGGTCTTAAAAATCCCTTCCTTTGTAATTCCTCTAACTAAACCATCAGCTCTCAAAGCTCTATGGGAGCCATCCAATATGCTAGTGAAGATATCAGGGTTGTCTTGGGGTTTAGATCAATGCATAATTATATCAATTAGTGAGGAGGTAAACCTGAAACATACTCAAGAAATACATCCTTATACTCTGCTACCACTAAAAGGAACTGAAGTCTCATAACATCCACTACACCGAGAGTCATGTTATCCTACTGGTGAGTGATTAGTTGAACCATCCTATGCATGAGTCTATCCTGCTCTACAAGGGTTTTCTTTTCACCCACAATGTAAAACCGCATACCATCACTACTAAAACACTTCATCTGCTACTTTAAGTAGTATATATGGATATGAACTTTAAATAACTTTTCCATAACTAAGATGAAATCATAAGGCCTAATCATGACTATAAAGAGATCCGAAAAGAAATTATCACCTCCAAGAGTCAAATCACACTATCAGTAGAAGTGTGTGATCACTAAGTCGCCTCCATTAGGAGTCTCCAAGCCTAAGGGTAGAGCTAAGGGATCAACCAAAATCTCAAAGTATGAAACTAGAGTAGTGGAAATAAAGGAATGAATTGCACCTATGTCTATTGATATTGTAGCTAAGGTTAAAAAGACACATATCATACCTCGTCTCATCCCTAAAGCATATGGTTCATAATCCTTGACCACCTGAAGCTACCCTCACCCTTATCCCTCTGCTCCATGATCCTAGTGAAAACCACCTAGGGGTGGTGATGGTTACAAGTCAAAACATATACCACCTATAACTACTCTCCCATATCATCTTCCGTATTTTACACCATACATACCTACCTGTTCCTACCACTGCCTCTTCATATGTATCCCATCCACTTCCCCTCTATTAGATGCATGTTGGGTTAGTAAATCTCATGAAATATGTCCCTAATCATCACAAGAGTAGAACTTCCACTCTCTAGGTTGACTAGATCCATCCTGTGATCCTTGAGAGATATACTCTATGTCCTAGGTCACCTCATAAAATGTCTCACATGTCCAAGTACTTGATTATTTCATCAGATCCCTTCTTCCCAAGTCTAAACTCCCATGTACCCAATTTCATCACCAAATATCTGCATCTTCTCAGCTAGGAAACTCTCAACCACCAAAGCATGCTCTGGAACAGCAGCATAGGTAATAATTAATAGAGGTATCACATTGTCTTAGATGTATCTAAATATTAATCACTTGAATGTCTAGGATAGAAAGAACTGATCACACACCATATCTATCGAGTATCAATAGAGGTTGGTGAACCTTGATGAATAATCAACCACAATCATACTAATCTATTGAACCTATAGAAGCTATTTGATGTGTAAAACCCTTAATATAGCTGGATAAAAACATCTTAAAAAGGAACTCGAAATTTGACCATGCAAGAGTTGCCTCATTGCACGACTAGGTCACTAAGTCCCACCACCATCCTGAAGAGTTAAGAAGAAGTCTCACTGCTAGGACCACTATTTGATCTTCTATTGTTCAGATGATATGGAAGACTCATGCCACTACCTAAATATATTCCTAAACTTCCTGGGGGTCAGGCACCCCTCATAAACTAAGGGGTATCTATTTGTTAAACCCATGAAGTGCACTCATCCTATTCACCTAATCAATTGGTACTGCTGGTACCACCTTCAAATCAATAGGTGGTGGTAAGAATGGTGCACCACCTGGAGGTAAAACCTCCTAAAAAATTCCCTACATTGAAACCTCATCACTGAAGGGAATATCCTCACAATCTTGATATTGAATCCTAGCTAGAAAATGTCATGTAGTCACCCTAAAATAGACAAGATGTACCACATTCAATGATTATGTCTCGATAACTAACTCAAAAAGGACATGGAAACTAAAAACCATTCCTATCTGATGCATGCACAAATTTTTTCCCTACAACTAGTGCATACATATACCAAGTCAACAAGAAGGTTTTTAGAGTCTTGATGAATGGATACATCAGTCACTACACCAACACTAGAGTCTCTATCTAGAGAGATGAACTTGAAAAACTTAACATTATTTCTATAAAACCAAAACTAATATCATAGACTTCGGTCCTAAGGTAGAACTGACTCCTTTGATACCACTATTTCATGACCCGACCCAACGGGGCCTGATCCATGACTACACCATGCCCACCTCCAATAGTCCATGGGTTGGAGACCAATGCCTTATAGGCATATCATACACATGGGCGGACTTGGACTAATGTACATGTACACACACACACATATCTAAGCCTATACAATGATGGAATGTAAAAAAACTGCTAACCATGCATGCATACATCTAAAATACCACCATCATAGTATGAAAACAAAGTAATGGAAAGTAAAGGCCAAATACAATCCCACCAAAAGAAACTGAAAATATTTCCAAAGTGTGAAGTGGGTGAGGAAAGCTATCAATGAAACCACTAGAACACATCTAGGTCTATCTAGATCACTAAGCTTAACCTAGTCTTGGTCCCTCTAGGACTCTATCAAAAGGTTTATCATCTTCATAAGACATGACACATGTGGGGAAATCCCATATAGGGGTGAGTATAACGATACCTAGTATGACACATAGAAATAACTAAGCATGTAGCATCAAGAATAATATTTATCTCATCACAAGTATATGAAAATAGTATATATAACAAGAACATATATATATATACTCATAGTAGATACATATCCTCAAGGTAAGGTCACAACCATAAATCCATCCAAGGATTCCTACTCAAAGGTTCCATGAAAAACTCATCTGGGATAACACACTCCACAAGTTAGATATCCCCGATGGTTTCCATGACAGATTTCCATCTCATCATGTCTCTTCATAGTAAGTACACATTGTAAGTCTCAAGAGATTGATATAGATATGGGGATCACACCCAAGATCGTGGGGTATACAAACAACCCAAATTGGATTAACCTGCTAAGTAGGGGATCGATGCTCGCATAGTGTTATTCATAATGATACCAAGAACCCCATCTAGGTAAATGATTATGATGATATAGGATCTCATTTTGGGACTCACGGAAGGATTCCAACAACTCTATCCAAGAATAAAGTTCCTCAGAGGGAATCGTTATCCTATGCATAGGACATGAATCTATTCTAAACCCTTGGGGAAGGGATCAAGGGAATGTACCCTAATGAAAGTTGTCAAAGATGAAGATAATAATGGATCTAATAATTCTTTTAAGTCATTAATGGGGTGTACTAGAAGTAAACGGGGTGTACTGGAAGTACACGGTGTGTCCCTTCAACATTGGGTCCTACCCATGTATCACAACTCCTTCCCATGTTTGTGTATGAGTACATGGTGTGCCCGACTCCATGTACTTCTAACCATGTACATGTATGGTTGGTTGTGTCTATTTACATCTATCCATGTCCGTGTATGGATGGTCGTATATCCTTCGTGATACAAACTGAGTCTCCATGTCGAGTCACATGTGGTGTGATACTTAACTCCACAAAAAACCCTATCATCATAGACAACACCCCATATATGACGTGTGTTCCATAAAAACATTACTTATAGTTCATAATTTCATAGAACATGTAGGTTCTTCATGTGGATTCCAAATCCTTCACCACTGTCACCAAATATGCCACAAATCTCACCTATAGATTGAGGTTCTAGGTCAACTGAGCTCAATATTAACTAGAGATACAATTTATGGCCATCCCAGTTGCTTGATAATTTCCCCGAATCTCCATAATCATTGAACACCCAAAAACTATGCACTTAAATCCATGATCCTATCCTAGTTCATCATCACCATCATCACAGCCTGATCCCATCATCGATCTAAACCTGAATATGTGATATCAATTTTTTGTGCCAAGAAATGGGTGTGTAGTGATTATTTATCTGGTATTTGTTGAACCATCAGAAAAAATTAATGCCAGCAATGAATGAATGATGATCAGTAGTATAAAACCAATATACCCAATAGATTAATGAACCTAGTTTGTGTTCTAGTTGTCCTCGATTCTTTTTCATTAGAACAACGAATGAAAATCCAAAACAAATAAACAATTTCTCCCAAATTACCCACAAATTAACTCGTAACCACAATATGATCAATCCATGAATCAATCTATTAGTAAATTTATTCACATTAATTTTAGGATAAGAAAATGTGGATAAATACACATGAAGCCAACATCCTACCTCAAAATGGATTGATCACTGAATGAATCTTTGTAATTTTTGTTGGTGAGATCCTCGAATCTCGATGGAATAACAATCCTTAATATCAATCTGATATGATGTTTTCCACTAAGAACACTCTCCTATAATAGTCCTCTAGGTATCCAAGGTTAACCGGTAAACCATGAAATCTCTTCATAACCATGTATTTATAGAGGAAAAATAGGTCGCTGTATCAAAACAAATAAAATAAATAATTTAATCTATTTATTTTATTATTTATTCCTACTTCAAATTTTAACCAAACATCAGATTCTAATAAATATTATGTCACACCTAAGGTGAATATCACGCTATAATCTTAACGGTTGCCTCAAATTTTTTAGTTGAGCCTCTGTTTAAAAGTTATTCCACTTTTTTAAGAAAACTTCCCTCGCATGCAATTAATATATTTAATATATTTTAAACATTAATTTCATGCTCACCAGGCCTTGGAATCACATTCCATCTAAGCACTTGGTCTCAAAAATATTACTATATATATTCAATGAATTTAAATGGAAAAAATAGAGGTGTTACATTCCTACTTCACTATCATTTTCTAAGACTTTATCATTCATGAGATCCTTACAGGCTTCATCTAAATATGTGGTTAGGTCAAATTGCTGGACCTGATGCCGCACCTCTAGATGAAGGTTGATCTCAAATATCTAAGATTTTTGTGTATCACTTCCCAAAAATTGTAAATAAAAATGAATTAGCTCCCCAAAACAGCTTTCATAGTTGGCTACTGATTCCATCCCCTATATTGTTGTTCTATAAAATCTTGAACTCAGTCCAACCTAAGTGATTCATGAAATAATTACTCAAAAAATAGTTCCTTAAAAGCTACCCACATCAAAACCCCATGTCTCTTAGAATGTATCATCACTCTCCACCACCTCTTGGTAGGTTCCTGTAACATAAATGCTACTAAATTCACCCAAGGATCAACAGACATCCCTACCGGGTCAAATATCTAGTCAATGATCTCGATCTAGTCTTTGACATATTCAAAACCACCAAAGACTCAAATGGATAGAGGTTTTTGTAGTTGTAAATATCAAATTCAATACACCATTATTGGACCTCCCAAATGGGTGCCTCTACCTCCCAATGGTACAATGTGGAAAACAGATAGCCTCAAATAGTAAGTCAAAATAAAAGGGGCTCTAATAATATTTTGTAACACACTAATCTGAGTCACCCAGTCCAGTCTAGAGGTTCCACATGATCTCATGCATGCCTCCCCACATGTAAGATGATACTGACTAGTGTTGAGGGACTAAATGGAAACATGGGGATATTATACCATTGGTATCAGGTGAATATCATATTATTCATACAAAAAAACAACAATAAGGAAGAAAGGTAATAAATAAAGTGAAAGAAGTATTAATATCATCACATGATATAAAAAATAGTATATAGTATCCATTACATCCTCTCAAATGAGATCCTAACATGTAGCATATATATATAAAAAGGAAACAATAGAACACAATAATAGAGGCATGAAAATAAAATATACTAGAGTCTATCCTGGAATCACCTCACTCCATCCCTCACTACTTGTTAATAACCCAATGAAAATTCCTTACCCTTAGTTGTATCCATAACCATAAATTTTGTACGCGCATTGAGATGTTCATGCAGGGTGTGAGTATAAACTTGTCAGTACACCACCATTGGTCCCTTAGCATAAATAAATTAAGTATATAAAGGTGTACATATTGATAGAAAATAAATACATAAATAACACACAACCTATTAGTACATTGTGTGCTAACCATGATACCATGAACCTTGGACCTACCTATTTAATCCCTATACTAGAAGTAATTTAATTAAAGGAAACCCATGTTCTATGTCATATCAAATAGATAATGGCCTCGTCAAACACCTTGAACCATACCTGTATACTCTAGGGAGGTTTCCTCAATACACAGACCCATCCCTATGGAAACTATATAGGTTACTTTAATACACTAACCCATCCCCATAGACTCTAGGGAGGTCATCTCAACACATAGACCCATCCATGTGAACTCTTTATAGGTCTTATTATGCATGCAAACCCATCCCTACAAGATCAAGTGAGGTCACATCAAACAAATGGAATCAAGGAAAAAAATGCATCAAAAGATAACACAGCTAAGGGTAATGACCACCCAAACCTCTACACAATTTATCTAGGCTAAAATAGTTATAACCAAGCCCAAAAATATCCTCCAAGGTTATATATCTTAGGCATACATCCCCTATATCACTCAAGAATCCAAGTGGAATCACCACTTTAAGTGAACCATAACATTTCACTTTCCCTATAAGGGGTATAATATATCTATATGAACCTAACCAATCGCTTTGATACCATGGGAATAAGTATTTAAGGTCCACACACACACCCTCATGAAAATCAATACATACAAATTCATATGAAATCCATAAAATGGTAATAACTTCTTACCTCAGTAGTAGTGAAGTAAATCCACCAAGAATCACCACCTAAATCAAGACCAGCATGAAAAATACCTAAAATGAGCCCCAAAATAAAACAATTGGGTTCTAAAAAAGGGGAAATAATAAATAGAGAAAGAAGTGGCATCTTAGGCTTATACAGTGTTAGATTTACCTAGATAAGACCACCACAATGAACGGCGTTTTAAATGGTGAAGAGATTATGAAGGGAGATAAAAATACTTAAAATGGGACCCCTTCATAAAAAAAATCTTTTAAGTTGGTCAAGGGTGATGAGAAAGAATCTTAAGTGGGGTTAAGGGAAATTATTGTGTTTCCCTTAAAAAATGCCTATGAAATTTCACACCATGGCATTGAAGGAACCCGAGGTGCAGTAGAAGCATGAAAGATATATAATTTAAAATTTTGGGTTTGGATTCATATTAAAAACACTAAATCCAAAAAAAATTGCTAGATTTTTAAAATTATTTCATGTAATTTAATTTAAGCATGAAAAATAAAATTGAATGAAAGCCTAAATGATACCTTGTTCGATTGAAGTCACTGGTTTTATTCGCTCACTGTTAATGTGTTATAGCTAAAGGATACCAAACTAGGTGTACTATAGATCATCTACACATACTCTAAAATTCTTGTATCATCAATCTATGTTTCCTGAGTTCTAGTGTTGGAAATAAAATAGCTTTATGATGTCTCTTTAGTCGCTAGAATAATGTGGGCTCGATCAAGAAAGCAGGATTGATCCAACCTTATTCTTCCTTTAGAGTCTCTCTCTAATAACTTTAGAGGAGAAGAGAGAAAAAATTCTCTCACTAAATTCTTCCAAATGGTGTATATTACTATTCAAGAGGATAAAAAAAGATTTTATACTTAGGTTATACTTTCCAAAATTTCACTTTGATCCCTAGAAAGTAATAACCTTAATTTTGGACCTTTAAGCACACATTAGACTTAGTAAACTTGTCATAAATGTCACATATATTTTATCACTCACTTGTAACACTATAAAATGTTACATGATAAAATAAAAACCAATAAATTGGCCTGTAATCTACCCAAATAATTTAATGAACCTTGAATATCTATGTTCATTCGAAAAAATATATTTTCTTGTATTCACTTTTCTAATCAAACAACTTGTGAACACCTTGAGAAATAAATTCAATCATTGTTATTATAAAATTTAATAATATAATTGAATTAGTTTTACCTGTGATCATTCATACCCAGACGTTCACCATACCCTGAATGTGGGGATCACTTCATCCTAAACTCTTATTCATTAGAATAGGTGGAACTTGTGGATAGACTTAGTGTGTGAGCCTCTAGTTCCTTATCTAGATAGCAGTGATTCTAACCCATAGACCAAGAGTGGAGTCTATAAACTCATCATGGCCCCTAAGGAGATAAGGAATTTCATAGCTACGACTACCACCTATGAACACATTATGTGTAATATAATCTCATTGTCTTATGATATCTCATAAAGCAGGATGCACACTTTTGTCATCATCCTTTTATTTTTTATATATTTAATGAACTTATTAGATGGAATTAACTTATTGTACCATGTCTATATATTTATTGAAGGTACTACCATCTTGGTAAACCAATGCCCTCAAGATATTTCCTCCTTAACTCATAAGAAACAAATTATATCTTGATCATTCAACTAATGCCATACCACCAATGATGCATGAAACACAAGATACCTCACCATGATTTCATTATTATGGGTTTTTCCATTCATAAAAGTACATGATCAAATGGAACACATTGATAATGATATCAAGTCAGGATACCAATACACATGTTCATATATAGAAACATCTAATGACACATGAAACATGTGGTGTTCCTATTGGAGGATCTATCCTCATGATCTCATCTACTTGAGATCACCAAGTGCAAACTTTTTGAGAAGAATTGTCATTGATTATGATCCCCCAACACCTGATATTCATACATCATATGTATCCTATTAGTATGATGTATCTATACCTTATAAAATATGTTTAAGGTTATTGTTATGGTATCTTTAGGCTCTCATTATAGCTAGGAATTCTATAACATTTTGAAACGACATGTAATCTAAGAACATTACAATGTAAATAGTGGATACAGAAATGTAAACACTATTATGGTAAGAATAAACACATGTATATATCAAATTATATGTATCTAATGGTAATAAAAGTTATAATTCAAATTGGGTTTAGGGTACCCACTATTATAACACTCCCACTTTCATTGGATCAAACTTACTAACCATCCTTCTTAGCTCTCAGATGATAAGATCATGTTTCTACTGAGTTATGGAATTAGTCATAGGCCTTCCACATTTCCATTATGTGGATATTCTATTATCAATGACTTTACCTACTTGAGTAAGACTTATCAAGAGATAATATACCTGAGTATATCCTTTTTTCCACTATCTAAACTTGACATCTTGGATAGTACTAGTAATAGAATTATCATAAAGATAAAACATTACTTACTAGGTGTGATTCCAAGAGTTGGAAAAAATTGTTGCATATTTTTCATTGCTTCTTTAGATGACTTAGAAGTTGCAACAAACATGGTATTTTTAGATATGTCTACCTCTAGCTTGAATGATATTGTCTTACTTATTACCTTATCTTAACTATGATATTATATTATATTGAACTTATTAAAATACTAGTTTGTGTCCTTGATAACTATTATCCTTTCCTCTCTATATACCAGATATATATCTTTTATACTTGCTCACATATAATCAGATAGTTTTGAATGATTCCCTCAAAGTTATCCTAAATATAAATAATATTTTCATACCATATAATATATGTTTTCCATATCACATATTGTACATATCATGGAATATGTCAATGATTCATCACATAATCATAAGGAATTCAACTCATCACCTTAATCTCCTCTTATACACATGCATGTTTTCTTTGAGATATTTATGTCATGTGACTAGAAAAAATTATCTCTAAAATTTTTCAAACTTGTATTTCATCAATACCTTGTCAGTATATGTACTATTGACTAGGTATAAGAAACCATTAGATCTACCTCAACAGAACTCATTCCTTAGAACTTTGTTAACTACTTTAAGTCAATATTTGGAGAGTTACTTAAATCATGGTCCTAACTAATTTTAAGACCAATATCTATTTTCCATATGTTATTAAACATATTTTACTTTTAAAATGATGTATCTCCCACTAGCCTCTGATAGACACATGGAAAAGATTCATTCCAAATGAATATTCTATGATATAGTTGGTTACTTTAATCCTGGAATGGATTTTAGTAACTTTAACCCTTATTGGTATTCTATGATGTCACCATCCCTTTCTAAATGCATTATATAGACATATTACATGATTGGTGGTCTTGATATACAATTCTCAATTTAATGATCATAGAAAGTTGCTATGAAAAGTAAAATTCTAATGGATTTGTGCATAACAATTTTGTATTACCAATTGAGCCTTATTAGCACCATTCTTGCACTATACACATATATCTTCAATTGAATTCCCACTGTAGTATTCAAAATAATAATCCTTATATACTTTGATGCATGAAATCTATTACTGAATTTAAATTGATCTTTTCAATTTTAGCTAATTTCCATATATTTTCTACTTGTAGGAATTATTATTCTCAATGAATAATGTATCACTAGACACGATGAATATAACTCCATCACCATGATTTTATCCTTCCTACACAATATTTGTCTTTGGAACATTCCTTTTCCACAAGTTCTCACAGAACTTTTTCCTATGTCACCCATTTGTGTATCTCAGACATTGATGAAATCCAATTCAATATTTCTCCCACTATATCAAATAGAGATGTTCATAATTTTATAGAAATATAGTTTATAAATTGAATATATAATTCCTATCATATGGATTTCTGTAATATCATTATAAAACTTTAGGATGAATACTATAGATGCACATTTTGTTTTTCTTGATGCAAGTTTGTTTATACCCTAAAAAACTCCTTGCATCTAAACACATGTTATTATTAAAATGGATTTATATCATACTAAAACTTATATGATATCCATTTGTAATTATAGTTGGCATATGGTTATGGGATAATGTCTCTATTTTTAAATCATGAATCAAAAAATGGAAGTATCTGAAAATCATGAGTTTTAACATTGATGTTCCTATTACTTACACCATGAATATGATTTGTATAGTGAAATGTGTTTTTAAGAATTAATCCATGCATAATTTTTTTATCAATGTTAACATGTAATAATTATCATTGATCCTATTTATTAGAATCATACCTTTGATGTGTATAAGGTAATGTGCATTTAAGAATTACTCCACACTACATTATATTGATCGATGAATTCTTGGTTAAGATATTCTTGAGAACACTGTCCTGGGAAATATCATATATTTTGGCCATGAATATACCATAATTAAATTTTACATTCCTTAAATACTTAAAGGAATCTTATGGAGTATACTTACCTCAAGCTTACCCTTGGAATAGTTCAATCTCTATAGCTGAACTAATTTAGAATGATTTGTGTCTTACCTATATTTATAAAGGTTTCTTTGTCCAGAACTAAGTAAATAAGTGTGTCAATAATACCTAAGGTTTTTAACTCCAAAGAGTCTAAAACCATATTGGGTATATCCTTGAAAACTATTTAGTCTTTCTTGAAAGGTATTATATTTCCACAATTGGGTATATAAGTCTAACATTTTATATTCATCATATATTTCTAATGATGTAATAATTATAGAACTATTTTTTGAGTATTAAACACCACAAACAACATTCTTTACAGAATTTTAATAATGTATCCTTGTGTCCATAGAAAATTTGACAGTTCAACTAGAACCATTTACATGGAAATTAGAAGTTGTTTGCTTCTCACCGCTAACTTGGGAACCGCCCTCTCTTAGACATTTTGAGAACACACCTTACTTTTTTGTAATGTTTCTTTACTTACTTAGTTACTGTATTTTAATACACATAATTGATAGGTATATTGTTTTCTATACCCAATAAGTATGTAAAATACAACATAAATATTGATGAATATACCTGAATAAGAAGATAATTCTTTCTTCTTCGATTTAGTACATTGCATTTATCATCCATTGAATTATCTCACAATATGTGAAGAAAATAACCTCCTATTTAATACCTATTTTATTTGAAAGTTGTTTCAAATGTTCCTTTGGTGTGACACTTTCAATTATCCTTTATCCTTTTATTTCATCTTCTTCACCATAATAACCAAACATTAAACTCTTTTTAAATTCTAATAGCTTTGCGAACCATACCCATAAGGTAACAAAGTGTTTTATCCATACTTTTTAATTTGTAATATTAAATAAAACTAGAGTAAATGGTAGAAAATGATATGAGAAAATGAAGCATTGAAAGATCATTTCCATATTTAAATTTACACATCTAGTATAAGCATCATCCATTCATGTATCACTTCACTTTCTCCTTACAATTTTCTCATATATGAGTCAACATATAAAATTATCCATGTCTTGATGTTACATCCACAAATCACATTGGATATAGATGGTATAATTGTGAATTAATCATCATATTCTTCATACATGAGTATCCTATAATAATTTTTACACCCTCGCTTCTTGAGGTAGCTTAATAGGTATTGGGGATACTAGCACCTTGAATTTATAATGTTGTAGTAGTTTGTGAAAGTGCTTGTACTACTCTTTGGAAACTCATGCTAGTTTGAACCTTTTATTTTTCCAATATTATCACAGTTTACTTGTGGTATTACTTTCTATTTTCTAAAAAAATAAAATCTCGAATATTTCTACTTTTATCTTGATTGATCGTTGATATTTTCACATTATTAATTTTTAATGTCTCCCTATATCTTACCAAATCATAATATCACTCAACTATTAGATTTTGAATACCTAGTCACTAGATTATTATAGTGGAAAGGATCTTTGAATCCTCTCCTAATATTCTCCAAGATATGGCTAAGCCAATACTTGAATAGTCTAAGGTAGGTGTCTAATTATCCAATCACAGTAACTTGTGGCTTCTTGACCTATTGAGTGGAGTCCCATATCCTGTAAATAATTAATTTTTATTACTCAACACTTTACCTCTAAAGTTGAAAAAAGTTATCTATGGATACTCCTTTACTTCCAGATTTAGTTAAGTTGACCCACCAATCAAAAAAGAACTCCCTGGTAGTAAAAGGTGCCTCAACTGTAGCTGATGAGAACCCCAAACACCCAGTTTTTCTAAAATTTGAGCCATTTAAGGCATTTAATGACTTAATATTAACTAGTGGAAATGGAGGATTTCCCAAAAAAATTATTCCATCGGTTTGAACAAACCATTTTTATACTGGTTTTAGATAAAACTTTCTCAATGATTTGAACAAACCGTTGTTATACTATATTAAGAATCAACCTTTCCCAACAGTTTGATTAAACCATTAGTAAAGATTTCATTTTTCTAATGTATAGCAACGGTTTTTTAAAACCGTTGGTAAAGATTGTATTCACCAATGGTTTTTTAAAACTGTTGGGAAAGTTTTCCCTCAAATACATAGGTGATTTGGTTCCCTCATCTGCACGATTGCAGCCCTAAACCAAAGTTCTCATGAAGCTATCTCTATAACCTAGGATGTGAAACTCCTTCCACCCGATAGATCCATATTCAATCAAGAAATTGTTTAGTTCTAACCTTAAAATATGTAAGTTCTACCTTAGTTTTAGTGTTTTGCATCTATTTTTTTGTTTTCTATTTTGATTTGACCTAAACCGGAGGTCTGTGCGGTCTGTGGCATGGTATACCCAATAAGTGCACTTTGATTTGTTTTCTATTTTTGTTTTACACTTAAAGTGTCATGATTGTGTAAATGACCTTAATTTTAATTCTTCATAGCCACTCCTTCTGTGTAGGGTTAGTGAACCATATGAACTAATGAAGGTGCTGGTGAGATGTATCATCACTCAAAGATTGTAAAGGGTTTGTTTAGTCGTATTGTCTCAAGGTGGGTAATGGATATAAGGATGGTCCATGTGAAGGGATTGGGTATGGTTGGGGTAGTGGTGTAGGTGGTTTTCTATTTTTTAGTGGGTGATATGGTAGTTTCTATGGAATTTAGTTTAGTTGAAAATTGGATTGGGATTTTTTATGTATTTTTTTTGTTCAAGGAATAATGGGAAGCGTAGTGACATTGAGGATGAATTGGTTGTTGGTTGGGTGATGGATTGAAATTGTGATGTTGTTGGATTGGGTATAGGTTATTTTCAAGGAATTATATGGGTATTGCCTCCATGAACACCCCCCAGCCCCACCCCCCTGAACACCCCCCACCCCCACCCCTGGACAGCCCCCCCACCACCCTGGACATACCCCATTGGACAGTCACCCCCCCCTTCACCCCCCCTTCACCCTCACCCCATTGGAACCCCCCCCCCCCGCACCCCCCCCACCACCACTACCACCCCCTGGATAGCCCCCCCACCCCACCCCCTAAACACCCCTCAACCCCCTGGACACCCCCACCCCCTGGACACCCCTCACCCACCATGGGTAGCCCCCCCCCCTCGGACACCACCCAACCCCTGAACACCCCCCAACCCCCCCACTACCACCACCCCACCCCCTGGACACCCTACACCCTGGACATCGCCCACCCCCATGGACAGCCTACCCCCCTGGACACAACCACCCCCTTGGACACCCCCCCAGACACCACCCCTCCCCCTGAACACCCCCCAACCCTTGGACACCACCCACCCCCTAGACAACCCCTCCCCCTGGACACCACCCCACCCCCTGGACACCCACACCCACCCCCATCCCCCGGACACCCCCACCCCCTTGGACATTCCCCCATCCCCTTGACATCCCCCACCCCTCTAGACACCCCCATCCCCTTGAATAGCCCCCCACCCACCAGACACCACCCCATCCCCTGGAAACCGCCACCCCCTAGACACCTCCACCCCCTTGGACACCCCCCCGACCCGCCCCCACCCCCACCGGGACACCACCCCACCCCCGAACCCCCCACCCCCCAGAAACCCCCACCCCCTTAGACAACCCCCCCCACCACCTTCCCACCCACCCCATGGACAGCCCCCCTACCCCCCTAGACACCCCCACTCCCATCCCCCCCTGACACCCCCACTCCCTTGGACACCTCCCCCCCCAAACACCACCCCACCCCCGGGACACCCCCCCTCCCCCGGACACCCCCACACCCCTGGACAACCCCCAACCCCCTAGATAGACCTCCCCCCTGAGACACAACCCCACCCCCAGTCCCCCTGGACACCCCCAACCCCTTGAATATCCCCCACCCACCCCCCTAGATAGCCCCCCTCCCCACCCCCTGGACACCCCCACCCCCTTAGACAACCCCCCTAGACACCACCCCACCCCTTGGACACCCCCCCCCCCCGGACACCACCCTACCCCCTGAACACCCCTCCCCCTACCCCTGGGACACCCCCACCCCCTTGGACATCCCCCCACCCCTTGTACACCCCCACCCCCCTGGACACCCCCACCCCCTAGACACCCCAACCCCTGGACACCCCCACCCCCCCTAGACAGCACCCACCCCCACCCTCCTAGACACCCCCACATAATGAATACTTAGACTTTGGGTATTGGGTGTTATGAAATCTCCTAACTTTTCAAAATATTTCCATTATTTATCACCAATAACTTATTTAAAAAACTCTATTTACACATTTTGCATCTTTGATGAAAATAATTCACATTGTAATATTTTGAATAATGTTCTATCAGGTTCATGGTGTCCTCTTGTATGTGATAAATGAAAAAAAATCCAAAAGACATTTCACCTCAAATTTAGGCACACATAACTGAATTATTATATCCTCACATTATTTTAATAATAAGGTATCAACCTAGGAATAGTTCACTACATAAACTAGAAACCCCTTCCTTTATAGATATTTAAAATGGGGATAGATTATCCCATTTGGAAATAAATTTCAATCCCATCATTCGAAATATCCATGTACATGGAATCATGCTTCTTTTCCTCATGGAACCTTCATCTTATGCCATCAAAATCCTCTTAGTTCCATTTAATCTTTCTTGGATCATGATCCACATGTATTACCATGACTCCAGTATATCAACAATGCGGTAAAATGAAAAAGCTGGAATTTTTAATCTAATTGTTTCATTGGATAACTATGTATGGGATTTATAATACTTCTATTAATTATATTCTTACCTTATTGAAGTACTTACTTCTAGATGATACATATATTCCCTCAAACCACTATATGACATAGAAGTTAGTTGAGGAACTTGGATTTTCAAGAAAAAAAATTCATGCTTGCTCAAAAGATTATAGTTTATTCTGGGAGGAAATTGTTGAACAAAATGATTGTATAAAATGCAGCACATCCCACTAGAATCCAAAAGTAGATGGAACACCATCCTGTGTGCCACATAAAGTAATGTGGCACTTTCCCTTAATCCCTAGACTCTAGAATCTTTTTATTTCTGATTAAATATCAATAAAAATATGATGGCATGATACCAAGAGAAAGAAGACTAATGATGAGTTTGTTCACCCTGTAAATGGATTTTCATGTCAGAGATTTTATGCTCAATATCCTAATTTTTCAACTGATGTTTGTAATGTGAGGTTGGGTCTTTCATGTGATGGTTTTAATATGTTTGTAAAGATGCTTACTTTGCACAACACATGGATGGTTTTTATACACATTTATAAACTTCACTTGTGGTTTTGTATGAAAAAACCTTTCACTTTCATGAGTATACTCATATCTGGTCCTTCTGATCCGAGCAATGATATAAACATATACATGAAACCTCTAATAAAAGAGTTGAAACTTCTTTGGGATGTGGGTGTGTGCACATACAATGCATGTTTGAAAGACATATTTCATATGCATGATGTGATTATGTGGATGATAAATGAATTTCTTACTTATGCAATGATGTATGGATGGAGAACGAAGGGAAAAATATCATGTCCTGATTGTATGAAGAATACTCAATCCAGAAAACTGAAACATTACTTTAGTTTAAGTTTTATGGGACATCGACGATTCTTGACAATGGACCATCCATATAGAAATAATCATCGAAGATTTGACAATATCATAGAGATCGATGATCCACCTCAGTGTATGTCTGGAACTGATGTGCTTAATGAATTGACATATTTTAGTTTTTCATTTGGGAAAGGTCAAAATTAAATCTGGAAAGAGAAAGAACGTTTCCAATGAAACCTATTACAATTGGAATAAGATGACTATCTTATTTCATTTTATTTATTGGTCATACAATTTTTTATGTCATTACTTAGATGTAATGCACATTGAAAAGAATATATGTGAAATTTTTATTTTGATTCTTCTAAATGTTAATGGAAAGACAAAAGATAATCTATGGTCTCGTCATGACTTTGTGGATTAGGGAATCAGACCAGAATTGCATCATGTGCGTATCAGTAAAAATAAATGGAAAGTTCCATGTGATTCTTATGTGATGATACCTACAAGAAAAAATAAATTCTTGTAAGTACTATAGAGTATTAAAGTTCTTAATGGTTATTCAAGCAACATATCTAAACGGGTCAACAGAAGAGAGTTAAAGCTAAAATCTTTGAAGACCTGTGATTATCACGTCCTTCTGTATGAGTTGATTCCAATAGCAATCTATCATCTTTTGTCCAATAATTTAAGGGTGGATGTTATTCAGTTGTTCCATTTGTTTAGATATATTTGTGCTTAGAATTTTTTCAATTCTTTCTTGCAAAAAATGTTGGAAGATGTCCCATTAATTTTGTATGAGTTAGAGAAAATATTTCATCCATCATTTTTCACATGCATACAACATTTGAATGTCTATATTCTAACTAAAATACTTCTCAGAGGACCTATTTATTTTCATTGGATGTATCCAACTGAAAGAAATATGTACACATTAAATTCTTATGTATGAAACAGGAATCATCCTGAAGGTTCTATCGTGAATGATTACTTTTCTCAAGAATGTATGGATTTCTTCTCTATATATTTGTTTGGTCTTACTACAAGAATGAACAAACCAATGAGAAAAAAATGATAACAGTATAAGAAAATTGAACCCAATTTTCCATCACTTCCTTAAATAGGAGGAATTCCTGGATCATATACATTGACAACATTAAGCCTTGAAGAGCGGGATATGGCACATCGCACAGTTTTGTTCAACTATGATTTCTTCGATGACTACATCAGGTAAGTAAATTGAATATGTATATATTACATATATATTTTATCAACTATTTCTATTTTTATCTACAAGGAACATAAATAAATGATAAATTGAAAACATTGTTCTTTATTATTGAGAAAGAGGAATACTTTCCATAGCAAAGAGTTTTCTTCTTGGATAAAATTGAAGGTAAAAATATTACAGTTTAAAATAATTAAATCAATATTTAATTAAGTTTAATATTTGTTTATATTTAATATATTGAGTTTTCCTACTGACTCTGTCTCTAAGGAAATAAAAGCTTTGGATTTTGGTCCTAATATTGTGGTTCGTGACTGTAAATCAATTATTATCAATGGGGACAGATTTATTATCACTGAATGAGAAAAGAACATGAAAAAACAACATGATGATGTTATCGTTACTTCCAAAATAGACTGTTATACCAGTGCATCAGATAGTAGACCATGATTTGAAAATCTAGGTTATTATGGAATCATTGAAAATAATAATAATATTGGATTATTACTGTCATAGATGAGTCACTATGATGAAATTCCAATGTTTTGATTCTATGATGAGTCAGGGAACATTTATTGATGATTTTAGATTTAGAGTAATTTATATGACTCATAATCTTGCTACTGATGAACCATATGTATTGGAATCAATGGAGAAACAAGTTTTTTATGTCAAAGACCATCTTCGACCTGAATTTTGTGTTATTATTGAAGTAATTCCAAGACATATTTTTGATGATGGTGATGATTGAATTGACACCATCCCTAATACCATTGAAAATGATCTATTTATTTCTTTTGATGACTCCAATAGCTCAATTTTTAGAGTTTACTTTGAGTCTGAAGTTGTGTTGGGAAATATATAGAATCATTCATCCATGTTCTCAATTATTTTGGTTTAGCTCGACTTGGGTTATTAAGGTTTGTAATATTCAAATTGATTTAATATTGATTACAAATATATTGTATTCGAATTGACTGTTATGTAAATTTTCAATGTTTATTGGTTGTAATTTTATTTTAATTTCATTTTCTAAGTTGGAATTCAACTTTATTCAAACCTATGAAACCATCATTTATAACTTGGTGAAAATTTCAATACTTTATTGGACATGTATAAAACTATTATAACTCTAATACCTTCCATTAACATTTCATTAGAAAATGAACATGAAGGTTTGTCTTCTTCTTCAAAACATATATAGAAACCTGCATCATCTACCTGGGCTAAAGAAATTAAATTTTTCTTTAATTTTGACAAGTGATTTACCCCTTATGGATCTGGTAGATATCTTATCCTTGTTAATAGGTTTATATCATTATTTCCAACTATCTTAAGGGTTTAATGTAGGAATTAAATTTTGTTTTTTGGGTTACACATTAGTTATCCTTTTCTAATTATTTCCATATTTTTTTCAAATGCAAGAAAAGCAACCAATTGAAGAGAGTCGACTGAAAAAGATGATGGACAACAATCATCGCATGGCTGAGATGGGTGTTCCACCAAAAGTTCTTGTAGTAATTTTTTTTCAAATATATATATTTAAATAATATATAATTTCATGTGATTAATTTTTTTAAAAAAAATTTAGGATCCACCTCTTAGGCAACAATTATTTGATGAGCAGCCTAGTAGTGGTCCCAGTACTCAGGGTGTTCATACAAGGGGGTGGTATGGGATCTTGGTGATCTAGTTGGCATACCTTGATTAGACCACGCCCCTCCCCCTGACATGCCATCTATCCCACATTCTGATCTCGTTGTGTCGTTAGGGACACACGGGATATTTAGGCCTCCCATGTTTTCATCACCCTTTACATCTAAGTCTCCTCACCTGTCCTTACTATATCTGATGATGATTCCCACTCCCCATCTAGCATTCATCCAGCCATCTATTCCATCTTCTTTTACTTCTACTTCCTTCTCTCTATGCTTATATATTCCATATTCTTTGAATCCTACTCCACCACATTATGTCCCTGTGGAGCATACACTGGGACCCACTCCAACTATACAGGGTGTTCTTTTAGTTTCTGCGGATCCAGCAACACCCATTGATCATACTACCATAGGTATATTTATATAACCCTAACAAATTTTTATACCATTATTTATTTTCATTATAACATGTATTGATAAAATATTTTTTTCCCTTTCATAACAGATACATCTACTGATAGGAGGAAGGGATGGAGGCATACACACAAGTGTGTAGTGTGGAACCGCTGCATGCAGTTGATGGTGGACTACAATTAAGGTAATAAAATGATTCAAAAAATAGGGCAGCAATGTCGGAGTTTTTTGTGACGCTTTCTAAATACTCTGACATCATTCATGGAGATAGTTTTCAAATGAAGTTAAGGATAATGATTGGGCATATATATGGGTAAAAAATCTATTATATTTAATGAAATATATAATTTTTTTAATTATATGAATTAATATTTTGGTATCATATTCGGTTTAATTTCCCTAATGGTGAGGGTGTATGGTCATCACGTCTAAAGGATTTAGGTAAGCTGTAGAGAGCCTATAAGGACGAGTTTTATATTGGTTGGCATGATAGAGTTGGAATATAGTTAGAGGTGGTACCTTTAGTGGATGATTGTTCGATAGAATAGTATCATCATATGATTACTCATTGGACAACTATTCAGTTTAAGGTATTAATCACATTTGAGGTATTTAAATGAAAATTTTCATGTTTTACATTAATAATATATTTTGTATTATTTAATTTTATTTAAGAATCATCTTGAAGAAATAAAAAAACATTGATGCTAAAAAATACCTCCACACATTGTGATGTACTACAATGTCAATTTTATTGTAGAGGAAAACATTGAATATTGAAGGATGTGTGCCTCGAGAAAAAGTGTTTTTCTCGAGTAGAACAAATAAATATGGACTAGCTGTTAACGAACCGACTCAGTTGCAGATTGTAAGTTTTACTTTGTTGATTTTAAATTTTAATATCTATTTTGTAACTTAATAATCAATTTATATTTCTAACATGCTTCTTTAGAGGCCCTTGATGCCTAGGAACATAACAATTTTGGACTAAATGATCACTTACATCAGGTGTTGGGAGATGAGAACCCTCAAAGAGTATGCTGCCAACCTGGGAGGAGTACAGTCCTGATGAGGTTTTGGACCTCCTCAGGTATGAGTTGTAGTGCCACCAAGTTCCAGCAGGTTAAGGCACATGAAGAATAGGATGAAAAAAGGTCCACAGAGATGGCAGAATAGTATGCTAGGGAAAACACTACATTTATGAAACTGAGGGATGTTTTATGTCCAAAACTTCCACCAGAGGCCATCACAGCTTGTGATGAATATATGTCATTTATGTGGGATATGTATGGTGAACCAGGTGGCAGTTCTAGTGGTGGTCAATACGTTGTCATTCCTGGAGATGACGATGGCAAGGAGGAGGCCAAGTTGGAGGAGGAGGGAGAGGAGGAGGTTGAGGCAAAGCAGGAGTGCGGGGAGGAGTCCAAGGAGAAGGATGAGGGTGAGGAGGAGGGAAATGAGGAGTCCAAGGCGGAGTACGAGAGTGAGGAGGAGGGCGTTGAGAAGGGTGGGGATGATGATTAGGATGGGGATGAGACTGATGATGATAGTGATAATAGTGATGGTGATGAAAGATAGATTGATCCATTACATTTTTTACTGATATTACTTAAATTTGATATTTGATGTTTTTTTGTGCCTGAATATATGTGTGATAAGGTAGGTCAAATTATCTTTATTTCTTTATCTATAATTAATAAAACTTTACTTGATAATTTTTTGTGACTGAATATATGTGTGACTGATTCACCCCTCCCCTAGACACACCCACCCTCTTGTACAGCCCCCCTAGACAACCTCCCAACCCCCCTAGACACCCCCACCCCCTTGGACACCCCCCTGGAATACCCCCACCCCCTGGACAACCCCCACCACCACCACCCTAGACACCCCCCATTGGACAACCCCCCCTAGACACCCCCTTCACCACCACCCCCTAGACGCCCCCACCCCCTGGACACCCTCACCCCCTAGACACCCCCAACCCCCTAGACACCCCTCACCCCCCATCAACATCCCCCCACCCCTAGAAACCCCCCACCCCCGGACACCCCCCCACCCCCAGACACCCCCACCCCCATGGACAGCCCCCCACCCCCATGGACACCCCCACACCCCCTGGACACCCCCACCCCACCCCACCCCCCGGACACCCCCACCCCCTTGGACATCCCCCACACCCCCCTGAACACCCCCTTGGACACCCACACCCCCTTGGACAGCCCCCACCCCCTGGACACCCCCCACCCCTAGACACCCCCACCCCCTTGGACACCCCCCCCCCCGGACACCCCCACCCACTTGGACCCCCCCCCCCCAGACACCCACCACCCCCCTGGACACCCCCACCCCCTGGACAGCCCCCACCCCCTGAACACCCCTCACCCACTTGGACATCCCCCCCACCCTCTGGACAGCCCCCACTCCCTTAGACACCCCCCGGACCCCCCCCCCCCCGGAACCCCACCCCCTGGACTGCCCCCACACCCCCTCCCCCACCCCTGGACACCCCCACCCCCTTGGACACTCCCAACCCCCTGGACATCCCCCCCACCCCCTGAACACCCCCCGGACAACCAACCCCCCACCCCTTGGACAGCCCCACCCCAAACATCCCCCACCCCCTTGGGCAGCCCCCCCCCCCCCACACACACACCACCACCACCACCCTGGACACCCACCCACCCCCTGGACAGCCCCCCCCCCCACCCCCATATTCTGAATTCAATTTTGTATGACATATTCTATATGTGTTATGCATAATTAAATTATGTATGTAATGAATTCTGAATTTAATACACTATCATAATTCTATATGTAATTCATAATTCATTTTGTTTGTGTTATTCGTTCATAATTCAAAATTATTCAATTGAGAATTAAATTCTGAATTCTGTATTGCATAGGGTAATTGGGTTCTCAATTGAATTCTCAATTGGCAGGTGCACAAGGGATTGTAGAGGGTGAGATAGGCTGGACTACTGCTAAAATTGTAGCAAGGCTATACCAACGATTGTAAACTATTGGTATATATGTGAAAATTAACTTTATACCAATGGTTTACATAAAACCATTGGTAAAAATATATACAAATGGTTAGTAAACAGTTGGTATAGACCCTGTAATTAGTCTTTACCAATAGTTTTATGCAAGTTGATGGTAAAGGCTTATTCTAATGGTTTTGAAACCATTGTAATAGATCTGAAATTCCTTAATCTCCAACGGGTATCAACCGTTGGTATAAATATATACCAATGGTTAGCTAAAACAATTGGTATAATGTGAATTCCAGAGACATATACCAATAGTTATACTATAAATGTTGGTATATTTCTATCCCTACGGCTAATGATCCAATGGCTTGAGCAACTATTTGTATAGTTTATACCAATGGTTTTCAAACCTTTCCCAAAAATTTGAAACTATTGGTATAAGTCAAGTTTCTAGTAGTGATTTTCTTTGATGGATTTGGTAAGTTAATATCAGTGAATGAAATCCTTTTATATTTAACAAGATTGTTCTATATGATCATTCTCACAACTTAACCATGCTTTTAAATTGAAAACATTCACCACACATGTTCATTTTATCTTTGCATGCTTGTTTATTATTAAACTATGTGATCACATATAATTATTACACATTCAAAAAATAATAAACCATCCACACAATAAAATAAATATATAATTACATGATCATGATATGTTAACTATTGATTAATTCATTAAGTGAATAATGGATTAACTGAGACCCTATGGGAATTCCTTAAGTCAAAACCTGACTTAAATTGTATCTCCTGAAACTTTCATGCATTTCACTTGTTTAGTTCACACCAACTCTCAACTCGAACCTCTTTTTCATGAACTCATTTGATCTTTACAATGTATACTTACACATAGGTGATGGTAACTTGGGGTGCAAAAATACATTTTATCACTTAAATGTGGATGCACAGGCCCTTATACAATTTAGAGATGGAGGGACGATGCACATATCATACAAAAAAAAATTATTACATTGTAAAAAGTAAATTCAATAATTAAATTAAATAAATAATAAATGAAACATTCATGGGTGATTCTTGGTTCATGATCATTCAACATGTAATTATATTACTTAAGAAAAATTAAATTTTCTAAAATTTAACTCGATGGTATTTTTAATGAATTAACTTTCATTAAAATAATTTTACTTAATTATCGATAAGTCCCACAACACCTGAAATTATTTTATTAAATCCCATATAATTAAATTTAATTTCTGAAAAAATCATATTTTTTTGGGTCTATTTGGACCGAAAGAAGATCCCCAAAAATTATTTTAGGACTAGTGATAGGTTAAACGGGTCAAGCCAATCTGAACTAGATAGAATTGGTCCTACCCAATATGGGGTATCCATTTAAAAGAAATATATATAAATATATATAATATATATAATATAAAGTGATAACAAGTTTCGAACAGAAGATTTTTACCTTTTTTATATATATTTTAAACAAGATTCTATTGGAATCTTTGAAAGGGGTTACAATGGAAGCTTTGTGATTTTAATTAAACAAGCTTCTAAGAGAATATTTAAACTAGATTACAAGGGAATATTTATCCTTTTAATTAAACAATATTACAAGGGAATATTTATACTATCTTCCATGATAAGCTTTATCCTTTTAATTAAAAAATATTCCAAGGGAAGCTTTAAACTATGTTACATGAAAATATTTATCATTTTAATTAAACAAGATTCTAAGGGAATATTTATACTAGATTCCATGAGAAGATTTATACTTTTAATTAAAAAAGCTTCAAAGTAAAGCTTTAAACTATCTTCCATGATAATCCTTATCATTTTAGTTAAACAAGATTCTATGAGAAACTTTAAAATAGCTTCCATAGGAAACTTTTTTTTAATTGAAAAAGCTTCCATGGTAATATTTTATTGCCAAAATACTACCTCAATGAGCTTTCAGTATATCTAGATATAACTCAACATAATTACATCACACTCTGACTAAAAATTCATCACACTAGTAGACATTAAATTTAAGAAAAAAATAAAACTTTAATTTTCATAGAAATTTTTATTCAAAAATCATCGATTTGTTATTCATCATATCTTAATTATAAGAACTCAGATCGATGTGTCGTCAGTTGTATTAGGATATTATCAAAACTATGTTTCCAACTCATAGAAAATTTAATTTAAATTTAAAAAATTTAAACTTAAATAATTACTTATTAATTATAATACAAATTGAAGGAACTCGTGGCATAGCAAAAGTCTGAAAGAAAAGAAATTTAAAATTTTTGGTTTGGATTCATGTTAAAAACACTGAATCCACAAAACCCCTTGGCTATATTTTTAAAAGGACCATGTTTAATTTAATTTAATCATGAAAAATAAAATCAAACAAAAGTGTAAATGGTACCTTGTTTGATTGAAGTCACTGGTTTGATTTGGTCACTATCAATGTGTTGTGGCTAAAAGACACAAAAATAGGAATCATATATATTGTCTACACATGATCTAAAATTCACATATTACTGATCTACATTTCTTGGGTTCTATCACATGAAATTGAAGAGCTTTATGATGTCCCTTCAATTTCTATAATAACACGGACTCAATCGAGAAAACCAGATCGATCCGACCGTGTTCTTCCTTTGGAATATCTATCTAAGAAATTGATAGGAGATTATAGTAGAAATTCTCTCACTAAATTCATCAAAATGGTGGAACTTACTATTCAAGAGTCTAAAATAAGCTTTTATACTTAGGCTATACTTTTAAAACTGTACTTTGGTCCCAAGAAAGTAATAACCTTAATTTTAGACATTTTCACACACATATGACTTAAGAAACTAATCATAAATGTAAAAATAATTTTTCACTAACTTTTAACATTATAAAATATTAATTTATAAAATATGAAACATTAAATAGGCCCATAATCTCCCCAAATAATTTAACAAACATTGAACATCTATGTTCGTTCAAAAAATTATATTTTTTCATATTCACTTTTCTGATCAAACAACTTGTGAATACCTTGAGAAATAAATTCAATAATCATTATTTTAAACTTGAATAATATAATTGAATTAATTTTACTTGAAATTAGTCATAATTGTACGTTCACCGACCCTTAAACATGGGGTCCACTTCATCCTAAAATTTTATTTATTAGAATAGCTAGAAATTGTGGATACACTTAGTGTATGATCCTCTAGGTCCTTATGTAAAGACCCCAACCCCAGTATCCTGAAGACGGTGCCATATTTTATTACATTGGTATATAAACAAGGAAGACACATCTCAAAGTATGAAAGAGTTTAGTATTTTTGGGAAACTAGATTACATATATGAACTTTACATTACAACACGAAATGAAATACAACATATCAACTTATTTTGAATCACACATAAACTTCTATATTATCCCTGCAGGTCATTCATAATACAGATATTTAAATCCTAGGAAAAAATAAAACATAATAAAGGGGTGAACTCAGATGCTCAGTAATTGAAATAAATACATAAGAATCATAAATAATAAGGCATGGTGAATAATCGAAGGTACACATGTCATTAAAACATAATCTTGAGCATAAAATGGCAGGAATAAAATATGATTAAATAATTCTATAATAAAACATAAACATGGATATTATAATAGTAAAATAATCACATGGAATATCAATTAATAGTTTCATAATGAAGTAAATACATAATTTGGGATATCATAATCATACCATCAAGACCTCATGCCAAGACCATACATAAACAGGTAAAAAACCAAACTAGTTTGTATCATGAGACCTACCAATACACCAAGTGGATATAACAGGACCCAACTGACACTAACTAATTCTAATACATTACTCATATGAAAGTATAGAAACATAATCAACATATACATTCATATTGATACTAACATATTAAATGTAAATAACTTTCCCCAATCAGTAAACATAAACACTAACCATTCGAAGTAATATGGTGACAGATATCAAGATAGAAAATACATATTCAAACTAATCATAAACCATTAAATAAAATATGGTATATGATATCATAAAATATAAATCTCAATTAAACATAATAATTAACAATATTTTTGAAATATATGAAAATATTCTTATAAAGTCATTGAGTAATACTTGAGAGAAATATCAATTACTTCACAAAGAATAGTTCTTTTTGGAAAAATGTTATTATAAAACCAAAAGTGAACTAAGATATTTTTTCATAATAAAATGAGTTATTTTATAAAAATAATGGTGTCTTAAAAAAAATTATAGATTAAACTTTAAAATAGGTAAGAATTCTAGAAGTTCTCTTGAATTGAGCTTGTTTATCAGGAAGAACTTAAGAAAGATCCTTTTAAAACATGTAAATACCCATAAAAGAAAGAAGGATTATGATTGGTATATATATAAAAAATTCACACATAATTTATTATGAGTACATAATAATAATAAAGAAATTAATTGGGGTAAAGAGAGAAAAATAGTATCCCAAAAGAAAACGGAGGTTTGGGTAGAAACTCTTACCTTATGTCCGAATGTGTTCTGCACTCGACCTTAATGTCCTGGATAATAAAATTAAATCCATTAATTAATTAATTAATAACCTTTTATAATTTTATATTATTTATTATAATTTTATTAATTTCTTTTATGACCTTTTTTATGAGTTATAATATACAATTTAATTGCTCGGGAGTGCTTGTTTCCTTGGTTTTCATGATTGGTATACTTGTATATGAGTATAGAAGTTCATGCGGAATTGGTATAATTCTATAGAATTAGAATTATATGTTATTAATTAAAAAAATAAGTTTAATTGGTATTATGTATTATTATTTTCCATAGATTAGTATGAATCATTAGATAACATGTTAATGATAATCGTTTAGCTTAATTTTAGCGGTTTTTCGATCACAACGAACTAGTTTTGTTCTATTATTTAATTTTATGTATATATGATGGTTATGAAACATTAAATAAGATATAATACATATTTTATAATCTTTTTCAACCATAAAAATGGTTTCATGACCATCCTTGATGCAGAAATTGAAGAACGAAAGTTTGTTGTCCACAAAGGTCGTAAATCGGCACCTCCCGGATGATGATTTCATTTTTAAAATAAAAGAGAGAGAGAAAGGAGTTTGATGAAAGATATTAAATTAACATGATATAATTATATTATATAGATTATAATGGATTTATAATGATAATTTGGACATATGAGGTGAGGATAGGATAAGAAAAATAAGTAAATTGAAATGAAATTAAAAGAAGAAGGAAGAGGGTTTACCTCTTGAATTATCCTCCTTGAGAACCTCCTTAGGGAAATGAGTTTTAGTATTTTGGGAAGAAAAATAGCTCCTGTATGTGGGGAGAGACTATGGAAGAGTATTTTGGAATAATTTTTACAATACTCAAGTCTTATAGGAGTGAGGAGAGGAGGGGGTGAGGGGTGGTATTTATAGTGGAGGAGCGGGGGGTTTCCTTGAATTTTTTATTAATTAGATTAATATTTGGATCAAAACTATGAATAGTTTGAGAATTATCACCAAATATATTAAAATGATGAAGGATAGTTTGATATTATGTTCTTACATCGTCCATACATCATCTATGACTCAATAAATCAGGTATTTAGCATTTATCGTAAATTATCATATCTTACTATTCACCAAAAATTCATGTATTTTAGAAAAACACCAAAAATTAACCATAACAATTTTTTGATGTGTAGAATTAAAAAATTAACACCATTTTATGAAAATAATTTTATAAATATGATAATTTAATTTTTAATTAAAATCATCATTTACTCAAAAAATACAGATTTTAAATCTATAACTGATTTTATATCACTTTCAAAAATTAACTAAGGTATCATAAAATTTATTATAAAATAATAAGACACAAAAATATTGATTTATGAATACATTTTATGAAATTTTATTTTCTTTTAAATCATTTCATTATTTATAAAATTGTAATTAAATATTTATGACTCACAAAAATACCAACACTTAACTAACAATTTTTAAAATATTCATTTACCTATACTGTGATATAATTATATCATACTTTAATTTATAAGATTCCTAAATTTTATTTATAAAAACATGGGTGAGGTTACTATTCATTTATCCAATTTACTATTTCTAAGGGTCGTATTACTATTGCTAAGTTCAAGTTACTATTTCATCAGTATATGTTCCTTAACTTCTATAAATACCTATTATTTCATTCATTATTCATTTATGATATTTGTCTTATGTTCTCTAAGTGATTTTATGTGATCTATAATATATGAAATAAACATAAGAAGTGAAACTTCATTGATAGATTTCTAGTTCATTACACCTTATCTCAATAGTAGTGAGTCCAACCCACAGACCAAGAGTGGAGTCTAGCAACCCATCATGACCCCTAAGGTGATAAGGAATGTCATAGCTACGACTACCTCCTATGAGAATGTTATATGTAATATAATCTATTTTTCTCATGATATATCATAAATAAAGATGCACACTTGTGTCATCATCCTTTTTTTCTTTATATATTTTGTGACCTTAATATATGGACTTACCTTCTTGTACCATATCCATGGATTTATTGAAGGTACTATCATCCTAGTCAATTTAGGCCCTCAAGATATCTCTTCCTCGACTCATAAGTGACAAATTATATCTTGATCATTCAAAAAATACCATACCACCAATGACTCACCCAACACAAGTGACCTCTCCGTGATTTTATTATCATGGTTTTTGCCTTGCATCAAAGTACATGATCAAATAAAACACATTGATAATTATCTCAAGTTAGGAGACCAATACACTTGTTCATATATAGGAACATCTAATAACACCTAAAACATGTTCTTCTCATATTTTTTGGTATTTCCTCATGATCTTATCTTCTTGTGATCACCAAGTGTGAACTTTATAAGAAGAAGAAGTCTCAATGATTATAATCGCCCAACATCTGATAGTCATACATCATATGTGTCATGTCAGTATGATGTATCTACAACATAGAACATATGATTAAGATTACTGTCATAGTATCTCAAGGTTCTCATTATATTTGGGAACTACTATAACCTTTTCATAAGAAAAATAATATAATAACATTACCATGTAAATAGTGGATGTAGAAATATCAACACTATTATGGTAATAATAAACAAATGTATATATCAAACTGTATACATGTAATGGTAATAAAAATTATTGTTCAAGTTGGGTTTAGGGAAACCACTATTACAATAGACACAAGGTTTTCACTATGAACCACTATAGACATAACCCCCTAGGGTTATTCCTTGAACTTTCATGGCATAAAGCATGCCTTCACACCATAAATCCCTGCATGCAGTAATTCTTTAGTTGTAGGTCCTACCCGTTCCTCCTGAACCCACTCTTGAGCTACTCTAAAACATCTAATAGCCCGAAACAAGAAAAATAAAAAAAATTAGGCATAAATTAAATTTTAACACACCTAGAACCTGAGGGTAATTTCACCTAAGCTCCAACAGTGCTTCCATGGTGATCTTTGGAATTGTAATGGCTTTACTGAGCTTCCATTATGCATGCATTGTGTCTTTTTCCTCACAGAAGCCTCTCGGTGTCCCACTCGATCTATTTTCATAGAATTTATGGACTTAAAAGTGTTTTATTAATGATCTACAGCAGTGGATATGAGGGATTATGGAAATATTTATAGTGCGAAAGACAACACACAATACGAATCGGTGGTTGGTTGTTTCCAATGGAGGAGGCATGGGTGCAGCTTGAGATAAGGGAATTTTTTGTAAAAATGAATAGTGGAATAGTGTTTTGTCATCCCACATCAGATCTTCAAGAGGGAGGGAACTCATTGATATTATTTAGCATAATATAAGGCTACTAAAAATAATTTTAGTACTGACCCATGTCGTAAATTCCTTCTATACATGCCACATGCTCATGTGTAACACCTATACACATTGAGTGCTTTAGTCCACTTGATATTGATTTCAATCCATATTATCTTATGAATTCACTCTCCCCTTTTTCCAGCCTTGATTTCGGGTGATGATTAGTAAACCAACCCTTTAGGTGGTTTATCCTGATCTCCCTTAGTACTTAGATGGTTCACTACTTTTAAAATAAAAACACAAACATTTCCTTTTCCATATTTCCATTTGTTATCCATCAAATTTTCCTTCCTTAATAACTCTTATTTTTACTCCATTTATTCCAAAATATACATTATAATGTATCCTTACAAAAATTAATAAAATAAAAAAAATTAATGCAAATAATTTTCAATTTAAGTACTAAAATTAATGAAATTAAATTTAAAAATTGTATGCATGAAGTAGACATATAAAATCCCCCCACAATTAGAATCTAATTTATCCTAAGGCATGTAATATCAAAAAATATCATAAAGAAACACCATTTCATCAATATTTAAATTCCAATTTCAATAATATTTGAATGATTATTAGTGGAGAGAAATTTTCAAGAATTTCATAGAAAAACATTTTCAAATCCTCATTATTCAAGGAAATAAGTCAACAATGTGTTTTACTATACCTATTTTGAAATGAAATTTCTTCTTCTAATCTACATTAATATTTTTTTAGTTCATTATTAATCTGCATTCCAATTATGATCTTCCTCACTTTGAAATTATTTTCTCTCATCACTCAAGGAACAATTTGAATGAATTTATTCTCATACCTCAAGTACATGTACCTTTCTATAAGCTTTCACTCTATCTTAAATCCCCACCCCATAAAGACAAATTTCACTCATAATCGTGAGGAATTTTAATTAAGTTTTAACTAACTCTAAGGCTAATGGTAGGGAGGTAATGGTGTTGAAAAAAAGTTAAAGATCAAAATGTCATCTCTAAGGCATAATGCATGATAATCAAGAGTTAAGTTCAATGAAAATCCCTCCAAGAATGATATCACCCCACACTTCCCAAATGTCATGACCCCATCCCTCAAAAGATACTACACTGATGGGAGAGAGATAATGACCACCGATTCCTTCCTTTAGTAGGCACTTGGTTGACAACTAGCATTGAGGGTATAAAAATCTCATGTATGGGAGGAATTACCCTCTATAATATAAATAGGATCGATAGATAATATGAATCATCCACAATAAACTCCACAAAATAATATAAAAAGAAACCCAAACCATTCCACAATTATTGTATAAATGAAAAAAATAAAATAAGTCTCCAAAGTGAATATCCAAAAGCAAAGTTAAAGCAGCGACATGACATTTATCCAAGATCCAAGGTAGTAATGTCCAGTATAGTCCATGTAATCCTCTTGTAAACCTTAAAAAAGTTTATATACATAGGGTGAGAATATAGGTATACTCAGTAGGAAAACCCAAAGTCTCTCATGCACATGTGAAAGAAACATACTAATGAACTTGTGAGAAAACAGTAGAACCAAACTGCACCTATACAGGCATACTAACCAAACCAAACCTCACTAAGGCATGATCGTCAAATAATGCAATCCAAATAATATAATATAACAATAATCATGTTGATAAGGGTACCCCTCACCACATTCCCACTAGTATTACTCTATCACACCCCAATGTCATATGTATTGGTACTCTTATCCCTTACATATAACGCACCACACCACAAGCATGGTAACAACACACATTGCCTATAGACACCTGGGATCACTGCCCCACAAGCCTGGACATAAGAACTATCTTCTAGAAACACATGGTCCACAACAAAACCACTATAAAAACTGTAGTAATAGGGTATAGAGAACATGTATGATATCAACCTCATGGCCTCCTCTTACCATGTATGACCCCCACCCAAATCCACCCCATAATCATGGTCATATCTCACCCAAAAACACCCAGTCCATCACAACCATCATATAATGCACTAACATAACTTAGGTCATCAAAACCAATGAAATACCTACATCTATTGGAATAGGGAGTGGGAATGAATAGGTACCCATCCATCCATCCTCACCAGATGTCAGAAAAAACACCCCCCGAGTGACTATGCAGGTGTCATCACATACTGCTTGATGTGGGTGGGGTGGGTATAGAAATCAAAAGAATATACAAGTATATATATATATATATAATATCAAACACTCAAGCCCAAACAATGGGTTCAAAAATAAACCAATAAACTCACAACACCATCACTTTTTCCGCCACCTCTGATTGCACAACACTACACAACAATCCATGAGCCACATTCATATTTCCAAACAATTTTAATTAATCATCTCATTCTTTTCATTATTTATCATTAACCACATTTAACCACACAAACCACCATTTAATTATTCATTAACCATTTACATCCCATTAACCAAACCAACCCATGTCATTTCAATCCTTATTAACCATTTATTCTATCACTACTCAGGCATCTAGAAGAAAGAAACCACCACCTCACCACCCAAAAATAATGGCCAAAACCCCACATATCCACCCAAAAATCATGGCTCAAAAACCACCTCACCACCCTAAAATAATGGACCACAAACCATCAAAACATATCATGATCATTTTACATATTTACAAAAGGGATTTTAGCACATTTTACTTTATTTTAGGGGTGTTATCACACAAGCCAAAATCCTGGGGAAACTATTTAATTAGACAAATATAAGTGGATGATAAATTTCCATTTTATGTTTATATCACAATAATCACAATAGGTGAAAAAGTCACATAACATATCATCCATCACAAACAAAGGCCCCAACGACCACAATTTTCAATGGGGCCACAAGTCCATTCAATCCACAATATCACAAATAATATGAAAGCTGTAAAAGAATGAAAATAAAACCCCATATACCAATTTCAATTTAAATTTAACCAATTATTTATCTTTTATTAAGCCAGAAAAACCATAACCCATAGATAAAAAATAAAACCACACCACCCTAGCAAAAATCCTCTTGCGAGTTACATAATAAAGATAAATGAGGGTGTTCATACCTAAAAGAAGATTTTTTGACTTGCTATGCACCGTAGGGAAAATAAGAAGGACCTACAACCATTATTGTGCCACAAGAAATAAAGGATAATACTATACCACACCCAAAGACCATAAAAATTCAACCACACCACCACAGTGAAACCCTAAAGAAGAATAGAAGAAAATCATCCAAGAAGAAGGAAGGGATTTCCACATATTTCCAATGAAAACCCATTGGAAAAAATTGATCAAAGAGGGAGGGAGAAGGATTGAAGAACTCCCTGGGGTGCCTAGGGTTCTCTCAAAATAAGAGGAATAAGAATCCATGGCCTAATGAATAAAAATTTGGTCACAATAGAACTTTTAAAACTGCACTTCATCGAGGATTTACATGATGTGTAATCCTATTTCACGTCATGTAATCCTCGGGGTTTAGTTTCACCAAAAAACTTGACGGATTTTTATTATTTAACCCCAAAAATATAAACATCGTGAATAAGATCTATAAAATCTTGGAAACCAACTTTCACATCATGTAAAGTTTACATGATGTGTATTTCCTACAGCATCCCTACATCACCTCCAGCGTCTATCAAAAACTTTTGGAACCTCCCTTGAACACCTATAATGCTCAAAATCAACAAATTAACAGACCAAGAGAGCATGTACCATTACATTAGATACCTCTAAAATGATTCCAGCCCTCAAGAATCCAAAAACAAGCCGAGAAGGAAAGGGTTCTGAACAACCACCCCACAAGATACCTATCAAGGTTCTCATCATACCTCAAATGCCGCCACTATCCAAACATTCCAACCCAAAGGAACACAAAACACACTGCACAAACACATCACCATAGCCACAAGATTCCTCCTCTCACACAACTATACTTCCAAACAACCATTTCATAGCCATATTAACCTCAACGCAGCCCAAACCAACAACCACTACAACCCAAAAAACGTAGCGTTCTGAACACATGAATCAGGGAATTCCATCGTCCATGTTAAGATATTAACCACTATGGGAGACACTAACTCGCTCGCATAAGTTTAATTTCATAGAAGTTAATGTTTCTTGATTAAGAATATATATCATCCCTTTTCATATGTAAAAATTTTATCACACGTCGCACCACACACATCACAAACCAAGGAAAACAGTTCATCAAATAAAACAAAAAATCTCAAACATCACATCACAAAGTAAGAAAAGGAAAATAAAACTCTAAAAAACTTTGGTTACAGGGAACACATATGCGTATCTCACTCCCAAGTACTCTGCTCTAGTCCATCATGCCTCTACAATACACGAACTAAATAAATGGTCCATTTACACAGTTTATTCTCCTGATGATCCTAGATCTCTATTGGTCACTCCACAAATGTTGGTTCAGCCTTGATATCCAAATATCCCCATTCAATGACATAGGATTCATCGTGAAGATACTATAAAAGATGAGATACATGGAATAAGTCATTGATCTTCTTCAACTTTTGTGGAAACACCAACCGATATGCCACCTTTCCAACTCGCCCCAACACCTCAAAGGGCCCAACAAAACTAGGAGAAAGCTTGCTCCCTCTACCAAACCTCTACTACCCGCATCGATGGGAAACCTTAAAGAACACATGGTCCCCAACCTCAAATTCCAAGGGCCTCCTTATATGATTGGAATAATACTTATACCAGTTTTTCACTGCTTTCATCCTCTCATGAACAAGTTGAATGTTCTTTATCGTGCTCTACCCCACATCGAGACTAAGAACGATTGTCTCCCCAACCTATATCTAGAAAAATTTTGAATGACATGATCTCCTATAAAAAGCCTCAAATAGATCCATTCCAATGGAAGAGTGAAAAATATTATTATAGAAAACTCTACCAAAGTCAATTTTTTTATCCAATATCCACCAAAGTCCAAGAAGAATTCCCACAATATATCCTCCAACATATGGATAGTCCATTTTGTATGCCAATCTATCTGAGGATGGAAAGTAGTGGTGAGGCATAAATGAGTTCCAAAATCATGTTGAAATCCCCTGAAGAGTCATAATTAAAACATACATCCCAATCTAATACAATGGGCCTTAAACTCCATGAAACGACACCACCTCATCCATGTACCTCTTAGCCAAAGCATCCATTATGCATAACTCCTTGATCACTAATAAGTGGTATGATTTCATCAACCGATCCATGAACACCCAAATAGAATCACAATCTCCATGAGATCTAGGAAACCCTATGAAAAAATCCATCTATATGTCATCCCATTTCCAATAAGTAACATCCAAGGGATGAAAAAACCCGCCAATAACACGATGCCTGGACTTTACCTATTGGAAAACCAATCACTTTTCCACAAACTTTACCATTTCCCATTCCATACTGGGCCACTAAAACCACATATTCAAGCCACTATACATCTTTTAAACTCTTGGGTGTACCGCCAAAGGTGAGTTATGAAACCTACATAGGACGCACCCACACATTTCTACCAGAACAAGAAACCTCCCATGAAACAACATCAAGTTATGAATATCCTCCGACCATCCCTCTAGAGCATCAAAAAGGCCAAAAGGATTTCACATCAACTCTACTTCTAAGTATCTCTACTGAGACTCCACCACTTTCTACATCCAGGAAGACTATACCATCATTTGAAACAAACATCCTCTACCATCATCCACCTTTTCATCTGAGCACAAGGATTCCAACTCTTCTATTACTCTCCAAGCATCCCTAGATTCCTAAAAAACACCCTTCCATGACTTCCTTCTCAAAGTTTCAGACACAAAATTCCCTTTTCCAAAGTTTTAGGATATCTAAAATATCACAATCCTGAAGAAACTCCATCCACCACTATTTATGTAAGTTTAAATTATGCTAGGAAAAGATATACCTCAAACTCTTGTGATCTGTGAAGACCACAAAGCACTCCAAAATGAGGTAATACTAAAAAAAATTAGTGAAACCTCTGTAATATCTAGATCATGGGTGCTGTAGTTATTCTCATGGGGATGTAACTCCCTAGACCTAAGAGAGATCACTACTGCATCAGCACGGATCCCAAACCAAGATGGGAAAAGTCACAAAACACCTCAAACATCATCCCCTCCTCACGCAACTGAAGCACTAGAGCACTAAAAAATTTCCCCTTTAGGTAACTGAAAAATGTTTGTCACTGATCAATCCACACAAAATCATGGTCCTTCTAAGTAAAAATTTTAAATGGGGATGGGACTCAAGAGAAATCAGGTAAAAACCTTTGATAATATCCTATGAGACCAAGGAAACTATTAAAATCTACCACATTCATGGGTGATTCCCAAGAATAAAATTCTTATACATTTTATAGGTTTATTTCCATATGATACTGAGACACCACATGCCCAATTAAATAAACCTCTTGTGTCCAGAACTTACACTTGGACAAATTTCCATAGAGCTAGTTTTGTTGAAGAACATGAAAAATAGTTTTGAGATGCTTGGTATGATCCTCCTATGAATTTGAATATATCAAGATATCATCAATGAATTTGATGATTAAATGATCTAGGAACTCATGGATCATTGAGTTTATAATCCCCAAGAACATAGATGGAACATTCATAACACCGAATGACAAGACTATAAACTTGAAGTTCCCATACCTTTATCTGAAGGCAATATTCATGATATCTCCCTCCTTCACCCTCAAATAGTGATATCCATACCATAGATAGATATTAGAAAACCAACTCTACTCTATATTTTGGTCTAAAAGATCATATTTCCTCATAAGAGGATAACAGTTTTTTACTGTCACTTGATTCAACCTACGGTAGTCTATGTACAACCTCATACTATCGTCTACCTTCTTTGTGAACAACACTGGAGCACCCCACAGTGACACACTGGGTCAGATAAAACCCTTCTACATCAGATCATCTATTTGAATCCTCAACACCTAAAACTTATGCAAGAACCCGAGTTTTTGTATGAGGTACAGATCCTTTTCTTTTCAGTTTAACTGTTCTTTTCAGGCCTAGTGTGGATGCCTAACTTGACCGAGGGAGTTATGGAGGTGTTCGGGGCTTATTCGGAGCCCGAAAAAAAGTTTTAGGCAGGAAATGTCCTGGAAAATGGTTTGTGCATGGCCTGCGCACGGCCTGGGTAAACCATGCGCCTTGGTGTAGGCTTGGCAGAGACTGGAGCATGGCCTACGCACGGGTTGAGGAAACCGTGCAGGGTGGCCATGTAGTTTCCCCTTGCCTTCCAGGAAGGTCTGAATGGTCTCCGCACATTTTGTTAGGTCGTGCGGGTAAACCGTACGACCTGCTGTGTTTTGAAAATTTAATTAATTTTTAATTAAATTGATTAAATTTTATAAAAACCTAACCTAAACCTATTCTATTCAACCGAAAAGAAGGGGGAGGCACCTAGGATCTCTCAAGGAAGCCTTCAGAGGGATTTTGATCCTGCTTCTCCATCCTATCTCCATTTCGAACATCGTTCATCTTGTTGGATCCACAATGGTAAGTCCTCAATTAATTTTTAATCCTTCTCGATTCTTTTGGTTATAACGAACGTAGATTGGATTAAGGCACATATGCCCTAATTTCTCATTCTTCGTCTGTTCTTCAGATTTCTTCCAAACCAAGATGAATCAGATCCTGATACTGTATGATCTATCTAGTATGATCCTAAGGTAGGTGGTATCATGCTTTTCGCTGAATGTCAAGCTGTTTATATATGCCAGAGTGTCGTGCGCCCACTTTTGGGATGTCGCTTGAACCTGGAATTTAACCTTGTTATTACCTAGTATGTTGTAGGTAATCTGAATATGATGGTATGTGATTGAGTTAGTTTGTATACCTTGGACAGGAACCACCCCTTGGGTGTGTTTCCTTGAATGACTCTTTTATGGTTTTTAACTCAGGATGCCTATGAGGCATGTTTTTCCTTTCCCTTGTGGGTTGTTAAAAATGGAATTGAATATGAATGTAATTGTAATAGAATGAAATTGTAATTGAAATGGTTTCATGTATGGGATGGAGTTTTTCCCCTTGACCCTTGTATGCTAATTCTTGAATTGATAACCCTTGTGAGTTAAATGATTTTTGAACTGCTTAAAATGTGAAACAAAGTCATGGGTGAACCATGGAACCAATGTGAGTTGCCATGGATGGACTCATACAAGACTAGTTACTGGAATGCCGAGTGAACCATGGATCCATAGTGAGATGCCATGGACAGACTCAACGGGGCATGAAATGTCATGGGAGATACTTGGATCTTATTTATAGGATCCTGAGGATGGGCTCAGATGACGGACTATATCTCACCTAGAGCGAGGCTGGGTACCTAGGAGGTTCGCCGAAATAGGCTTGTAAGTTGTTGGTGGATTTTCTCCATGAGTGATGCCTGGTTTCCATTTTGAGTATTCTAGTAACGGGCTCAAGGAATGTTTTGAACACATGAATGAAGTGATTAATGAATGGAATATAACCTTGAAGTGACACCAAGCCAAAGCACAAGCTTGGGTCAGTCTTTCTAGTTTTCTTGTTTACTGATTTCCATATTACACTGCCTGTTTTATATAATCACTGACAGATTAGCACGAATCTTTGGTGGTTGCCTATTGGGATTTAGTCTCAGACCCTGTTTGGGTCATGTTTTTGGACCCAAGAAGATTATATGATTTCAGGTAATGAGAAGGGGAAATTCCCTAGTACGGGTAATTGACTTGATTCTCGGAGTAGGAGTGCACCAGACCAAGCTGAGGCTTGCGATGTGACAAGGGATACTTTTTTGTTTCTTTTTGTTGTCTTGTACACTTGTACTGCACTGTATTGACTTGTACTATCTTTGGATATTTTCTAGACTCTTTTACCATTTCTACTATCATAAGTATGTCAGATATTTCTATTTGTTATCTATTTCTACTGTCTATGTGTTGTCTATTGGTTACCTTCTTCCGCTATTGTATGTTTGTAATTCTGCTGTGATACTTTGGTAATGAGGGAATAGTCTCACCACGGACTCACCTAGGCCCTCGTTGCTAGTCGGCAGCCTTTGAAATTTGGGAATATGCGCTTGAGTCCATGTGGAGACCGGTTCGCCGGAGGGTGATTTTCACATCACCAGAGGGTTCAGTGTATACTCTTAAGGGTGAGTGGGATCTCCAGGAAAGGCGATCTGGACCAGAGCATTGTGGGCTGGATGGGATGATAGACCAGATCACTAGTTTGTTTTTGGATGATCATAGAGTGAGTCAGACGGACCTTCCTTCGGTAGTTGAGTGCTTTAGGGATGTTTTTCCTGGCGACTTTTTAGGTTTACCTCCTGAGAGAGAGGTGGAATTCTCCATTGATCTAGTGCCAGGAACTACACTAGTATCCATTCCTTCTTACAGGATGGCTACAATGGAGTTGCAAGAGCTCAAGAAACAGCTCAAGGATTTGGAGGCAAAGGGGTTTATTCGACCCAGTACTTCTATGTGGGGTTCACTGGTCCTTTTTGCAAAAAAGTCGGACAAAACTCTTAGGCTATTTGTGGACTATTAGAAACTGAACCAACTGATGGTTAAAAACTGATATCCCTTGCCACAGATAGATGACCTATTTGATTAGCTTTGAGGATCTAGGGTATTCTCAAAAATTTATTTGAGGTCAGGATATAACCAGGTGTGTGTTCGACCTACAGACATACCTCATACAGCTTTTCATAGCAGGTATGGTTTATATGAGTATCTGGTTATGTCGTTTGGTCTCATGAACACGCCATCGGTTTTCATGGATTTGATGAATCACATGTTCCATCCTTACTTGGACTCGTTCATCGTGGTTTTCATGGATGATATTTTGGTGTATTATCGAAATCGAAATGACCATGCCAATCATCTTGAGATCATCTTGAATACACTAAGAGAGAATCATCTATATGAAAATCTTACTAAGTGCCACTTTTGGATGGATCAGATTCACTTTTTGGCCCATGTTATCTCTAAGTTAGGAGTGTATATAGACCCAGAGAAGGTTAGAGCTGTGGTTTATTAGGAACAACCCAAGAATGTCTTTGACATACAGAGTTTCTTAGGGCTTGCTGGTTATTATAAACGTTTCATATAGGATTTCTCACACTTAGCAGCGCCATTGATAGGCCTGACTAAGAAGGGTGTGAAATTTGTATGGACAGATGCTTGTGAAGCAGCCTTTCAAGAGCTGAAAGGAAGGTTGACATCAGCACCAGTATTGATACTGCCAGAACAGGGAAAGAGTTACATGGTCTATTGTGACGCATCAGGAATTGGGTTGGATGCAGTGTTGATGTAGGGAGATAGAGTCATGGCGTACGGATCTCGGTACCTAAGGACACACGAGAGGAATTATCCGACGCACGATCTTGAGCTAGCAGCAGTTGTTCATGTGATGCGTTGTTGGAGACACTATTTATTGGGAGAGCATTTTTTGGTGTACACAGACCATAAGAGCCTCAAATATATTGTTACACGGTGTGATTTCAATCTTAGGCAGCGACGGTGGGTGGAGTACCTACAGTCCTTTGATTTCGAGATTGCTTATATGCCTGGTAAGGGAAATGTAGTGGCCAATGCATTGAGCATGAGGACTCAAATGCAGGCTGTGAAATAGGCTAGAAATGAATGGAAGCTTATGTCCTTGTTCTCTGAGATGAATCTTGATGTGCAGAATAGCCAAGGGCAGTCTTTTCTATCATCCTTGGTTGTGACTTCTACCCTCCTGAATAGAGTAAGGATGAGACAACTATTAGATTCATAAGGCCTAGTTCTACGGGAAGGTGTGTCAGGTGAGGAACCTCCTCTTGGTTGGACTATAGGCAAGGATGAAGTTATTCGTATCCATTGACATGTATGGGTTCCTATGGATATTAGAGAGGAGATAATGTGGGAGTTTCATGCTTCGGTTTGGGCAGTTCATCCTGGAGTCACTAAGATATATCGTGACTTGCACCGAAAGTACTGGTGGCCGGGTATGAAGAGGGAAGTGGCTAGTTTCATCACGAGATGTTCTACCTGTCAGCAGGTGAAGGCGGAACACCAGTGTCCAGCTGGTCTTTTATAATAGTTACCTCTCCCGGAGTGGAAATGGGATGATGTTACGATGGACTTTGTGACTGGGTTGTCGGGGTCACCTCTAGGTAATGATGTTGTGTGGGTTGTGGTTGATAGGCTCATGAAGGTTTCTCATTTATTTCCAATCAAGGAGACCTTCAGTGTGAATGAGCTGGGAAGGTTGTATATCTGGGAGATAGTACGGCTCCACAGGGTCCCTCACACCATTGTTTTAGATAAGGATGCTAGTTTTATGTCACGTTTCTGGTAGAGTCTTTAGAGGGTACTGAGTACACAGGTGATCCTAAGGACAACATTCCACCCTCAGACTGATGGCCAGTCAGAGCATACGATACAAGTGCTTGAGGACATGCTGCGTGCATGCGTCCTGGATTTTGGGGGATCTTGGGAGAGGTATATTCCCCTAGTTGAGTTTTCCTATAACAACAATTATCAGGTGACTATACAAATGACACCGTACGAGGATCTATATGGTAGTCCATGCTGATCACCTCTGTGCTGGTTAGAGGTAGGTGAGGCAGCTTTACTAGGATTGCGTCTTGTTAAGGAGACTTCTAAGCCGGTCCAGTTGATATAGAAGCGGGTGGCTACCACATAGTCTCGTCAGAAGTCATATGTTGATCTCTGCAGATGACCCCTAGAGTTTGAAGTTGGGGATCAGGTTTTCTTGCATGTTTTACCAAGGCTGGGACACAGGCAGTTTAGAATATAGGTTAACCTATCACTGAGATATGTTGGGCCTTTTGAGATTCTAGAGAGGGTGGGGCCAGTAGCCTATCAGTTGCAGTTACCTCAGAGGTACCGAGCCATGCATGACGTGTTCCATGTTTCTTAGTTATGGTGATACTATTCAGATCTTTCACATACCTTCCAACCTGAGGAGGTCGAGCTTCAGGTAGATGCATCCTTTGAGGAGAATATGATTCGTATCATTGATAGGAGCATGAAGGTTCTCTGAGGCTGGTCAGTTCCTCTAGTACGGGTGTTATGGCAGCATGACCGTTTACAGGATGAGACTTGGGAATGGGAGGCTGACGTACGTGCTCAGTGGCCAGAGTTGTTCACAGATGAATCTTGACCACCCTTCAGAGAGCAATTCGAGGATGAATTGCAATAAGGGGGGGGGGGGAAGGTTATAAGAAACTGAGTTTTCATACGAGGTACGGATCCTTTTCTTTTCAGTTTAACTGTTCTATTGAGGCCTAGTGTGGATTCTTAACTTGACCGAGGGAGTTACGGAGGTGTATGTGGCTTTTTAAGAGCCCGGAATGAAGTTTTAGGCTGGAAATGGCCTGGAAAACGATTTGTGCATGGCCTGCGCACGGCCTGGGTAGACCGTGCGCCTTGGTGCAGGCTTGGCAGAGGCTGGAGCACGGCCTGCGCACGGCTTGAGGAAACCGTGCGGGGTGGCCGTGCGGTTTTCCCTTGCCTTCCAAGAAGGTCCGCACAGTCTCCACATGGTTTTTTAGGCCATGCGAGTAAACCATGCGACCTTCTGTGTTTTGAAAATTTAATTAATTTTTAATTAAATTGATTAAATTTTATAAAAACCTAACCTAAACCTATTCTATTCAACCAGACAGAAGGGGGAGGTGCCTGGGAGCTCTCAAGGAATCCTTCGAAGGAATTTTGATCCTGCCTCTCCGTCCGATCTCTGTTTCGAACGTCGTTCGTCTTGTTGGATCCACAACGGTAAGTCCTCAATTCCTTTTTAATCCTTCTTAATTCTTCTGGTTATAAGGAACGTAGATTAGATTAAGCCTCATATGCCCTAATTTCTCGTTCTTCATCTGTTCTTAATATTTCTTCCAAACCATGACGAATCAAAGCCTGATACTGGACGATCCATCTAGTATGAGCCTAAGGTAGGTGGTCTCATGCTTTTCTCTGAATGTCAAGCTGTTTATATATACCGAAGTGCCACGCGCCCACTTTTGGGATATCGCTTAAACCTAGAATTTAACCTTGTTATTACCTATCATGTTGTAGGTAATCTGAATAGGATTGTATGTTATTGAGTTAGGTTTTATACCTTGGACAGGAACTACCCCTTGGGTGCATTTCCTTGAATGACTCTTTTATGGTTTTTAACCCAGGATGCCTATGAGGTATGTTTTTCCTTTCCCTTGTGGGTTGTTAAAAATGGAATTGAATATGAATGTAATTTCAATAGAATGAAATTGTAATTGAAATGGTTTCGGGTATGGGATGGAGTTTTTCCCCTTGACCCTTGTATGCTAATTCTTGAATTTCTATCCCTCATGAGTTAAATTCTTTTGAACTGCTTGAAATGTGAAACAAAGTCATGGGTGAACCATGGAACCAATGTGAGTTGTCATGGATGGACTCATACGAGACTAGTTACTAAAATGCCGAGTGAACCTTGGATACATAGTGAGATTCCATGGATGGACTCAACAGGGCATGAAATGTCATGGGCGATACCCAGATCTTATTTATAGGATCCCGAGGATGGGCTCAGATGATGGAATATATCGCACCTAAAGCGAGGCTGGGTACCTAGGAGGTTCGTTAGAACAGGCTTGTAGGGTGTTGGTGGATTTTCTCCTTGAGTGATGCCTGATTTCCATTTTGAGTATTCTAGGAACGGGCTCAAGAAATTTTTTAAACACATGAATGAAGTGATTAATGAATGGAATAGATCCTTGAAGCGACTACAAGACAAAGCACAAGCTTGGGTCAGTCTTTCTAGTTTTCTTGTTTACTGCTTTCCATATTACAATACCTGTTTTATATATTCACTGAAATATTAGCATGGATCTTTGGTGGTTGCCTAATGGGATTTAGTCTCACACCCTTTTTGGGTCATGTTTTCAGACCCAAGAAGATTATATGATTTTAGGTAATGATAAAGGTAATCTCCCTAGTACTGGTACTTGACTTGCTGCTCGGAGTAGGAGTGCACGGGACCAAGCTAAGTCTTGTGATGCGACAGGGGATAATTTTTTGTTTCTTTTTGGTGTTTTTTACACTTTTACTTTACTGTATTGACTTGTACCATCTTTTTCGGTTTTTTAGACTCTTGTACCATTTACACCATCATATATATGTCAGATCTTTCAATTTGTTATCTATTTTTTCTGTCTATGTGTTGTCTACTGGTTACCTTCTTCTGCTATTGTATGTTTTTAATTTCGTTGTGATACTTTGGTAATGAGGGAATAGTCTCCCCATGGACTCACCTAGTCCCTCGCTTCTAGTCAGAAGCCTCTGGCGTTTGGGGAGATGTCCTTGAGGCCATGTGGTGGTCGGTCCAGCTACCGGGTTGAATGGTAAGTCGGGTCAGGATGTTACAACTTAAAAGGATTCATTTGATAAGGAACCATCAAAATCAGAAAATCACTAGGATGAAAGTCTATCCCAAACTTAACATCACATCGAGGGGGTAGCATCACAACCTCCTCGGAAAAAATATCCTGTAACTCCCTAATGACCCTAGGAACCTCTACCATCCCAACATCCATTGATTCCACTAACAACTCAACGAACAAGGAAAGAAGGGGCTCCACACATCGATTGCCCACTTGAAAACCCCACTAACCAACGAAAACCGCACTTTGGCCATAAATATTAGAAAACATGATTCTCATCTATAAGAATTAAATAATATAACATACTGAATACAACTATTTGATGCTGAGGATAACATCATATGGGTGTATCTATAATAAGAAAAGATCTCCATAGGACTGATGTGACCCCATAATTAGTATACATCCCATCACACATCAAAAAAGCTATACTAGCCTCTGACTATCATAGTTAACACTAGGGGAATAGGAAACCTCTCTATGTCAAGTCTCATAGCATGGTCTAGAGTAGGTTCAACAAAAGAGTGAAAATCTCTGGAATCAAACAAGGCACAAACAAGGGTACTAAACAAATTGATCATACCTCAACCAATCTTTGGACCCTATGGAACTGCTACCTCCACTACGTACAACTGACCATGCCTAGATCCTCTACTTCTCTATTGATGACTACTCTCATGGACACACTCGGTTCATGGTCCCTGAATGCAAGGAACATCCTGAGGTTGGCCTCTACTTGCTCCATCTCCCCTTGGAAGAAAAAAAATCAACTTCCCCTGCTGCTGAAATGGACTCACTAAAAACTACTACTAAGGCTGGCGTTGAACCTATCCACCTACACCAAACCAAGATCAAGGAACCATTGGTCATAGGTTCTAGTGATATCCACAAACCCCACACCCAAAACATACTGGCATAAAGCTCCCAGAAAAAAAAAACACTTGCCCTGGAAGGCCAGAAAAGAAGCTACTAAGGTCAGATCCCTGCTGGTCGAAACCTTAAAGTTATTAGTTCTTGATACTTATCACTGACAAATCTACTCCTCAAGGAACCCTTTAAATTCCCCTCCTGTGTAAAACCACCCTAGGAGTGCATTTTCTCGATCACCAATACCTTCTTCTGAACCATCAAATGTGTTTCCAACGAAAAATAAGTAACTACATAATAGATAGAAGAATGGAATTCCTCCTTAATATGTCTCACATGAGAATCCTCATCTAGAAAAAGATCTGGGGAAAAACAAATAAGTTCTATAAACTTAATTCCTAGCTTCTACACAGACAAGCTTCCCTACTGAATAGAAAGAAGCTCTTTCCTCTTTACTGCCTTCATGGTAGATGAAAGGAACTCTGTCCAAAACTCCTTTTAGAAGTCAACCCACAAAACATTTACCTCCTTCCTATCTCCCAAATATATCTTCCACCACTGGTGTCCATCTCCCCACATCTTACTGACTTCCAAAGGGACTCATTACCCCATCGAGGCCTGGATCAAACTGAAAGTGACCTTGATCTCTTCCATCCAGCTCTCTGTCTCCACATTTGAAACACTTCCCTCATAATTCCCCAAATCTTGCCACTAGAAATCACTCAACGCCCTCTTCCAAGCCTCATACACCTCTTTCGGATCAACCCTGTGGTGATCAAACTTATCATCCTATTGAACCTCAACTACCTGAGCCACATGAAGACAATGAACAAGATCCATATCTATAAGGAAAACAAATAACTTCCTAAGCCTGGTAGTATGGAATTTTTATTTAGATTCATTTTAATTCACTTTATTCATTTTATCCTTCCCAAAAAAACCCAATTAAAATAAGAACACAAGTCATCATAATGCATGTACCTTTCTTAGGTCTCTACCCTACAAGAAGTTCCATCTCACTTTTAAATTCAATAAGCTCAGAGTCCATGAACTAGATTTTGGGGGCCTAAAATCTCATGTCCCAGCCAGTCTCCCAGACCTATGTCATGCACCACGGTCAACTAGAACTGTTTTCATACCAACCCATGAAATCCTCATTGTGCCTGACTCCAAACTTCATCCTATCTCTCAACCACTCCTCTCATACCACTCTATCATGACCCCAACCCTCTAAAGATATCGCAATGAGGGGAGATAAATAATGACCCATGAGTCCCGCCTCCAGTATGATGTGGGTTGGTGACTAGCATTGAGGGGATAAAAATATCATGTATAGGAGGAATTACCCTCTATAATATAAATAGGATCATGAAATAAGATGAATCATCCACAATAACCTCCATTAAATAATATAAAAATAAATTCAAACCATCCAACAATGCATGTATAAATGAATTAGATATAATAAAAGTCTCCAAAGTGAATATCCAAAAGAAAAGCTAAAGAAATGACATGACAGTCATCCAAGGTATGAGCTATTAATGTTAAGAACAGTCTACATAATCCTCTTATAAAACCAAAAATAGTTTATATACATAGGGTGATAATACAAGTATACTCAATAGGAAAAAGAAAAGTCTATCATGCACACCTGAAAGAAGCATACTAATGAACCTGTGAGAAAACAGAAGAATCAAATAACACCTATATAGGCATATTAACCAAACCCAATCACACCAAGGAATTCTCACCAAATAACGTAAGAAAAGTAATATAATATAACAAGAAGAATGTTGATAAGGGTACCCTGCACCACTTTCCAATTGGTATTCTACTCTCACACCCCAACATTGTATATCCTGGCGCTCCAATCCCTTCTCTATAACACACCGCCCCATAAGAATAGTCACAACACACCTTGTCTGAAGAAACCTGGGCTCTCCACCCCACAAGAATTGCCACAACACATCTCACCTAAAAACACTTGGTCCACAAAACAACCACTTCCAAAAACCAAAGTAGTAGGGTATCGTGAACATGTAGGACATCAACCTCATGCCCTCCTCCTACCATGCATGACCCCCACCCAAAGCCTCTCCACGAGCATGGCCATATCTCACCCAAAAATACCTAGGCCATCACAACCACCATATAATGCACTAAAAGACCTCTGACCATCACAGGTTTTGTAATACCTACCTCACTTAGAAGAGAGAGTAGGGAGAAATGGGTACCTAGTCATCTGTCCTTCTCACTAGATGTCGGGAAAAACACCCCCTGCGTGACTATATGGGTGTTTTCATGTAGTTCTCGATATGAGTGGGGTGCATATTAAAATCACAAGAATATATATATATATATAATATATATATATAACACTAAAGCCCAAACTATGGGTTTAAAAACAAACAAACCAACTCACAACATCATCGCTTTTGTTACTGCCTCTAATTTCATAAGACTACACAACAAGCTGTGAGACACATGCGTGTTTCTAACCAACTTAATTTAACCATCTCATTATTTTTATTATTTAGAATCAACTAAATTTAACCACACAAACCACCATTTAATTATTCATTAACCATTTTCATCTCATTAACCAAACCAACCCATGTCATTTCAATCATTATTAATCATTTATTCCATCACTACTCGGGCATCTAAGACAAAGAAACCACCACCTCTCCACCCCAAAAAGCTGGAAAAAAACACCTTGATTCCCCAAAATCATGGCCTAAAAAAACACCTTGCTACCCCAAAATCACATTCGACAAACCATCACAACACATCAAGATCATTTTATAGATTTACAAAGAGGGTTTTAACACATTTCACTTTATTTTAAGGATGTTATCACACAATCCATAATCCTAGGGAAACACTTTAATTAGCCAAATATAAGTGGTTAATCAGTTTTTATTTTAGGATGATATCAAAACAATAACAACAGACACAACAGTCATATCACATATCATCCAGCATAAGAAAATCCTCCAATGACCATAACTTCCAATGGGGTCACAAGCCCGTACAATCCAAAATATCACAAATAATATCAAAGCTGTAAAAACCAGCGATTCAAAACCCATCTACCCCTTTCAATTTCAATTTAACCAATTAGTTATCTTTAATTAATCTAGAAAAACCATAACTCATAGATAAAAAAAATAAAACCCCTCTTGTATAATACACAATAAAGAGAAATGAGTGATTCCCTACCTCAAAGAAGCTTTATTGACTTGTTGTGCACCGCAGGGTGAAGAAGAAGCACCCACAACAATAACCGCACCACAAGAAACTACATATAAACCTATACCGCACCCAATTATAATCAAAATTCATCCCAAACACACAACCCAAACCAAACTATACCACCATAGAAAACCCTTGAAGAAAAATGGGAGAAAACCATCCAAGAAGAAAGAAGGGCTTAACAAGGATTTCCAACAAACAATCATTGGGACCAATAGATCAAATAGGTAGGAAGATGAATTGAAGAACTCATCAAGGCACCTAATGTTCACCCAAAATGATATAAATAAGAATCTATGGTTGAATGAATGCAATTTTTTTTGAAAAATAAATTTTAAAACTACATTGCATCGTGGATTTATACGATGTGTAATCCCCTTTAATATCTTTTAATCCTTAGGGTTTAGTTTCATAGAAAAACATGTCACCTTTTTATTATTTAACCTTAAAAATTTACACATCATGAACCATCCCTGGACAATCCGTGAAACCAACTTCCATATCGTGTAAAGTTTATATGATGTGAATTTCCTGCAGCAGCACTGCTGCACCTCCAACTTCCACTAAAAACTCCAGAAACCATTCTCTAACACCTCTAACACTCAAAACTAGAAAAGTAATGAAATGGTATAGTATTTAAAATTACACCAAAATAAAATTATCTCATAAATATAACAAGTATGATGAATGATTTACCCCCTTTTTTCTATTTTTTGAATTTTTACTTGGAACAAATACCACATACATCACCCAACCATTGTTTGATATCCTCAAAACACTAATTGTAATAGTTATAACAAGATCAAGATTAGGGAAGAATGATTTTTGACCCACCCAATATACAATCCATTTTTTTATTTTTTTCAAATTTTTTCAATTTTATTTTTTTATTTTTTTCATGAAGTGAAATAAGGAAATATAATGAGTAAACAATCATGAACTTCAAAAAACCCCAATTAAAATACCCCTAACAAATTATCTTCAATTTAGCACATCCATTTCCACTATGAAAACCTTTCTTTCACACTTAAACTAATGAATATCTTGAAAAATACAAAGATTAATGGAAAGAAGGATAAAGATATCTTATAATGTGGTTATTCTCTAAAAAAGGTCATTCGTGGCTTATATGGACTTAAATTAACATAAAAATGTAAATTTAGGACTTAAGGATAAATATTTTTTCAAAAAAATCCTCAATCATATTAAATTTGACTTTGTAAAAGTGTAAATATGATAAGAAACAATGAATGTTTTAGTAGGTTACATGCCCCAAGTATCTCTCAAGAAAATTCATAGAAAGAAAGAAAAATATTTGGTTTATAAACCTCTTGATAATGGGAACATATGATAATATTAAATCACTATACAAATTTCAAAAATTCAAAACATGTCAAATCTAATAGAAATTTCATTTACATAAATAAACTAATTCCCCTAAATAAAGATTTATCAAATCCATTCAACCATGTTTATCTTTACTCATTCACTCCCATCTTAATAATTTAATCCTATTGAAAAATAAATATAAAATATGGAATCATGATTATCCTAAGTGACTTTTGTCTCTTAGATCAAAATTGAAACAAGAATCCAAGTGGGGCATGTGTTTTCAATTAAAACTAAAAAACAGAAACTATGAAAACAAAATTTATTGATTAGAGTGATAAATAATTGAAACAAAACTCATCTATCCATTGAATCCCATATTACTCCCTTTTCTTTATCTTTATTCCTTCAATATGGTCCTATAAAATTACACAAACACATCAAATCATAAGTCCCATTCAATAAATATCATGAATATTAAGGGGAATTTAAACTACATATTATACTAAATTCCTAATATAAAACTAAAAACTAATTCCTTGGAAAAAAATAAAATCTAAATTCCTAGAAATTAAAAAAAACTCTGGTTTTATACTAGTATTGCTTTCTTTAAGGCCTTTTAGTAATAATTTTACATTCTTTAACTAATGGGAGTGTGTAATAAATTTACCCAGAATGGATTGATCTATGTTTGAATTTTATGCTCATATGAGGTTGTTCTCCTCCTAATTTTCTTTAAAATTTTCTTAAAACTTAAATAAGGTAATTTAAATATAGAAAATTTTAGAGAATAAGTTCATATGATTTCCAGAATTACTAATACTCCACTTTTAATTCTTTTTCCTTGATATTATCTTTATAGTATTCAATTTTTGTAAAAATTTCAGTAGTTATCAAATCCTCTACTTCCTTATTTTATTAATGTTCTTTTATAAATTCTACATTGGATTTCTCAATTTTTTAATTCATCCCTTTTTTTATTTTTGTTGTTCTTTAAGTATTCCCTTCACTAATTCAGGAGACTTTATTTCATCCTCATCATTATCTTATTATTCTTCTTCAGATTCTTCCCTCTCCTCAGTAAGTGTGAAGGTACTTTCTCTGGGAAATTCAAATTCAAATTCATCTTCATAAGTTACCATGGGTTCATCTTTAGATTCTTCATCACTCTCATATTTCTCCTCAAGTTTTTCCTTGATGTTGGTTTCCTACATTGTATCTTATTTTTACTCCTCTTCTTCTTTTTCCATGTTCTCTAGGATTCATATCCCTTCTTTTAATTATTGTTCTATGCTTTCAAGGAATAGCTCATCCGAACTCTAGTGTGGTTGTGGATTCCATGTTTGAAGTTTTTCTCTCATCTTTGGCCTTGAATTTCATTTTTGACTACATCTATTTGATGTTAAAGGTTCACTATTTAGATCTTAATTCATAAGTGGGGATTTGTTTTTTCTTTAACTTTCATCCATAACCACAAAAACCCAACCACATAAAAATAATAAAAGATTAACCAACTCTAAAATAATAAAACAGAAATAGGGAAGGGAAAAGACTTTATCTAAATTATCAAATAAAAATAATCACCCAAAAAAATTCCCCTATAAAAATGATAAAAACTTGATCATACCACAGAAATAGTTAATTCCTATAGCCTCAAAACAATGTTTAGAAATTTAAAAACACGAAACAAATGGGACACAAAACTACTAGGTATTATAATAATTTAAAGTCTCAAGGATAATCCCATGAGTAAAAGTTTGGATAATAATTTAATATTAAAGATGAAAACTTCAATGAAGAAACTAAACTACATCACATTTAATAAGAAAAGAGTTATAATGATTGAAAAGTTTAATAAAAAAGGGAAAAAAGTGCTAGGAAATTAAATATCCTAGTTTATAAATTAATAATTCATAAAATAATGAATGAGAAAACATGAAGTTTTTGGAATTATATCTAAGTGAATCTCTTGGTCTAGGTAGACACGCTTTATCCTCAAAACTCCTTGGTTCTGATTGCCATCATATATTGAGTTTTTAAGAGGACAAGATACCTAAAACAAAGTTTAAACATAGTGAACAACCCAATCAATGGTCATGGAGAGATTCATCCACCATTCAATGCACTAAGAATATTACTCCCCTACATATCACACAATGGTAATGCATGAATAAATCAAAAAATATAATTGAGAGATAAAGTATGAAGAAAATACCCAACATTAATTTCATTCAAGAATAAAATACCTTAAAATATTCAATCCCCATTCATTGAAATCACTATAGAACAAATAAAGTCTCCCTCTCATGCTATCCATGAGAAGGTGATGAAAAAAATAAAATAAAAATCTATAAAATAAAATCAATAGTTGACCCCCCCCCCATTGTAGTCATACATAGCAGGTCTGGTCTTCCCCTCCTGTAGCGGCCAAGCCCTCCTATTTATAGGACTCAAAACCCCCTCATTCTCATCCTCGGATTTCAAAAATATCCATATATCTTCACCCAAGTTGTTCCTGATAAATTAAAGTCAAATCCTAAAAAATACCTCCTAAGATCTAGCACATATTTTGTTTTTAAGATCTTCTTAACCAAACAACTTACAACATGAAAAATAATTCACATCATGAAGATCCCTCTTTAATTTCATGGGCTTGCATGGCTCACACCACAACAGCGTAGACCATAGTGTGAGTGAACTTTATATCTCTCAAAATTTTAGTATCTTCTTGCACATGGTGAATGGTTCTCATCCTCAATACAATTTGAACTCCACCTATAGCTTTATAACTTTTACACTTCATATTCAACCACTTTATTGCCTCAAATATTCTCTTTTTTATCAGGGCACAAGAACATTCAACTATGGAGTGACACTGTGTCATAATTAAGCTCTAGTATAGCCTATGAACTACTTTCTCCTACATAGTTTTGATCCTTAAACTACATGATGCGAGAGGATTTTCCAAAAATATGTCAAAGGAACCAATTATTATGTGGCCACCATGACCCTTGTGTAGCTTCTCGACACCCTTATGCAGTCCCAAAAACAGAATGAACTCCTCCTTGTGGGGAAAATATCATCCCCATTTCATCATTCTCAATAGATCACTTTATGTCTAGTATGCTCCCATGGTGATCTTTGGCATTGAAATGGCTTCACTGAGATTCTATTATTCATGCATGGTATTTTTTCCTCATAGAAGGCCCCTAGTCTCCCAATATCTTGATCTCTTTTCATGGAATTTATGGCCTTCGCAATGGTGGAGTTGAGCTTTGGAGTGGTTTCCATAGTGGATTTTGGTGAGCTTTGTGGACTAAATGGAAACTCATGGAACAAACTGGTGATGGATGACACATAGATTGGTATTTATTAAATAATTATTATAAACATGATTAAAATAATTTAATAAATACCTAAATTAAATACCAAACGTATATTGGTTGATCTAATCTCATAATTAGTCGAAATTCTATAAACTTTCATAATAAAAATAAAATTTCAATTAATTATTCTTGATGGAATTAATTATGAATTAAAATAAATTAATGAAATGAAAATTAATTTTTTTTCATTAAGTAGATGTATCACTCACCCTGAGTAATGAGTTTGACTTCTACATCATATCGACATAATCTATGTCTTCTTTTGACCTTATTAGTATATAAATATACTCACACACATGTGAGGGGTCTCAAGAATATGGGATACACATAAATATGATCATTTGTAGACATGTAGACTCTTATACATATAATGAGGTGAGGGATGAAACTGATCGGTGTTTATTAAATAATTATTACAAACACAGTTACAATAATCTAATAAATACATAAATGAAATAAAAAACATATACATTAGTTAATCTAATCTCATGATTAATTGAAATGAAGTAATCTTTAATAATAGAATTAAATTCATAATTAATTATACTTGAAGGAATTAATTATGAATTAAATTAAATTAAACTAATTTTCACTCATAATGTACTAATCAGAAAGTCCCAAAAATATTTTTATAAAATTCCCCATATTTTTAAATATTTAATGTAATTTTTTTAGAGTTTTTATGGGGGATCTGGATATTTTTAATCCCCTAGAGGGGTTTGAGGACCTTACTAGGCCTAGAAGTACCAGTCAAGTCAACGGTTCAAAACACCCCCGCGTGGGCACATAGAGTATAGGAAGGGGCACATAGTGCTTCTAGTGGGTTTAAAAAAACAAAAAACAAAAATATATTTTTAATAAGTCAGCGCATTACTCGTTAGCCTTATACCCTTACCCTAATCAATGGTGGGGACTAAGAGATACATGTGGGAAACATAACCCCTGCTATCATATCTTTTTTTCTTTTTATTATATATTTTTTTAATAAGTCGATTAATTACCCATTGGCCATATCCCCCCGCCCCAATCAATGGGAGAGGTAACTAAGAAAGACACATAGGAAACTTAGCTCCTATTACTATTTATTTTATTTTATTTTTTCTATAATTTTTCTATTCCTACATAAAGTTTTTCTTTTTTTAAAGCTTTTCAACATATTAAAACTTTCCATCCCTCTCTTTGATGCACTATTCACTAACCAATGTCGACGATTTTGTTTCCCCACTTATATATATCTGTGTGTGTGTGTGTGTGTGATTTTTTTAATTAATTTCTATAAGTCTAAAAATATATATTTTGATATTCAAATGGCCATAATTTGGTTATCCATGCCTGGATAAAAGCATCATTAGTGGCGTTGGGACTTTAAAGAAGCTCTCTATTTGAATTTATGCAAATTACATTTTAATTTGACTTAATTAATCACATGATCACTCTGATGTCACTTGTTGGTACCAAACATGCAGCGAAAATACTAATGTGTGGGAAATTTAAAAAAAATACATTATTATCAACATCACAACATCATCATCGGCATAATCATGCTTGGTTCACAACACTAGGATTTCATGTGAATTAATTAAGGTCAAAAAATTAAAATTGAAACCGTATCTCATTTGATTTCGATCAAAATTTCATTTCACTAATTATCGATAATTTTTGTTTGAAAGAACCAAATTCAGAAACCTCAAGACCATCCACTCACACTCCAAGAGCATTTTCATCATTAATATTCATACATTGGGTGCTAGTTTAGAGAAACATAGGGATTTCGACGTCATTACAATCATGGGAACACCGCTATTTTTATTTGAGTAGTTATTCTTGGATCGGGGTGCCCCAAACCACACATTCTCTTTCTACAACTTGAGAGAGAGGAGAGGGTCTTAAATTCAATGGAATGAATAGTCCCTTGAATTTGGGATGGTTATTCCTTAAATAGGTAGGCCAAAACGTATTAAAATTTCACTTTATCCCATTAATAAGTTTCACCTTATAAATAACATATATTCAACACATAGAACTTAGAAAACATGTTGTAAATGTCATAAGTAATTTATCACTTACATGTAAAATTAAAATAATGTTATATAATAAATTTTTAAGATCTTAAATGGACTTGTATCTCACCCATAAAATATTTAATGAACCTTGAATATTAAATATTAAATATCAAATATTGATTCAATAAAATATTTTTCTTTGTATTCATTAAATAACTTATGAATACAATTATTTAATAATAAATCCAATCACTTATTATTCTAAACATAAATAATATTAAATTTATTTATTTATTTACTTGTGATTGTATTATTTTGGACATTACCCGACCCTCATGGAGCCATCCATGTCCGAAACTCCAATTTATAAGAATTGGTCAAGCATATAAATAAGATTTGTGTGTGAATCACTAGGAACTTATCTCAATATTAGTGAGTCATACATAGAGACCAATATTGGTATCTAGAAACACATCATGGACCCAAAGGAGATAAGTTTTGATCATAGTAATGACAATCTTTTATGAACACGTGTCATGTAATATAATCTCTTTGTCTCACGTTATCTCATAAAGATGGATGCACGCTTTATGTCATCATATTTCTTTGATTTATTATTTCATGTCTTTACTGGATAGACTTACCTTATTCTATCATGTTCATGGATTCAATAAAGGTACTACCATCCTGTTCAACTAGGATTGAGATATCTCTTCCTTTCTAAGAGTGAAAATTTTTATCTTGATCATTCAATTAATTTGTACCACCAATGAAGCACCCAACTCAAGGTCTCACTATAATATAAATATCATGGTTTTTATATTTCATCAAAGTACATGATAAAATGGTACACATTGATAATAATATAAATTCAAGAAACCAATACATGTGCTCATATATAAGAAAAATCAATAATACCAAAAACATGTGGTATTCCTATTAGTGGGTTAGTATTCATGATCATCTATACTCAAGATCACCAAGTGAAGACTTTATGAGAAAAAGTATTAATACTTATGATCTCTCAACACCTAATAGTCATGCATCATTCATGTCTCATCAGTAATACATATCTAGACCATAGAAAATATGTTTAAAATTACTATCATAGTATCTCGAGGTTCGTATTATATCTGGAAAGTGCTATAACCTTTTCATATGAAAAATAATCTAAGTAAATTTACATGTAAAAAGTGTATGTGGAGGTATCAATGATAATATTATGAGAATACATCTTGTATAACTCTTTATATGCATGATATAGTAATCGAAAATCACTGCTCAAGTTGGGTCTAGGGAATTCACTTTCATAACATATGATTCTCTATATGGGAAGAGATGTGGAAATCTAATGTGTTGGGATAAAGTTAGTGAACATAATATTATGGGACTTGAACATGTGAAAGAAGTGATAAATAAAGTTCAATCCATTTAGAATCATATCAAAGAAACCCAAAGTTGATAAAAAAATTATGCTGACAATCATTGAAGAGACATGGAGTTTGATGTTAGGGAAAAATTATTCCTTCATATATCTCCCTGGAAGAAACTTGTAACACCCCAAAAAGTTAAAGGATTAAAAAGGATAAATGATATGAATCATGTCAACAAGGTGTGCCTTTTATTTTGGGATCCAACCTGATTAAAACTCCACAGTTAAACATGTTTGGTTTGGATTATTTATCAGGATGGGTGACCTCTTGGGAAGCTTCTTAGGGTGTGTGTTAGTGAGGGAAAATCACACTGAAAGAAGAATTATTGGAATATGGGGATAGTCATTAGTCTTATGATCCATATGGACATGTGAGTGGGCCCTAAGTAGGGAACCACATCTCTATAGGGAAACTGGTGGTGCCTGATGGGCTAGGACCCAATGACCATGTTAAGGCATGGTCACTACTAGAAAACTCGCCTTTAGCAACTGCAAAAAGCGGTCTCTAATGGTCTTTAGAGACTTCCCAGTGTCCTCTTTTGATGATCGCTTCTGCTCATCCAGTAAAGACCTATACCGACCACCTTTGGCATCCACTAAAGGTATCATCCAAAATAACCCACAAAATCATGGTTTTTGGGATCGATTGTCGCATGATGGATTGGGGTGCAACCCAAGCTTGGAGTCGTCGGCCATGGAGGACCCATAGTGGTCGGAAATGGGTTCAAGTGGTAAGGGGAATCAGGGTGGCATAGGGATTAGTCATGATATGGTTTTTAAGGGGTGGAGAGATGTCACAGTCATTGAGGGAATAAAAGAGGGCATTAGGGGGATGTGGATGGAGGCATGTGGTAGAGTAGGATGTAGGGTTGTAGAGGGAAATGTGAATGCGCACAAGAATAAGAAAAGGTAGAGGTGGGACAACGGGGAAAATCTAGCAGAAAATTTTACCTATAGCAACCGCTAAAAGTGGTCACTTAATTCCACAGGCATAAAAACTAGAATTTTTAGTAGTGGGTGTCTGTTCTATCAGCGAGGACCAATTATTATTGGGACCTAGGTAGGAGACCACATATCTGCGGGAAAACTGGTGATGCTCGGTGGGCCAGGACCTGATGACCATGTTAAGGAAGGGTGTTTGCTATGTCAGTGAAGCCCAATTATTAAAAATTTCATAAGAGAATCTGGACTCACTAACTTGTTTATTCTATTTTCCATCATTTGGGATAGGGTAGATAAGTGATATGATGGTTGAGACTTAGGCATGAGAACTATGACAGTGCCTATCTAGAACTGTGTAGTGTACCTCTGAGTTTCCTTAAGAGAGAATTAATTTTTTACTATTTTCACTGATTAAATTCACCTTGGGTGATGCACATAATGGTGATATGTGATTTATGAGATTATAGGTGAATTCGTACATCATGACTAGGAACGTAGGTTCACATGCCATGTATATACTTGTTGTAGGGATGCATATTAGTTATTGATTAAATGCATTAATTTGTGTTATCTATTCAATATTGTTTCCTTGATTTTGTGATATATCTGTGTTGTCATGTTGTTGTGATATATATTTATTGAAATTAATTAATTGAATTGGGCATGTTGACATGTTAGTATATATAAGATGATTGTGACTAACGTGTAGGGATATAGATCTTGGTCAATGTTAGGATAATTATACCTTGGGTTAAGGGTATACTCCTAGGATAAGCTTTTTTGATCCTTCAGAATAGATATAACCTAGATATGTTCCTAATGTTACTCCTGTTACAGAGATGTGAGAGTGGGAGTCTGATGTTTGAACTCAATGGACTGAGTTGTTCAAAAAAGACCACGAGAGATACTTATCAAGGACGAGAAGTTGATTTATGGGGAAAATTGTGACATCCTAAAATTTTTAAGGATAATAAAATCATATTTGTAAATAATTTATGGGAATTTTATGTGAAAATGTAAATATTTAATAAAAATAACTTAATGAATTATTTAAAGGCTTTATCTAAGGGTAAAAGATCTTTTAACACTTTGGAAAATTCTATGGAATATTTTTAGAGTCAGGCACTGAGTTAGATTGGAATTATAAGGCCCTTAGATCCTTGATATTGATTTAAAAAAATATCAAATATATTATATTACGTGAACATGTTTTTTTCCAAAAAAAATAAAACACATCAAAAATGGTGTCTTTAATGAGAATTTTGAGACCACTATAGGTCCAGGATGAGGGGTTTACCGAAGGCACGACATAACATTTCTAAATGTCAGTCATTTGGTCAGATTGTACACGAGTATAATTTATTTAATATTTTTATTATATATTTTCTTAAAATAATAGAATATCTCCTAAATAGTGTATTGTATGAGAAATATGAGACCACTATTAGGTCAAAAATATAGGTTTTAACTTATGAAAAACATAATAATTGTACATGTCATGTGTTTGGTTATATCGTGTATAAGGGTAATTACAATAATATTATTATTATTATTATTTTTAAAGAAAGAAATAGAAATTACATGTGTAATTAAATTTTCTTAATTAATGAATGAAATTTATTCATGGGTGAATATTTATTTATTGGGAGTTTATATAATAATGGTGATATTATTATATTGTTATAAATAAATTTGAGTGTGTGTATAATATTAACTGATTAAATATTATGAGCATTTAATAGAGTTCAAGTTTAAATTGTTAATGGTGGAAATGATGTGAGGTATTTTATAAAAATAATAAATATTATTGTTGTTGTTGTTATTAAATTTGGAATAATATTAGTGTATGGAAAATTAAAATGTGTGTACGTATATATATATGGGATAATTGTATATGTATATATATATACATGTGTAGGTGTATATACGAACGTGATTGTATATATATAACGTGTATATTTTGGTTAAATACATGTGTGTGTGTGTCTGTGTTTGGGTATATATATATATATATGAGGTGTGTATGTACACATATATATAACCCTTAATATATTTATTTAATAAATATGGATAAAATTTGATTAAATAGGGGAGTTTTGAAACAAAATATAGGAGGTTATGGGTGTGGAACATGAATTTCAGAGAGAAGAATAAAATAAATTATGCAATGAATAAAATTAATGATGGAAATATAAAATATAAAATATGTTAATGAAAGGGGTGGAGCAGGAATGGGTCATGCCTCTCTCCCCACTCTCACACACCTCCCTCTTTTCATCTCTTCCTCTCTCCCTCCCTCTCTCTTCTATTATTTTTTTTATTTTATTTTATTATTTGTTACAAACTTCTCTCTTCGATAACTTCTTCAATACTGATTTGATTGACATGTCGTTGGTGTTGTTGGGTTCATCTCAATGAGCAGAATCTAAATTCTATTTTTTTGAGATAGTAATATATTTTCAATCCAATTTTTCACATTTTAAATGGATAATTTAAAATAAATTATCTAAAGATAATTATAAAAATATAATATATAATAAATGGATGGAAGATAATTATAAAAGGATAATTTATAATAAATTATGAAAAGATAATTATTCTTGAGGGAAAATTTTCCAATGCATGCGTTATCCTGAAATAATAATTTGGAAATTATCCAGGAGAGAGAAAGTATTATCGCATATAATATTTTATTTATTTTATAAATAAAATAGCTTGTTTTGGTTTTTAGAGTCCTTATCATGAGATCATATTTCTAGTTGGTGTGTGAATGCAGTTCGAGTGATGACACCTTTGATGGAACATTTTTTGACATTGATGAATTTGAGGTAGGAAGTTCCTTACCCTTATGGGCCTTTTATATATATGATGTTGTCTTGATATAATGTTTATCATGGACTAAATCATGCTTATTCTAAGACACATTTGGGTGTGTGAGTAGTCGTGTGCTTACTTGTTTATGTGTGATTATCCTAACTTTGATCTTGGTGTGTCTTATCATTCCTTACTACAACATATATTGTTTGTGTGTTTCATAGCTTGTGGAATTGTGCTATAAGTACCAATATACTTGAGTGGAGCCTTGAGGTTGGGTGTACATGGTTACCCAGCCTAACATGGCCCTAACATCCTTAAAGACGGCCATGGATACCCTGGAAGAGGGGAAATCATAGTGTCTAGCTAGCTAGCATTGAGATACAGAGGTAAAGCCTTAAGGTTGGGAGTTATGTGGTTCTAATGTCCTTAAAGGTGAGTGTGGCTACTTCTATAGAGGAGAAAGCATCAGTGGTCGGTTACCCAACTTGACGTAGTCCTAAGTCCTTAAAGGCGGGCATGGGTACACCTATAGATGGGAAAAAATAGTGGCTTGTTGACAGATATTGGACATGGCTTCCTATAAACTTGGGTCATGAGTGATTAAAAGGCTAAGTGGGTCGGGTATCAACTCGACAAAACATATAGCGTTCCCATGACAACCACAAAAAGGGTGGGGTGATCTTTTGACATGGTGGAATGTATAGAATTCCTATGACAAATACTAGCTATTTGAGGTGATCTTGGTTGCCTTGATAGAGGTATGTGACTTCTCAACATCCGTACCAACAATGAGCCTATGTAGGTGGGGTTGGGGTTTGTGGTGGCTTGGTCATCGCATGATGACTTTCCACACATTTTTTTATTAAGAATTATTTATTTCATGATATACATTGTTATATACATTATTTACTTGTGGTAAGGATGAATTGGTGGTGTTATATTGAGTATTGTACTCACACCATACTTGGGAATTTCAGTGAGCTTGTAGATTCATGACCAAAGATCTGGAAAAGGGAAAGGTCCATATGGTGGATGATTGAGTAGTGGAGCATGGAGCTACAGCGGACTGGGACAGACTCCAGAGGAGTCATTGTTGTTTATTATTTTATTTTCTATCTTTTATCATCTATTTCTTATACTTTGGACATGCATTCCTCTTGGGAGATACTTTTATCATGTATTCCGTGTTTTTTTATTTTTTCAAGTACTCTGATTATGTTTATTATATTTTTTATTATTATAATTTGGTTATTTATTTCTCATGTGTAGTTTGACGGAGGGTATAGTATCCTCATGGTTCCACCTGAGACCCTTGCTACCGGTTGGAAACCACTTTCATATGGGTAATAATGCATAAGGTCATGTAGAAACCATCTCAGACCTGATAGTTCAAGTTGGGATGTAACAAGAGTTATGAAGTTTGGAAAGGAGGTAAATACTAACTCTATGTACTTTCCCCCCTTCAAGATTCTTGATCACATAGTGCATGTGGCCTATTTATTATCAGTTCCACCAAACCTAACTCAAGTGAATAATTTGTTCCATGTGTCTCTCCTCATAAAATACATACCAAATATCTCACATGTACCAAATACAGAGGTAGTATAATAGTTACATGACCTCTCTTATGATGAGAAACCAGTGAAGATCTTAAATCGTAGATATAAAGTTCTACACAATAAGACAACTCACCTCTCAACGTACTTCGGAAAAACCATAAGTATGAAGAGGTATCATAAGAACCAAAACATGTGATGAAACAAAATTACACTCATCTATTCTCAACTGAGGATATGAATTGAAATTTTGAAGGTGAAATTTTTAAGGAATGAAGAATTTAACAACCCAAGCTTTTCTATATGGAGTTTTATTTATTAACACACACACACACACACACACACATATATATCATAATTAGACATGTTCTCCTTATAAATCATGATATAAGTTATAGTATAAATAAATCAAAGGACCCACATAATAAAATAAAAAGTATTTTATTTCTTCAATATTGAGCATTATACAAAAAAAAATATTTTATAAAATTAAAAACAGGTAAAATTGGATAATAAAAACAAGTAAATAACATGACTGGAATTTGAAAATGTTTATGGTCATGGTCTTTCATAAATAATATAGTATCAAACACCACTATAATAAGAAATAAAATGACTAAAAATAAGGTAGGTGTTTTTTAAATGAAATATAAAGTGTCTTAAGTGGAAATAAGTAAATGAAATATGTAGGATTTATGGGGTATATATGGGGTATTGAAATAAAATATGATCAAGGTAAATCTGGTCATTAGAATAGTAATTTTATAGTTATAATAGTAATCTAATTTTTATAATAGTAACATGACCATTGAAATAGAAAAATAACTAATGTAATTAAATACTAATATTGACCTGAGATAACATCTTAAATCCTCTCTAACATATTACCTATGACCTCATCCTTTTCCAACACCTCAAGATATGTAGGAAACGTAAGTTAGGTAACCTGGAATTGGATATTTGGATTCACTGGTGTTGGATCTTCGGATGCACTACTTCCTTGAAATGTTGCATCCTAGTTTCCATATCTGGAAGAAAATCTATATCATGATACAGAAGATTCTTGAACCATACCAAAATAACATAAATGGGTATTTAAGTAATATATATAAAAATTTAATTAATATAAATAAAATAAAGAAATTATTTTTAATATTCCTTGGTATTTATTTAAGATCAGTTTTATAAATTCAATTAAAATATTTAAATTACTTGAATTTGAAATTTATTTTGATAAAATGGATTGAAAATTATGAATCAACGCATCAAAATTAGTGGAGTAAATTTTTGAAAGTTTTCTAAAATAGTTTAATTTTTAGATTAATGGTGTGTAATAATATTTTATAAAAAAATTGATTTATTAATTAAATCATTTGAAAATGATACATTAGATTTCTAAAATCTATAAAGAAATTTATTAAGCCTAGAAAAATATTTTTAAGAATTTGGGAGATGTTTTATATAATCTAGGTAGATTACGTCTATAAAAAAAATTATATGATAAAAACTTGAATTTTAACATAGCATTAGATTTAATGATAATTGATTTCTTATAGATAGAAATTTATTTTCATAAAATAATTTTTTGGTTTTAAATCAAGACATCAAAATTAAGTTAGGGGTGAAATTTTGATATTTTACAATAAATAAATAAATAAATAAATACAATGTAATAATGATTTCATGATGGCATGATCATGCAAAAAAACCATGCCTCATGTAAGCATGACATAGGTCTGACTAAATGGGTGTGGAATACTATTCTTTGGAATGCTTCACCAATGAACCCGCATTTTGATGTCACAACCAGACCTTCTACATTAGCCCCAAACTTCCCGTTTGGATTTTTTATGGTGTATAAAAATACCTCCATGAAAATTATTAGTCATTAATTAATTTTATATTTAATATTTTTACTCAAAATACCTCACCCCTCTAAATATAAATATCCCCCTCACTCCATGGAAAATCATTTCCAAAAATTCATCTGATTATCTAAGCTCTGCTCATATCCTACCTCTTAAGTCTCCTAAGAGTCTTGGAGACTTTATGGTCTCACCTCATTTCAAACCTTCACGTAATTTGTACCTTATAAAATCATTAATCTTCAAGGGTTAGGAAACAACCATTTCTCTTCATTTTAATTTTATTCTTATATTCTTCTATTTTCATTTCCATTATTTAAATCAATCATATCTAAACTAATTAATCATTATATAAACATGGAATTAATGTTATTATATTATTGTATTATTTTTATAAATTAATTTTAATATATGTGAAGTTCCCAAATCAATGTGAGATCATAGAGAGGATGAGGGGGTGAATCAGTGATCACTTTTATTTTATGAATTCTTCTGCTGAACTAAACCTATGAAACATGTTAGAGCTTCTATCCACTTAAATATATATCTCTCAACCCCAATTTTTTTGAAGTAAATATAAAGAGATATCAACACATGATATTCACAAGATTTGATATAAATACCTACTTCTTTCCAAATTGTTTATCCTCCCCAAAATTAATCCTTTTGCTAACTTTTTTTAGGATTACAAAGGTATAGGAAGAAACTAGTTCTACACCCCATTAATCATACCTCTAGATAACTATGGTTATACACCTCATCAATCAAATCTTCTACCTCAGTTGTTTATAACCCCCAACTATATTTCTTGTATCCACTTCCTTCCTGATTGGTTATACACCCCAATCACAATCTTCTTCAACACTTGGTTTTACACACCAACCACAATCCTTTAATATTTTCTAATCCATTGTAGAAATATATTCTTCTTCAGATGTTCTTTATCCATAATCAAGTTGAATCACCTTATCCTATGTTAAATTTTCTTCAATATCTTCGAAAAAACTCTTAAGATTTTTTTGGTCTTGAAAATTTCTCCAAATCTAAGAAAGATATAGATAAAGTCAATTATTCAACTTACCAGAACCTTTTCTGGATAACTTCTTTAGAAAAACTTCATAAAATAGAACTATATCTCATATGCTTTGCCTACTTCCCCCTGGTCCAATGTGCACTATTTGATGCGCTATGTCCAATACTCCTTGGTCTGATGTGCTCTGTATAATGTACTCTATCTGGTGAACCATAGTCTGATGCTCCTTTTTCTACTGAAGTAACTCAATATGATTATCTTGCATCATTTGGTACATATTATGTCTAGCATGCCTTTTTTCGAAAGAATTATGCTAGAATCACTTCCGTCTAACGCTCTCTTCTTTAACCAAGTAGGAACTCAGTCATCCACTCACACTGTGCTCTAAAAACTTCATCACTTCTTCTCCTTCACATGTATGGATAGTGTACTCACATACTGTTTTGTCACCCCTTTCTATAGGAACTATTCACACAGAATCCAAAAATTCAAACTTTGAATTTTTTCACTCAACTCAATTTCATATGACCACCTTCAATATTACAAAAACCTCAGAGTCAACTTTTGTAACCAAAGTTTTCATAGAAGTCGACATCAAATATTTCTTAAAAATTCCTCAAATATCATCTTGATTTACATTCGATGAAAGAAAATCTCAACATCATCACATTATTATTTAATTTAAAAAAATTATATAAATATCTTTAGATCTTTTTTCGGAAAATGTTTGTTCACTATCTTCACAAGAAATCCTATGTCCGGTGTTTTTTTTGTCCCACTATTCTCTATTTGGTTTTCATTGTATGATTATCTTTGTCTAGTACACTAAGCCTTTTCTATCTGATGAACTCAAAAAATTTATTCAACTCATTTCACTTTGTTAGGAAACATCTAATAGGTTTAACATTTATCTGTATGATGACTAAGGAATTCTCTGTATGATGACATCACATTCCTCCATGTCTGTTAAAACTTCATATTTCTCTATCTAGTTCTAGTGTTTCTATTGACACTTTAGTGATCATCATCTTTCACCAACTGATAGACTTTATACTTCTCTTTTTCTAGTAAGACATTTTATTCTCTTTGTTTGTACAACTCAAATCCATCTCAAACTATTTACATCCTTTCTCTATCTGAAGAAACTTCTTATTTTACCATCTTATGTTATCGAAATATATCATCTGAGGGATTTTTCAAGTGTCTACTTGATGTACCTTCATCAATTATAGCTTCATAGATTTATTTATCTGATTCTATGCATGGGTTTCCCCCATTTGATAGCATTGAAAAATTATCCTCTATCTAGAACTTCTTCAACTCTATATCTAATACTTTTTACATACTTCAAAACTTTGAAATTTAAAATATTATCAACTTCATTACTTTATAACTTTATAATCTTGAGATTTTTAAAAATAGTATTTGTCCGCTAAACATAGTCTGATGAATCTTTACTTTATAACTCAACCTTTGTATAGTTGCAGCTCCATTGATCAATATTAATACAACTAAAACTTCTCACTTTATAACTCAAACTTCTTATAGCTCTATTCGATGACATTATTCAGATGATACTCAGTCATCTCAACTCGTTCTAGTGTATTTTTCACATCCAACTTTGTAAAATCGTATCTCAATATTTTTTTGGAAACTAAATTATTTCTCTTTGTACAACTCATTCAAACTCAACTAGAATCGTGAGTATCTTCATGATGTTAGGAAATTTAAAGATCAACATAACATCATCAGAATTTATAAATTTTCACTGAACTTAGCAACAGATCTTCTCTTAAAGATCTCTAACTTTCTTAAATTTCTTAACTTTATCTATAAACACATATTTTTATATTGAAAACAAATGATACCAAAACAACTTGGGTACAACAATATCCCGCTTTGTGTTTCTTGTAAATATCCCCATAAAACTTCAAATATCTTCAAAGTCAATATGTGTACTCGAATCATTCTCACTTATATGATTTTTTCATTTTCTTATCTCCCCCTGTATACATTCTCCCTCTTATTGACAATAAAATAAAAATGGTAACATAGATATCATCACAACTCATCTTCATTACTCATAGAATCTTGATAACTTTAGTATCACATGAGTTTCTTAACAAAAAACCTTTAACTAAACAACTCCAAGTCAATTTGGGTGAAACCAATGTAGAAAAAAAGAGTTTATAATCAAGTTGATCAATGTTATCCATAATGTTTCTTTAATCTGATACTTTTCTCAAGATTCTTTCAACATCTTTGTATTAGGATACATTTGAGTAATTTTTTAAGATAAAACCTTCATCCATATCAATAAACACATAAAAATGATTCAAGTGTATAAACACAAGTCCCCCGGTATATCATCTTTCTTAACATATCCCCCTTTTTTAAGAAAAATGTGATACTCATACCTTAGCTTCATCTTTTCACCCCCTGAAAGGTAGCACAACAATCTTTATCATGATAAAAATAATGTTTCCATGATGGATTGATCATATTGTTGTAAAACCATTGTAGCACTTATCCATCTTCTCTACTTATTCTCCTTAAATTCCCTATAATTTAGTTGAAATAAACATTTATATTGGGAATAAGGAGGAAGCTCAATGTCCCATATAAGTAATGATCAAACTGAGAATCTTCTCTCAATCTCAACTTCTTTTTCTTCTTATTTTTAGCATTGGATGTGCTTTATTCCTTATGACTAGCCTTCAAAGATTTTTTAATGGATTTTTTCTCATCTGTTGAATCTTAAAATGAAGTTATCATCTTCTCTTCATCTTTTATAACATCTTTTTTTACCTTGAATTTATAACATCCTTTTCATGATTTCCTCTTAGGGTGGTAGGATAGTCATACAATGTTTAGTACCATGTCCATATTGATCACACCTTTTACATTTCTTCTTAATCTCCAAACCACTATCTATTGATAATTTGTTATCAACTTTGTTCTCATCTTCTGAATATTTTTTATTCACCCTTTTTTAAGTATAATTTTGTGCTTCATCCATCTTTCTAAACTCAGTTATATGTTTTGGGAAAATAAATAAGAACTCTTTCTTACCCTTCCCATTCTTATTTATCTATAAAATATTATTTCATTTATTTTCATGCTCAATATTCTTGAGCTTCTTTTCTTTATCAATTTTTTTTATTTTCTCTTATTTCTCATCATTATTAATCTTTTCACGTGCCTCAATTGAAGCATTAAAATTTTTCACCTTTCAGACATTATTTTCTTCCTCATCATGCTTTCTTAAAAGGTTTTTTCTTTTCTGCCTCTTATATATCCTTCTTGATTCATACCTCTTTCTTGGTAGATACATATTTCACCAACATGAGTAAGATTTGTGACTAAATACCCCAAAACATCAAAAGTGACCTGTGGGTTTTGATCTTTCATAGTGATAGTATTTTTTCTCAAAATTTTATTATTGTTACTTCTTTAAAAACTATGGACATATCTATTCAAGGGAAATATTCTTGAAACATTCCAATCTTTCTTAGTTGAATATGACTTCTCGCAAATCTTCAAGGTCCTAGATGATTCAATCTTATATTTTAAACCTGTATTATTAGTAATGGAATATGTATCTTGTGATTTTTTGGAGATAGAAACAATTTTCTTCTATGAAACCCACTATTCACCAGCTTGAGCATATTTACCTTTAACCTCAACTACTTTGGTGAAGTATTCTCTAGTATTTTTTAACTCACTTTGTGTTATAAGAAACATTGATTTTATCTTAGGAAACCCTTCCTTTTTATCATCCAATATTTCTTTAAGAACATTTAACATCTCCTAAAATTCATCCAAATTCATCATATTCTACTTACTCTCATCAATTAGTGTTGTTTCTACCTTGATAATATTCTCCATTCTAGTTTATGTTTCTTTATAACCATGCAGTTTACTTTTAATCTTACCCACTTTCATTCTTTTGAGTACTAATCTCATTAATAATTTTCACCTCCTTTTATATACACTCACCATTCTTAGATGTTATATCTTTAACTTTTTTCTTCAACCTTTTACATTCCTAATTGATTTGTGTATTTTTATCAGGAGATGCCTCCAAATTTTCTTTGAGAATCTACTCAAGTTACGCTCTCTTTTCTTCATCACCATCACTATATAATGAAGCACTTTATCTTATAAAATGGGATAGGAAGTTGACATGACAATCAGATTGATCTTTGGATGATGAATCAACCTACTCTCTTCTTCTCAATGATCTTTTCTTATTCATTCTAAGAAATTTTTTCTTATGTTTCTTCCATTTTTGTTTCTGATACTTCTTGTTTTCTTCTACCGATTCAGAATCATTTAAATTCTTCTTAGGATAGATTACTGAAAAATGACCACTATCATTACAATTCTAGCATTTGGGAGATAGTTTTATTTTTCTTCTCCAATTTCCCATTATATATTTTTAGAAAGGAGAAAAATGATTTTGTTGAATCCCTCTTTATCTTCCTCAATATCTGGATCACTTTATTTTTCTTCTTCTTCTATATCACTAAACTTCCCTTTAAAAAAATATTTGAAATAAATTTCTTCCATAGACTTATTCTTATAGATTTTATTCTTATCTCATATACAATAATAATATTCTATAGTTCATCCAGAGATAAATATTCTCGATCTTTTAGATATGACACCTTAGCATGAAATTTATCTAGAAAATTTCTCGTAAGTTTCTTAATGTTAGTATAATCTTCCAGATTCTCACTAAAACCTCTTATATTTCTGAAAATATCATCGAATCTTATAAATTATTCATCAATAATTTTTTCATAATTTATCTTAATATATTCAAATTTTATCCTATGGATTTGTAAATTTTCCTTCTTGACTTTCACATTTCCTTCATAACTGTTCTGAAGTTATCCCATATAACATTGTAAGTCGGAAATACCATAATTTTTTTATAAACATTTTATGAGAGAGACATAAAAATGGAATTTTGATCTTTTTCATCAACTTATAGTTTTATCTTATTAACATTGATCATAGAAACCTCATTAATGGTAATAAATACGACTATTGAAGCATCTATAACTTCAAGTACAAGAGATAGAAGATAGGGTAACATCATATTCTTCAAACTATGATAGATCCTAACATAGAATGAAAGAACACCCATGTCGTTCATTGAATTTAAAATCTCTATCCTAAATAAATAGTTGGATATTTCATAGGGAAACTATGCTATGATATTAATTGAAGTTATTAGATCAATCTGAGATCAATAATGGGGGAGGGGTGGATCAGTGATCACTTTTCTTTTAAGAATTACTTTATTGAACTCGAAATCTAAAACGTGTTGGAGTTTCGATCCACTCAAATATAAATCTCTCATCCTTAATTTGTATGTAGTAAATATAAAGAGATATCAGCATGTGGTATTTAAAAGGTTCAATACAAAGACCTACTCCTTTCCATGTTGATTATCCAACCCAATATGGATTATTTTATTATATTCTTTCAGGATTACAAAGGCGTAGGTATAAACTGGTTCTCCACCACAGTAATCATTACTCCAGATAACCATGGTTCTAAAAACTATCAATCAACTCTTCTTCCTCAGTTTTTTATACACCCCAACTATCCTTATATCCACTTCCTTCCCAACTTGTTATATGCCTCATCCATAAGCTTCTTCAATAATTGGTTCTACACCCCAACCACAATATCTTCCTTAATCTTTTCCAATCAACTATAGAAATATCTTCTTTTTAAGATGTTCTTTCTCACCAAGCATGTTGGATCACCTTCACCTGTGTACAATCTTCTTCAAGATCTTTAAAAAATCTCTTAAGTATTTATTAGTCTCAAAACATCCTCTAGATCTAATAAATACCTAGATAAACTTGATTCTTCAACTTACCAAAAATTTTTCCTTGAAACATCCTTAATATAATTAAATTTGGAATAACTTCATCCAGTATGTTATATTTTCATCCCCTTGGTCCATTGTGCATTTTCTGATGCACTGTGTCTAATAATCCTTGGTCTGACATGCTTTGTATGATGTACTCTATCTTTGAACCTCAGTCTGATGCTTCTTTATCCACTAAAGCAACTTTTTATAATGATTTTTCTTCATTTGGTACTCATCTTGTCTAGTATGCCTTCGTCCGGAAGACTTATATCAAAAGATCTTTCATTTTATGCTATCTTCTTCAACCAAGTAGGAACTCGGTCATCCACTTACACCGTGATTTAAAAAATTCAGCACTTATACACCTTCACATGTATGAATAGTTACTTTCATACTGTTTCATCACCTCATTTTATAGGCATTGTTCAAATGGCCTCCCAAAATTCAAAAATTGAATTTTCTTACCCAACCCAATTTCATTTGACCACCTTCTATCTTCCAAAAACTTCATAGTTATCTTTCATTACAAAATTTTCTTTAGAACTCGATGTCAAAGCTTTTTTTAAACTTCCCTAAATATCAGATTGATTAACATTCGATAAAATAATAGCTCACCATAATCACGTTATTAATAACTTTAAAAAGTTTATGTAAATCTAATTAGAACTTTTTCTGGAAAAAAAATTTCCGGTTCCTTCACAATAACTCTTATATCTTGTGTTCTTCTTTCCAACTCTTCTATGTTTGGTCTAAATTTTATGATTAACTCTATTTGGTACACTTATCCTTCTCTTTATGATGAACTCGCAAACTTCCTTCATCTCATTTCACATTATTAGAAAACCTCTATATGATAGGCTCAGTATTTCCAATCTAATGGCTTAAGAATTATCTATCTGATGACATCTCATTCCTCAATGTCTTTTATAAATTCATATTTATCTATTCATTTATAGTTTTTCTATTAATACTTTAGTGATCATCATATTTCACCATCTAGTAGACTTCATACTACTCTCCATCTGGTAAGACTATGAAAGTTCCATGTCTGATACAACTCAAATCCATCTCTAACTTTGTGCATCCTTTCTCTATCTGAAGCAACTTCTTTTTTTCCATCTTATGTCATAAAAATATACCATCTGATGGATATTTTGAGTGTATTCCCGATAGAACTATATCTATTGCAGCTTCATATATTTCTCTATCTGGTGATCTATACTGGTTTCCTACATTGGATAACATTAAAAAGTTTTCCTCTATTCAAAACTTCTTCAACTCTGTATCTAAGAATTTATGAAGACTTCACAACATTGAACTTCATATTATTTTCAACTTCATCACAACACCACTATATAATCTTGAGATTCATACAAATAGTATTCATTCTCTAAACATAGTTGAATGCCTCTGTACTTTGTAACTCAACCTTTATACAGTAGTAATTTCATAGATCAATATTAATGAAACTTTATCTTTTCACTTTATAACTTGGACTTCATTTATCTCCAATTGATAACATTAGTTTGATGATACTCATTCCATGCAACTTAGCCTGGGGTAATTCATTCTTTCAACTTTTTATAGCTTTATCTCAATATTTGTTTAGTAACCAAATTATTCCCCTTTATACAAACTCATAAAAACTTAACTTGAATCATGAGTATCTTCATGATGTTAGGAACTTTTAATATCAACATAGCATCTCCAAACTTTATAATTTTTCACTGAACATAGCAAAAACTCTTCTATCAAACTTCTCTAAATTTATTAAGTACATTTCTCTACTAACACATATTGACATATTGACAACAAATGAAACTAATAAAAATTGGGAACAAAAATATACCCCTTTACATTTTTTGTCAATATCCTCATAAAACTTCAAAAATATTTGAATTCAATATGTGTAGTCAAATATTTCTCCCCCATATTATGTTTTCATTTTCTTCTCTCCCCCTTATTGAAAATCAAATACAAAGGGTAACATAGAGATAATCTTAGATCATCTTCATTTCTCATGGAATCTTGATTAATTTAGTATCACATGAGTTTCTTAACAAAGATCCTTTAACTTAATAACTCTAAGCCTATGTGGAAAAAACCCTATGTAGAAAATAAGAGTGTATAATCAAGGTGATCAATGTTATCCATAACATTTGTTTAATGTGATAATTTCCTTAATATTCTTTCAACATCTTTATATCAAGGGAAATATGAGTAAGTTTGTTAAGATACAGCCTGAAATTATCTCAAAAAACACATCAAAACAATTCAAGTTTATAAAAAAACTCCCCATGTGTATCATCTTACTAAACATATCCACCTTTTTTAAGAAAAATGTGATACACATACCTCAAATTAAACTTTTCTCCCCCTGAAGGGTAGCACAAAAATATTCATTATGAAATCATAATGTTTATGTGATGGATTTATATTCTTGTTATAAAACCACTACAGCACTTAACCACGTTTTCTACTTCTTCTCATTCAATTCCCTACATGTTGTTTCAAATAATAAAGTATATATTGGGAAAATGAAGGAACCTCAATGTTCCTTAGAAGTAACAATTAGACTAAGAATCTTCTCCTAGAATAAAATTCTTCTTATTCTTATTTTTACAATGGTATATTCTTTATTCATTATGATCAATGTTTTGTGATGTATTTTTTCTCATCTGTTGAATACTCATATAAAGTTTTCTTCTTCTATTTAGATTTTTTAACATCTTTGTCTTGAGTTTGTAAAATCCTATTTATTCTTTCCTATTGGGGTGGTAAGATAATCATACAGTCTTTATTACCATGGTCATATTGCTCACACCTTTTACATTTGTTCTGAATCTTCAAACCTCTATCTATTTATTATTTATTATCAACATTGTTCTCATATCATGAATCTTGTTTCTTCACCTTTTCTTTATAAGACTTTTGTGTTTCCTCTATATTTATAACCTAGTATATTTGTTATGGCCAAATAACTAAGCACACTTTCTTAACCTGCTCAATAGTCTTTCCCTTCCTAACATTCTTGACTTTATTTTCTTGCTCAAAATTCTTGAACTTCTTTTATTGCTCAACATTCTTAATATTTTAACACGCCTCACTTGAAACATTAATAATTTTCACTTTCTAAACTTTCTTTTATTCCTTATTATGATTTCTTTAAAGGTTTTTTCTTTTATGATTCTCATAGCTCCCACTTGATCCATACCTATTTCTTGGTAGATACATATTAAACCAACATGAGTAATCTTTGTGTATGAATACTCCACAACACCAGTAGTGACCTCTGGATATTTATCTTTTAAATTGATAGTAGTTCTGATAAGAATTTTTTTTTGTTGACTCTTTAAAGATTTTGGGTGTTTCTATTCATGGGAAAGTATACTTAAAGTATTCCACTATTTTTTTAATGGAATATGATTTCTCACAAATATAAAAGGTAATTAAACATGCACTGTTAAATATTATCTTTTGAACATGCACTGTTAGTAATAGAATATGTATCTTGATATTGTTTATAGATATAAATAAATTTCATCTATAGACCCTTCTTTTCACCATCTTGAGAAGATTCACTTTTAACCTCAACTATTTTGGTGAAGACTTATATGATCTTCCTTAACTCACTTTGTGTTGTAAGAAACATTGACTATGTCTCATAAAAATCTTCATCCTTCTTGGTTGGTATTTATTTAAGAATATTCACCATCTTCTCGAATTTAGAAAACTTCAACCTATTCAACTTACACTCTTCAATAAGTGTTTCTTATACCTTATTAAGATTCTCCTTTTTGAATAAGGTTTCTTCATAACCTTTGATTTTCTTTTCAAACTTAGCCACTTTCATTTTCCAAGATCTAATATCATTAAGAATTGTATCCACCTTTTTTGATATGCTTTGCATTATTAGAATAAATCCCATTAACTTTTTTCTTCAACATCTTCCTTTCCTTCTTGTGTTGTGTATTTTTCTCAAGAGATACCTCCAAATTTTATTTTATAATCCTCTCAAGTTATATTCTATTTTCTCTATCATTATCATAGTCCGATGAAGCACTTTCTCTTCTAACATGATCTAGGAAGCATTAAAATCAGTTTCATTATTGAATGATGAATCATCCTTCTCTCTTCTTATCAAAAAACTTTTATTCTTCTCACCAAGAAACTCTTTATTATGTTTCTTCCATTTCATTTCTAATACTTATTGTATTATTATTTTGATTCAGAATCATTGAACTTATTCTTAGGAAATCTTACTGTAAAATCATCACTATCATTACAATTCTAACATTTAAGATAAATTTTCCATTTTCCTCTCAAATTTCACTTTTCTTATCTTTTAGAAATAAATAAATGATTGTGTTGAAGTCCTCTTCATATTCCTCAGCATATTAATCAATTGATTCTTATTTTACTTAATTATCACTAAACTTCCCTCTTTAACAAACTTTCAAAATAATTTTTTTCATAATACTTCTTTTTAAAGACTTTTTTTTTCGCATATCATATGCCACAAGAATATTATGAAGTTTTTATAGAGATAAATATTCTCAATCTTCAAGATCTAACACCATGGCATCAAATATATCTAGAAAGTTTCTCAAAAGTTTCTTAAAAATAGTAGAATCTCTCAGCTTCTCACTAAAACATTTGATATTTCTGACAGCCTCATTGACACTTGTAAAGTATTCATAAATACTTTCTATATGATCCATTATAATATGTTCAATTTTTCTCCTTTGGATTTGTAACTTTTCAACCTTGACTTTCTCATTTCCTTCATAACTACTTCTTGACTTATCCCACATGAATTTGTTGAAAATCCCATAATTTTTATATAAAAATTTTCTATGAGAGCTATAAAAATGGTATTTTGATTTTTACCATCAACTTATGAATTTCTCTTATAAATATATGGGAATAAATATCACTATTACATCATCTCTAACATCAAGGCCAAGAGATAGAATATGGGGTGACATACTATTCTTACAACTGTGATAGTTTCTACCATAAAATATAGAAACACCCCTATTATTAACTAAATTTATATTCTCCATCCTCAGTAGATGCTTATATATTTAAAAGGAAACTTATGCTCTAATACCCAATTGGATTTCTCAAATCAATGTGAGATCATTTAGTGGGGGAGGGTGAATTATTGATCACTTTTCTTTTATGAATTCTTCTACTAAACTCAACCTCTGAATCTTGTTAGAGTTTTGATCCACTCAAATATATATCTCTAAACCTCACTTCATATACAGTAAATATAAATAAAGATCATTATGTGATATTTAAAAGGTTTGGTACAAATAACTACTACTTTCTAGGTTTGTTATCCACCCAAACATGGATTATTTTACTAACTTCCTTTAGGATTACAAAGGAATGGGCATCAACTAGTTATACACCCCATTAATCATTGCTTCATTTCACCCTAGTTCTATACCCCAACAATAAACTCTTCCTCATTGGTTATACCCCCCAAAATTTCTTTATATCCACTTCATTATTGACTAGTTATACACCATAGCCACAAGCTTCTTCATCCACTGGTTCTACACCCCAACCAAAATCCCTTTCTTAATATTTTCTATTCCACTATAGAAAGATATTATTTAGATGTTATTTATCCAAAATAAAGTTGGTTTACCTTCACCTACATACAATATTCTTCAAGATCTTCAATAAATATCTTAATATTTTTTAGTCACAAAACTTCCTCCAGTTCTAAGAAATACCTATATAATATCAATTCTTCAACCTACTGTAACTTTTTCTCAACAACTTCCTTAGTAAAACTAAATTTGATATAACTATATCTGGTATTCTTTGTCTGCTTCCCCTCGATCCATTGTACATTGACTAATACACTGCATCTGATACTCCTTAGTCAAATATGATCTATCTAATATACTCCATACATTTAACCTCATTTGGATGATCCTTTTTCCATTGAATTAACTTAGTTTGATGCTTCTACTTCATCCAATACTCATTCTGTTTGGTACACCTCTGTCTGGAAGACTTCTATCAGAAGCTCTTCCTTCATATGCTCTCTTCTTCAACAAAGTAGGAACTCAGAAAACCACTCACACTTTGATATAAAAAATTAAGAACTTTATAACTTTCATTTGTATAAACAATGTAATTTCATGATGTGTTCTCACCCTTTCTGATAGGAACTCTTCACATGGTCTCCTGATCGCACCGCGATTTCCTATCCATTTTTACCCTTACTCCACAACATTAAACTGATTTTGTATTTTAAATTTCAATTATTATAACAAATTTCACTTCATGATTGATTTAATAATTTAATATTTATTTATTTTAAAAAGGGTTATTTCACTTGATTTGATATTTTCATTATAGGTGGAGGTCATTTAGAGGATCCACAATGAAGTTCAATAAATGCGGTCCAAACAACACATGAATCCAATAACATAAGTAGACTCACCCACACACTGATACTAATCCGTGAATTCATTTGGGATTAAATTTTCTAATCTGATCCAAAATTTAGTTTTCTACAAATTTCACGAAGGAACCCAAACTCAATTCATCCATTAAGAGACCCAACCTAACCAATCTGTATAATAAAATGAATATCCATGGAGTTAAAAGTTTTCTGCTATATTTTGAAAATGTATCTTATTATATACATTATATGGAATAAAAATTTTAAGTGGATATATAAAGGAGGTATAAAAACAATTTTTTATTTTTTTTGAAAAGCAGTATAATATTTTCTAGTGTCCAAAAACCATGGGCTAAGTGGTTTCTCAAAACCACGGTTCCCAAAACCCCCTCCCATTTTGGCTATAAAAGAACACCATGGGAACCACATTTCAGAGTTAGACCAGGAGGCAAGGATTGCATGGGATGGTAGGGAAACAATGTTGGGTGACCTTGGTGCGTGAATTAGGCCAGGGAAGACCGGCTAGGACACGGGATTTTAGGGCCCCCCGTGATCCGACGCAAGTACTCTGGACCTACCAAACGACCAAGCTATGCCGCACTGATTGTAGGGTAGAGACCCTAGGAAAGGTACATGCATCATAATGACTTGTGTTCTCGTGTTTTTGGGGTATTTTTGGGAATTAAGAATAAACGACAAGTTTAAGAAGTTTAAAAGACAATGATCTGCACTACTTGGGCTTAGGCATTCCTTGTTTACCTTGCAGCTATGGCACCTGGAAGGCGACCGCGTGTGGTATAGGCGATCGAGGCCCCACAGACTACCTTGGACGATTGTCAGAGGGCTGACCCAGAAGAGGATGACCAGTGGCAGAGGAATCTCCGGGCCTTCCAGCGACAGACCCTCGAAAAGTATGAGGGTAGCACCTCCGACATGAAGACGGAAGGCTGGCTAGAGGAGCTAGTTATAGCTTTTGGCCTGATTCGGGCCCCGATCGAGTACTGGGTTCCTCTCTCCGTCATCTAGATGCGGGGAGCAACGCGTCAGTGGTGGACGCTTTACTTGGGGGAGAGGAAATAGGCTAAAGTGGCTTGGGCGGATTTCGAGAGGGATTTCTGGGCGAAATTCCACTCTTCGATGATGAAGGCGGAAAAGAGACAGGAGATACTCTCCCTCCAGCAGGGGAGTATGTCCGTGAGGGAGCTAGGGATCATGTTCAAGGACCTTCTACGTTTTGCTCCGGACCTCTTTCCCGATGAGGAGTCTCAGGAAAGACGTTTGGAGGGGGCGATCCGACCCTCCCTCCAGTATGTTGTTACCCCCCTTTACCCTACCGACGTACTTGGAGGTCCAGAAGAAGGCTGAAGTGGTGGAGAGAATGCACACTCTAGGAGGTGTGTCACGAGAGGGGATCCAGCTGGGACCATCGAAGGGGAAGGCTGTCAGCACCAGGCCTCCAGCGTCTGGACCCTCCAGGTTCCGACCAGCAAGGAGCAGTCCATTTCAGTTCTGATCCCCTGGTCCTCGCCAATTTTCTTTGGGCCCAGGACCACGGTGCTTCATTTGTGGGAGCCCTGGACATCTCTGGAGTCAGTTCCCAGACCAGGTGCAGTACAGCAGTGGCAGATATCCCCATCACCCCCCTCAGTAGCAGCTTCCATCCAGGCCTTTCCAGCAGCAGCAGCAGCAGGGACAACGAGATCCCGCTCCTCCGAGGACAGACGTAGGAGGAGGAGGCCGACCTCAGGGCGCTCCTCAGGGACCTTGACCATGGCATGGTCGGGGAGGTGGCCGATAGCCAAGAGGCAGAGGAGCCAGGCATGGACAGCTACACGCCGCAGAGGCAGCAGTTCCAGCAGTGCCGGAGGTTGTTCGAGGTATGATCAGTTTGTTTAGTACTCTTTCTTATGCCTTGTTTGATACTGGAGCTTCGCACTCCTTTGTTGCACCCAGTCTAGCCCGTGCCTTGGGTCTAGAGGCCGAGAGACTTCCAGTGCCCCTGGTGTTGAGCACACCAGTCGGAGGTCAGACCTACTTGTTGTTTGTTTGTCGAGGATGTAGACCGATGATAGAGCCACATCAGTCGGTTAGGGATATTCTTCTGCTACAGATACAACCATACGATGTCATCCTAGGCATCGACTGGCTATTCTCTGTATGTGTCGTCATCGACTGTTTCTGAGGAAGGGTCGTGTTCTCAGACTTGGGCGGCCGACATGTTACCTTCGCCGGCGAGCGGAGTGGTCAGAAGGGTAGTAGACGAGAGAAACCCCTCCCCTCCTTACTAGCTGAGCTGTCAGTAGGGTCAGTAGATGATGAGATGGTGGAAGTACTAGAGATCGTCCATGATTTTATGGACGTTTTCCCTGAGGAGGTGACAACTCTACCCCCTCGACGTGATATCGAGTTCGGGATAGACCTGCAGCCCGGTGCTCGTCCAATCTTGATGGCCCCTTATCGGATGGCTCCTTCAGAGCTACGGGAGTTGCGGATTCAGATCGACGATCTGATGAAGAGGGGTTATGTTCGCCCAAGTGCGTCACCGTGGGGTGCTCTAGTCTTGTTCGCAAAGAAGGCAGATGGTGGCCTCAGAATATGCATAGACTACAAGAGGCTGAATCAGGTGACGATCAAGAATCGCTACCCTCTTCCGAGGATAGATGATCTTTTCGACCAGCTAAAGGGGGCAGGATGGTTCTCAAAGATTGACCTACGATCTGGGTACCACCAGCTGAGAATGAAGGAAAGTGACATCCCAAATACGGCGTTCAGTTGCAGATATGGACACTTCAAGTTTGTGGTTATGCCCTTCGGCATTACGAACTCCCCGGCTTTGTTCATGGGGCTTATGAACTCCATATTCCGGGAGTACCTGGATCAGTTCGTAGTTGTGTTCATTGACGACATCTTGGTCTACTCTAGATCAGAGGAGGACTATGCAGAGCACCTGAGGATAGTTTTAGATGTCCTCCGACATCACCATCTCTATGGGAAGTTGTCAAAATGAATGTTATGGACCCGAGAAGTGCACTTCCTCGGGCACGTTGTGTTTGAGCATGAGGTAGCAGTGGACCCATCAAAGGTAGAGGCAGTTGTTTCTTGGGCAGCACCCAAGAATGTGGCGGAAGTACGATGTTTTCTCGGGTTGGCAGGATACTATCGTAGATTCGTACCCAACTTCTCCCGAGTAGCAGCCCCTTTGACAGCCCTGACCAAGAAGGAACAGGTTTTCATGTGGAGTGAGTAGTGCAAGTCAGCCTTCAGATATCTGAAGGAGAGGTTGGTTAGTGCCCCAGTGCTGAGATTACCAGAAGAAGGGGCAGCCTATGAGGTATTCTGTGATGCTTCAGGACAGGGCCGGGGATGTGTGCTGATGCAGCGACAAGGGGTGATCTCTTATGGGTCCAGGCAGCTATGCCCCCATGAGCGTAATTACGCCACCCACAACCTAGAGCTTGAAGCGGTCATTTTTGTGATAAAGTTATAGAGGCACTACCTCATTGGAGAACGGTTTGTGGTCTTCACGGATCACAAAATCTTGAGGTATATCTTCTCCCAGCGGGACTTAAACTTGCGACAATGGAGATGGGTGGAGTTCCTCCAGGATTATGACTTTGAGATCTCTTATACTGAGGGCAAGGGAAATGTTGTGGCCGATGCCTTGAGCAGGAGGACACAGAAGGATGCGGTCCGAGAGTCGGCGGATGGCAGGAAGGCAATGGAGGAATTGGCTGCCTTACACCTGGATGCAAAAATGGATAGCAGTAGAGGTTGCCTATATCAGATGACAGTGCAATCATCTCTGTTTCGGAAAGTGGAAGAGTCTCAGTGGGGAGACCTAGAGTGTGAAGTGATGCGTGACCGAGTTAACCAGGGTAGTGCTCTGGAAGGATGGACAAAGGATGGTCAGAACCAGATGTTTTTCCAGGGAAAGCTGTTTGTCCCGGAGGCGATGCACAGCAAGGTTCTCAGTGAGTTCCACAACTCACCCCTGGCGGTACACCCAAGAGTTTCCAATATGTACCAGGGACTGAAGAGGTAGTTTTGGTGGCCCGAAGTTAAGCGAGCAGTGGCAGAGTTTGTGGCCAAGTGCTTAGTGTGTCAGCAAGTGAAGGCTAAACACCGAGTTCCAGGTGGCCTACTATAGCCTCTAGATGTCCCCGAGTGGAAGTGGGATGACATTTCTATGGATTTCGTCATGGGACTACCCAAGGTCCAATGGGGATACGACGCCATCTGGGTGGTAGTGGACAGGTTGACGAAATCGGCTCACTTTCTGGTGATCAGGGAGTCGAGTGCAGTGGATGCCTTGGCATGAAGGTATGTGGATGAGGTGGTGCGGTTGCATGGAATTACGAGGTCTATAGTATCGGATATGGATGCACGGTTTACCTCGTGAGTCTGGAGAGGATTACAACATGCTCTTGGCACCCAGATGCATCTTAACACTGCTTTCCATCCCCAGACGGATGGACAGACAGAGCGCACCATCCAGACCTTGGAGGATATGCTGCGGGCATGTGTTCGAGACTCAGGGGGATCATGGGTGTGATACTTGCCTCTGGTAGAGTTCACCTACAATAATAGCTATCAATCTACCATTGGTATGGCCTCGTTTGAAGCTTTGTACGAGAGCCCATGTTGTTCGCCTGTGTGTTGGACCGAAGTAGGAGAGGTAGGAATCCTTGGCCCGAAGGTGGTGCAGAGCATGACAGAGAAGGTTCAGCTTATACGGGAAAGGATGAAGGCGGCCCAAGACCGAAAAATGTCGTATGCTGATACTAGGAGGAGGCCCTTGGAGTTTGAGGTTGGATACCACGTGTTCTTGAAAGTCTACCCTCGGTGTGGGAAGCGGAGGTTCGGCAAGGGGAGTAAGATTTCTCCCAGGTTCATTAGACCCTTCGAAGTATTGCGGCGGGTCGGCGAAGTGGCTTATCAGCTAGCATTACCACCGCCGCTACTGAGGATACATGATGTCTTCCATGTGTCCCAGCTCTGTCGGTGTCTGCACGATGATTCACATGTCCTTGATTGGGGTGAGTTGGACATCGAGGACGACACGACCTTTGTGGAGACCCCAGTGATGATCAAGGATCGCAAGGAGAAGGTGCTTCGTGGGAAAACCATTCCCTTGGTTCGTGTGTCATGGAGACATGGTGGGCTTGAGGAGAGTACGTGGGAAAGGGAAGCACAGATGCGTACCCAGTACCTAGAGTTGTTTTGAGCTTTGTTCCTGGTTGTGCCTATTACAGTTGAACGTTTTGTCCTTTTTACTATGGAATGTATTGGTTTCTTTCCTATGAATGTGATGAATGTGTGTGAAAAGCCCTAGCTATGGGGAGGAGAGAACTCGACCCCTAATCAAGATGCATTAAGGTGGATGCAATTAAACCCGTGCGGGCGATCCAGTGCCGCCCAAAGCAGATATTATCTTGACATGGGGGAGAAGACTCCCCAACCCAGATGCCTGGGAAGTTTGTCATCGTATGTTGGAAGTGTTTTTAGTTAGCCTGGGTGCACTCCTAAGAGGTATCTTTCGAGGTGGTTGTTCGGACCCTCTATTTCCTTCTGGGTTGTTTTGATTCTCGAGGACGAGAATCGTTTAAGAGGTATCTGATGTAATGGCCCCGGTTTTTGGGTCCACTACTTTACGAAAATCTCGTGTTGGGATTTCTGGTCTGGGAATCTTGGTGAAGTTTGGCATAACAGTAGTCTTAATGGTAGCCTTAGCCTACCGGTAGCAGGACTACCGGTAGCTCGGTCTACCGGTAGCCGCAGCCTACAGGTAGCTCTGTCTATCGGTAGCTCGGTCTACCGGTAGCTACAGCTACCGATAGCTCTGTCTACCGGTAGCTCTGTCTACCGGTAGCTCTGTCTACCGATAGCTCAGTCTACCGGTAGCTGCAGCCTACCTGTGGCTCTGGCCTACCCTCACGGGTTCTTTCCAGTGGCTCTATTTCTTGTGCAATTAGGGTTTTAAACCCTATTTTGACCCCTTTAAGCTCGTTTTAAAAGAACGGTAACACCCTAATGTTTTAATTAAATATTAATGAAATAACTTGGTGTGTGCATCGGTTTAAACCACCTGGACACTTTAATAACGTGTCAAACGCACGGTCAACCCACGACCCCCGCTCCATACGCCGTTTCACGTTTTTATCTCTACCATCTGCCGGCCTTATAAAGAAGAGGGTTAGGCATGGTTTCTTCCTCCCTCAATCGTGGCTTTTCATGAACAGCTTTTGGTGCATCGGGCGCGCCGCATCATTATGCGTAAAGTTCCGCACCCGGCCTAAGCTTCGATCGTCGATCAACAAGTAGGGGATTTCTCCTTCGCCTCTCTCTTTTGTGTATCATGCGGGGTGGGCGTTCTTTTGTTTCTATAGAATTGGTTGGACCGAACCTTAATAAAGATAACGAAAAGATTCTATAAAGAAATAGGGGGGGGATGTGATTGTTGATGCTGTTTTATATTGGGATTAGTTGTACTTGCTTACGCCTCCTGAAAATCATGGTCGTTGGTGGTCTTTCTCTGTGCACTAATAAACCCTCGTGATGTTTTTAAATTGATTGTTTGTAATTGTGAACTCCTGCTGTGAAAAGTAAACTGGTTAATCATGTATACCCGGCTGAATAAATTGAAAGCACCAAGATCAACCCTTCTATGATAACCCCGGTTAAAGAACACGGAATTGAAATCATTGAGCGTGTTAAATCTTTTAAATCTGAAAAATACCGGTACGACCCTACTTTGTGTCAGTGGCAGTGGTTTTGTTGTTTCCCTTTTTACAGGCCGATTGCTGGAGATGTGGGAGGGGATGGGATCCCCTGTTTTTGTACCCTCGGTGGTTATGAAATTGGGAATGAGATCCCCTGTTGTTATTGATTCGGTGGTTGTGAGTTTTAAGACCGAGTGGTTACCTTGTTTATATCACGAATTGGGGTGGGATCCTCTGTTGTTAAGAACCGGGTGTGGATGCTTAGTTGACGTTTGGCTGGTTACTTTCCTTGGTTATGCTTATGGTTTAGTTGCCCAGTAGTACATAAACTTATTTGAACATTATTACTGAACAAGAAAACAAGACTGGGAAAAATGGGTTTTGTTGGCGAAAGTCGTGACACGGACTTGGGTGTCGGTTGTGTCCTTTAGGTTGGATGAAGAAAAACTAGAACTTTGGGTGAGTGCTTGTTACCTAAACTCATATATATATTTTTAGTTTTTTGTTTCTTATTCATGCCCCACCCAAGTTGAGCACTTAGTGACAAACACTCCCATTTCATTGGGGAGGGTGTTTTTCCCAACACTATTATTAGTGGCTAGTTATTAGCTCCTTTTCTGCTCCCTTTCTCGGATAGCCCAAGTATCTTCAGGCAGGATGTGATGGCCTGAGATCCATTATTAGCCCAAGAACCTTCAGGCGGGGTGGTGTGGTGGTTTTCCAGGTGTGTGTGGCAGGTAGTTTCCCAAGTGTCTTCGGGATGAGGCCCAAGTGTCTTCGGGCATGGTAGTGGATCTTCTAGCCTAGGTGTCTTCGGGCGTGGTTACGTGTGGTTGTGGCCCAGGTGTGTGCGGGCGGGATTTGGCAGTGGGACTACGTATGGTTGTGGCCCAGGTGTGTGCGGGCAGGTGTGGCAGTGGGACTGTGTTTGATTGTGGCCCACGTGTGTGTGGGCGGGTGTGGCAGTGGGACTGTGGTGAGAATGGAGGGATTGGTTTGATGCGTAGGACATCTCAATAACGAGTGGGAAAGTGGCGCGGGGTACCCAAACATTTATGTGCTCTTATTATCTATATTACTTGACTTCCATTATTTGGGGAGTGTGCCTTGGTGAGGCTTGGGTGGATAATTTACCTTAATAGGCGTTTGGTTACTCCTTTTCTCATGGGACTTTAGTATGTTCCCCCACCTGTGCACGAGAGTCTTTGGTTTTCCCTACTGAGTGTACTTGTATGCTCACCCTACATATATAAAACTGCTTTCAGGTTTCCAGGAGAACTACCAGGGCCGTGCGGGACCCTACTAGTCAGACAGTTGGAGTTGTTGCAGTTGTTGTTCTCTTGTTTTCTTTTGGTATTGTACTTTGAGCTTCCTTGTACTTGTACCTTGTTTTAAAATTGTTAAACATGCATGTGGTCTTGGTTTGGGTTCATTTATATACACCTGTTCTTTTTCCTCTTTGGTGGTTGACTTGTCCTATTTCCCGATCCTAAAATAATAAAAAAAGGGTAAATTCCTTCCATTTGTGAGAAATTTCTATAACCTTGGTGCTAGTCACCACTCCCGGACCTATTGAAGGCGGGTCTTGGGGGTCATTATCTCTCCTTCAACTTAAAGAAGGAAGGGAATGGAAATATGCTGACCCTTCCCTCCTTTTGGGGAAGGCGGGTCGTGACAAGGTAAGCCATTCATCCTTAGAGAAAAAGGTAGATAATAATCTTGATAAGATGCATACCCTTATAAGTCTACTAGCTTAAGCACAAGGTTACTCACACTCTTCTTCAATTCCATTACATTATGGTATTTGTTATGACAATACTCATTTTTATGACTAGTTCCCACAACTTCAGGATTCATCTAATTCTTGGGCAGTAGTATTCTCATGGCATCCATTCCAATAAGAACCACCCTTCATTCTATAACCATTCATGCCAAATCCAAACCTGTGTGGCAAGAACAACCACAATACCGACAAGAAGAAAACTCATGCTACCCCAAATAGAATTGGTATCAACAAATTCAAGGTATGAAACATTATTATCATTCACCTTCTTAAAAAATTCTTCTCCTCATCCTCCAAAATATGAACCAAGCCTCAAGGATATAGTAAAGAAAATGAAAACCTAAAACCTCTATTTCCAACAGACCACACAATCATCTATTCAAGACCTACGAACTCAAGTTGGATAGTTAGAGAACACCATTAGTGAGATAAAGATGCAAGGTTCTGGAAAATTACCTTCACAACATATTTCCAATCCAAAATAAAAAGGTAATTTTTGTTCAATCACACTTTCTAGTGGTAAATAGGTTTCTTCATCCAATGATTCTACCCAATAGGTATGTACCCCTCTTTAAAACACTATTTCTCCTCCCATAAAATATTCAAATGAAGAAAAAAATACAAAGGGTAAACAAATTATCATTCAGGATTCCCATGAACAATCCATTCATATTCCTTTCCCCCAAATAATCTCTAAATATAAGAATAATTTTGATAATTACATTGATAAAGAAATAATGGAAAATTTTAAAAGGTGAAATTTAACATTCCTTTATTATATGTATTTTAAAAAAAATACCTCGATATTCCAAATTTCATAAAGATTTTTTCACCCATAGATGGATGCTAAAGGGGAATTAGAGGGCCAACCTATTAAGGAACGTCTCAGACTTTATTCAACCAGCAATGCTAACCAAATTCAAGGATCTAATCACTTTGACGATACCTTGTTACATAGGGGATACATTATTTTCAAATGATATGTTAGATTTAGGTTCTTCCATTAATGAAATTCTTCACTCTGTGCATACTTATTTGCAGATTGGAGTGCTTCAACCAATAGACATCATCATGAAACCTACCAACTGGAGCACTACACACCCAACATGATTGATTGAGGATTTCCTTGTAAGAGTGAATAATCTCATCTTCCCCAATTATTTCTACATTATTAAGATGGAAGATACCAGAACCCAAGGAAATTCTCTTATAATACATTGGAGGCCATTCCTAAAAATAGAAAAGATGATCATCAATGTTCACAATGGTACACTGTCCATGGAGTTCAGTGGAGAAAAGGTATGTTTTAATATCCTTAATGCAATAAAACATCCCATTTAAGAGCATTATAATATTCTTGTATATTTAATGGAAGTTCTCTCTAATGACAAACACACAGAAAATTCTCTCCTCGACCCATACTCTGACTCATTTTCCTTTTCTTTACCCTTAGATGATTTGAGTTTTGAGTCATGTTTTGAGTGTTGTGTGGGTTCTGAAAAATATAAATTTTGTGCTTTAATTGATGATTGTGCTAATTTTGAGGTTCCCATGATTATCAATGATTCTAAAAATATCATTTACAATGATTCTCCTTATGTAGAGAATAAAAAAAACCAGATAGAAAATTTTATGGACCTCACTACCCCTAAATCCCCTCCCCCAATCCAAAAACCACTAGTGTTGGAATTAAAACCACTCCCTTATAATTTAAATATGAATATCTTACGGGTGTTGACCAATTTCTCATCATTATTTCCAATAACCTCTCTCCATAGTAGGAATAAAAACTACTCAACCTTTTGAGAGAGTGTAAAAAGAAGATAGGATGGACATTAAAATATATTCCTAGGATTATCCCATCTATTTTTTTGAACCATATACTTTTGGATGATGAGTATAATCTTGTAAGACAATCTCAACATTGGTTAAATCTCACTCTCCTTGAAGTGGTAAAATTAGAAGTTAGTAAATAACTTTATGCTGGGATAATTTATCCTATATTTGATAGTAAATGGGTTAGACTGGTTTAAATCATGCATAAAAACTAGAATAACTATTTTTTTCAAATGAAAAAAATGAACTGGTTCCAAAACATGTGTAAAAAAATTTGGTGAGTTTTTATTGACTACCATTGACTGAATCAAGACACACAGAAGGACCACTTTCCTTTAATTGACTAAATGTTTGAAATATTGGTTGGTAAGTTCCATTATTGTTTCCTTGATGGGTATTCTGGTTATTTACAAATCCATATAGACCCTGAGGATCAAGAAAAAACAAAATTTACCTATCTATTCGACACATTGGTATATATAATAATTCTTTTTGGTCTATGTAATGATCCTAGTAATTTTATGTGATGTATGTTGAGTATTTTTATAATTACCTTGAGAATTGTATGGAATTATTTATGGGTGATTTCATGGTATATGGATCTTCTTTTTATATCTTTTTGGAACACCTAGGTTCTATCCTCCACCGTTGCATTGAAAAAGATCATGTAATAAATTATGAGAAATTCCATTTCATGTTTGAGTGGGGATAATTCATGGAAATTTTATTTTAAATGAGAGAATTAAATTGGATAAATCAAAATCTAATTAATTTCAACCCTTCTATATACAAAATGTGTTTGTGAAGTGTGATCTTTCTTGGTTCATGTTGGGTTTTACTGCTGATTCATTAAAGACTTCAGTAATATCACACTTCTATTGTCCTGATTATTACAAAAATATTTTGAGTTTTTGTTTGATAAAAATTGTGAGGATGAATTCAATTCACTAAAAAGGACTATCAAATCACCTCCCATCATCCAAACACAAAGGTGGGATCTCCCATTAGAACTTATGTGTGATTCCTGTAACTTTTTATTTGGGAAAATTTATTAAAAATGGTTGAGAAGGCTCCTCATGTCATTACGTATGCCTCACATACCATTGACCCTACCCAGTTAAACTACACAACCACTGAAACATGGATCCTTTAAATTGTTTTTTCCTTGGAAAAATTCCATTCATAACTTCTTGGTTCAAAATTCATTGTGTTTTCTAACCATTTTCCCTTTGTTTTATCATAAATAAACCTGAAGCCAAGACCCATATAATATGGTGGATGCTCTTAAGTTTGACCTTGAGATTAGAGATAAGAGAGGAGTGGAAAATGTTATAGCTGACCACATTAGTAATATTTCTCCACCACTGGACCACCATGTTGACTCATCCATCCCCATTGGATAATTCTTCCCTCATGGTAATCTTTGTGATATTATGGATCTTACCCCCTAGCATGCGAACATTGTTAATTTATTAACAACATCGAAGGTCCCCATTGATTTCATCACTTCACAATACCAGATACTTAAGCATGATTCTCGGTGGTACATTTTGGATGACCCATATTTGTGGAGAATTAGTAGTTACCAAGTTGTTCTTCGGTGTTTCTATGACCATGAGTTAACCTTTGTTTTTACTTTCTGCCACACTTTGGATTGTAGGGGCCACTTTGGTTCTCATTGTATAGCTTGAAAGGTCCTTGAATCAGGAATTTATTGACAAAAAATGTATAGGTATATCCATTTATTTTTAAAGTCAAGTAGTCATTTTCAATTCACATGGAATATCTTTAAGAGTAATGAAATTCCACAACAACCCATGTCAATCTGTGAAATCTTTGATGCATGGGGTATTGAATTCATGAGGACTTTTCCAAATTCATTTGGATTCATGTGAATCTTGCTAGATATTGACTAAAAGACTAAATTTGTGGAAGAAAGGTCTACTAGTACCTATGAATCTTGAGTTTTTGTTGATTTTATGAGGTCCCGTATTTTCAATAGGCTTGGTCTGTCGAGATTCATCATTAGTGATCAGGGTTCACATTTTTTCAATAAAAAAAGAAAATTACTTCATAAGTATAGGGTTTTTATAAATTAGATACTGGATATCTCCCCCAAGATAACTAAAAATAATATATATCAAATCATGATGTTAATAGAATCTTGAAAAAAATGGTACAACCCAATAGGAATGATTAGAGTTTGCACCTTGATGATGCACTTTGGGTGTATCACACAACTTTTAAAACCCTGATCAGAATGTCACCATACAATATTGTGTTTGGAAAGGATTTTATCCTCCCAATAGAGGTAGAACAACGTTAATATTGGGATATTATAAAATGTAATATGAATCTCTTAGATGCAGGTGAGCATAGGAAGTTGGACATTTAATATTTGGAAGAAATTCGATGTGATGCATATGGGAACTCCAGAATCTATAAATAGAAGAAAAAGGATATCCCTGATAGTAAAATTCTTCATAGGAAGTTCCATATTGGTGAGAAGGTCCTAATTTAAAATTCTAGGATATAAATACACCTAGGTAAGCTTCGTTCCTGATGGATCGACCCTTATACTCTTACTAATGTTTACCCTTTTGGTGAAATGCAGGGTTTTCATGAGTAGAGTGGTTGAAGTATTACCATAAATGAGAAGTGACTTAAACACTTATATAAGGATATTAAAAAGAATATGGTGGAGGAAATACACCTTCTATAAGCAGAATACTAGTGAAACATGCCAGGTTTTATCCTTCATTCTCACATTCTAATTTATTACAGTGAGAACACTACACATTCTAGGTGTGTGTGGGGGGGGGGGGAGGGGGGTACATTCCTTGGTTAGTTAGGATTTTTTATCAACTTTATTATTATTTTTCTTCTCATTATTCATGGTATTTAAATTTTCCCCATATTTTTAGGTTCATTAGTATTTTTATCTTCTTTCTTGTTTCTTCTCTTTTTTGTGTTTTTTCCACCCAATTATGATAACCAAATAATGGAAATTACTAAAAATGCATGTTGAAATTTTTCATTCCATGCTATTTTAACATTTTATGAAACTTTGTATCTATTATAGAATGAATATTTGTATAAATTTAGCATCAGGGAGTGTTTTTTGTAAATTGGGTATATATCAATGATATAAATGGTTGTATCTCTATGAAACCTTTGAGATTATTGATACCCCTTGTGTGAGTAGTTTTTGGGAAAGCTGTGTCACTTATATCTCCACAAATGTTTTTTCTAAAAAATGAAGTGTGGGTATTTCTTACTTAATAGAAGGTAAATATATGTTATATTAATATTTATCAGCTTTCTAAAATAATTTTACCATACTTTCATTCCTTATCTGATCTGTTTCATTACTGTACCTGATATCCGACTATTGTATGACCTAAAAAAAGAAAAAAGACATAAAAATAGGGTTATGTATTAGGTAGGTCAAAAAACCACTCCTCCTCAACCTTTAATATTGTTATAACTATTATAATTACTTTCTTGAGGAGATCAACCAAGGGATGAGTGATGAGTGTGAGATTTGTTCCAAGATCAACTTTGAAAAAAAACAATAAAAACAATAAAAAAAGAGGGGGTGATGAAATATACAATATATGGGGATATCTAGGTCAGGATAATAATATTTGACTTTCATGAATGCTTAAGTGAGTGTGTCATGAAATTTTATTGCAAAGGCTGTAGGGAAGATTCAGTGGAAAAAATAATTTAAGATGAAAAATGTTAAAATAACCTATACTTACTAGATAGAAATTAAAAAGAATAGAATAAAATTGTTCTCACACACACAAATATGTAGAGTTAGTGTAATGGTTTAATTTTTAATTCCTTTCTCAATTTTTTATCATTTATCTCTTTGAATTTCATTCTGATACAATTTATGAGACATCATTTTCCATGATCTTTGGGAATAAATACTTAGTGTGGTTTGTGCTTTGATCACATTTATTTAATAAATTAAAATTTCATTGAATTTTAAATCTTCATGAATTTAAAAATATCTATAGGAATAATTTTTTGGGATATGTGAATTTTCCTAGGTGTGAAATTGTTTATGTGTAAGTGTGTGATCGCATAGCGATTCACTATTCATATCCACCCTTACACCACTATTTTAAACTGGTTTTGTATTGAAATTTAGAAATATAATAAAAAATATAAATTTATACCAGATGACATGATTTAATTTTTATCACAGTAAAATAGGAAAATTTTACTTGTTTCAGTGTTTACATTGTAGGAGGATGTGATTTGTAGAGCCCGGAATAGAATTCAAGTAAAACGGGCCAAACTATGTGAGAACCCGAAAACACTTGTGAAGTTCAATATTTTCTATGGAAAATACATGCATAACATTGTTCTGAAAATTTTTGGTAGGCTGAAAATTTTCGTGGGCTAAATTTATCTAGAAGACCATGGATCCCAAGTCATCCATTTTGAGGCCCAAACATGGCCCAAAATGTCAAAAAATTATAAGCGGTCCAGATTAGACCATCCTTCTGTATTTGGTCCATAACTCAGGACTCAAACCTCTAATTAGAATAATTACACATCCATTGGATATATAACTAAAATTTATATATCCAAAACGAATTTTAAGTCATTTTAACACTTTTTGGTTAGTCAAACATCCAGATAGATATTGAGTAAAAATTAAGCCATGAATAGTCACCTAGCCCCTTAGATACTTGACTGCTTTTTGTGGGAACTTTGATTTAATTGTCCATAAAATAACTCATCCCCATAATTATATTATGTTTGAATACCATGGGTAAGGCAGAGTCTAAGTATAGACCTTTCTTTATCAATTTTCTCCCTCTTCTTCATCATGTACTACTAAGCTTCTTAGTGATCAACTTTGGGGTGTCCTTTGTTGTAATCCTGAGCTCCAAGATTGTAATATTCATAAGGTAATTGAATTTACAGGTTTGTGTATATTGTTATTCATTTTTACCTTTTATTTTTTTTAGTCTGGTAAGATCAAATTCAAATTAAAGGAATAATAATCCTCTTTCTTCCATGCATAACCAAGATCTTGTGATAATTTGAGTTGGGTTTCCTCTTTTCTCACCCTTTACCTTTCAGGAGTGTGCTAATGGATTACGTCGATTGATAAATTATAGGAACTTGAACCCAATAATATCCTTGTTTTTTTCTTGTGGAAATATTATCATTGAAAAAAATCAAGTAATTTCATCACGTTGTTGATGTGATGCCTTGATTGAGTTCTGTTTTTACATCGATTCAATAGTGTTGATTTTGATCAGTCGTCGATAATAAATATCATTGGTCGATAAAATACTAGGTGGTAACCTAGTAATAACTCACATAACACATTTATTTTAGTGTTTATAAAATCATGTAATCAGTGATCCTTCTCATTCCCTTGAGAGCGATGGTGGATTGAGCATCAAGGGACACTTACTCGGGTTGATCACGATTTCTCCATCCCATTTATCTCACTTAGTAATATAGTTTCAATTTCTATTTTAAAATAAAAAATCCCATGTTTTATAAATTCCCATTCCCATTTTTTATAATCATAACCTTCTCTTGGAATTAATTATCTAAGTATCCATCAAGAGATGACCTAGGGTTCCTACTATGCTGTAGAAATTCTAATAAAAAATAAAAAACTAATTTGATGTGCTCGAAAACAATCAAATTTTTATGTTTTTTCTGGGGATCCAATATAATTTTTATTTATTTAGTTTTATTTATTAACTTTACTTTTTAATTATTACTCCTTTTTTATATCCCACCACCCCCATTTGATTTTTTTTTGTTTTTTGTTTTTTTATTTTAGTTTGTTTTTGTGTGTCCTTCCTCTCTCTCACTCTTCTTTTTCACCTTCTTCTTCTTCTTCTTCTATCCCTCTCTATAATTCTAAAATATAAAATTATATTTCATTATATACTATAATTATTCTTAATTTTTTTCAACTTAAATAAAAAAACATAATTAAAAAAAATCAAAAAAAGGGTACAATCAAACAAATAAACAATTTTATTGGACATGATTGTTTCATGATAAGATCTGGAAAAGAAACACTACTTGAATTTGTCCCAAAAATTTAAAAGTCACTTAATTCAAAAATTAGGTCCTCTAGAGTAACAAAATTCATGTAAAACTTAGGAACCCCATGTGGAACCTCAAGTGGTCCTAAACCAATAAAAAATTGAACCAAATCAAACCCAAGAAAACATAGCTGCAAATAACCAGACCTTAAAAGAACTGATCACCCTGAATGGGGAGTACCAACTTGCATACATCCAATATCCTAAGAAAGTGGCCATAATTGATCTGATCAGTCCTAAACCTCATTCATTTAAAATTCCACAGTCTTCCTGGTGATAACCCTTACAAGAATCTCCAGAAGTTTCACATAGTATGCTCCACCATGAAACCCCAAAGTGTGTCTAAGGACCTCATTAAGTGTAGGGTATTCCCTTTCTACCTTAATGGTGTATCCAAAGATTGGATATAATATCTACCAACCACAATTAGAGTCTAGAATGATCTAAAATGACTATTTTTTGTAGAATTTTTTTCCTAACTTTCAAACTACATCAATTAGGATGGAAATATGTGGCCTTAGGAAATCAAAAGGAGAGACCCTTCATGAATACTGGGAGAGATTAAAAAGAATTTTCTCAAGATTCCCCCACAATAATTTTCTCAAGATTCTCACATGGGTCATGGAATGATTTATGCAATAACTTGTGGTTCCCTAGCTGATAAAACTCCTTCTTCTACTTATGACTTAATATCCAACATGGCTCAAAATGAACAAAAATTTGGTACATGAGAAATTGCACTGACTTGATGAGTTCATGAGTTATGTATTCATCCCTAGAGAAAAAGATAGATAATAAACTTAATGTGATGCATACCATTATAAGGAAATTAGATCAAGAACAAGGTAACTCACACTCTTCTTCAGTTCCATTATATTATTCTATATGTTCTAAGAATACTCATTTTTTTGACCAGTTCTGACAACTTCGGGATTCACCTGAGCCTTGTGAAACGATATTACCAGGGCATCCATTCAAACAAAAACCTCCGTTAAATAAAAAACCATTCATTCCAAATTCAAACCCTGAGTGGAAAGAACAACCACAATACCTACAAGGAGGAAACTCAAGCTCCCCCAAACATAGTTAGCATAAACAAGGCCAAGGTATGAAACCTTATATTACTTCACCTTCTCTAAACAATCCTTCTCCTACCCCTCTGAAACACACGGCCGATTGTCGCCTATCGACCGGTCAAAGTTCTGGTGCTCTGCTAATGTGTATAGCAGCACTCGGGTCGAATCCTCGGTGATGGTACTTCGTAATAGTCGATTGTTTTTAGTTGATTATATTTTGATTGGGGGGGTTTGTTTGCAGAGCTTAATTGAAATGTTTAATGAATGATGTTTTAATTTAGCAAGTTGATAAAGATTGGGGTGAGTTCATCATTAGGTTAGTTAAGCTTGTGATATCCTTGAGCTTTGCTTTATATTGCATTTAAATTAACACCCATGTCACAAGATGATGTTGATTAGAATTTCTAAGTGTTAAGGCTTTAATCCAAGCCTTAAATTAACTTAGGGTTCTAATCTTGATCAAATATTGTTTATGGTAGTGTATTTATGGTTCCAATAATCCATGGAAACCACACTTTAAACAAATCAAGTCATTAATCCATGACATGCTAAGTCCAACATACACAATGTTAATTCAACGAATACTCATCGAGCAAAAGCTATCAATCGCTTAACATACCTAAATTAAAACTCACCCCAATGAGATATTTACTAAGACATTATGATGTTTATTAATCTGGTAATATATTTTTATGGTGATGAATTATAAAGAGAAGAAAAAGAAAGGGACAAGATAAGAGTAGTGTGCCGAACACACACACGAAATATTTTGAGAATCAAAAATGGAATTTCGATTGAATGAGGAAGCAAGATAAGGTACTGTAATTTAAAATGATTCAAACTATTTTAATGCCATGAATATTATACTACATAAGGTGGAGGAGAATAAGAGATATTTAAGAAGAAACTTTCATTAAAACATAATTACAAAAGAAATGACTTACAAAATTACAAAAATGAAGAACACAAAAGTAAGTGAAAACAAAGAGAGGAGGAAATGTCTCTCAAGTGAAAACTTGAGTATGGAAGATACTCCCAAGCCTTTGGAAGATCCTTGGTCGTGCCAATATGATATCCTCTCTTCTGAAATGTCAACCTCTTGCAAGGAGAAGAGGGGAGTGAATTTATAGCCAAAGGTAGTGGACTGTTTTCATTCCCAAACTGCCCCTCAAGTTGGCCCGCCAATATGACCTTTCAAACAGCTGTATCTCGAGAGATATACTTCTTCAATATTTTATATATGGATGTGTACTAGTCACCCTCAAAATTTGGCTGTCATTGGACTTTTTTTTCCAATGTTATGGCCGGATTACTAAAAACCTTTCTACTGTCCAATTTTATCCAGAAAGTTTCCATGGCCTAAATATGAATGCATTTATGGCTATGTAGATGCCTTCAAATACGAACCATTTATTCTGGAAAGTTGATCCTCCATATCTTAGCTTTCACACCACAAAATATGAGCTTCTTTGGACAATTGATAAGTTGAAAAGTTAAGAATTGTTGGCTTATTTAAAATCCCGCACAGAATGGTTGGCTTGATTTCAATGGATCCATTGGGCCCCAAAATGGTAGAGTTGGGCCTTTAAATTTTTATCCATGACTCCTTAGGAAATTCCCGAGCTTGGAAAAGAATATACGCTCATTTGGGCAGGGAGATTGATCCCAGTATTGAAATCTTCAAGGCTGGTCCAGAAATTAGGCAGATCCGGTGGGTCATCTTGTGTGGTCCATATGGCCCTTCAAATGGCCGAATTAGCCAATGCTCCAGTTGAGTGATTTGTAGGAAATTGAATTTATAACCCTACAGTACAAGAATTACACAATTTGGATTAGTATGGTGAGAGTTATATTTAAAATGCTAAACAGACATGAATCTGTATTATTCGAAACAATACTCCAAAATAATATTTAATATTAAAGCATGAGTATTTCACATAAGTTATGCACATTTAATTGAAAATCAGTAGAGGGAGTATATAAAATGATATTAATAAATGAATAACATCAACTCCCTCACACTTAATATTGTGCATGTCCTCATGTACAACAAACACCAAAGAAAATCAAAACAAAACCATATTCATTCACCAACAAATATTAAAATTTTGTTTTCACCAATCAGGGGAGGTTTAGACTATTTCACTCATCCATATTGAATTCCATCACAAATTTGGTTCACAATAATTCATCAGAAAAAATTCATTTTTTCATGTTCAAGGTTTGAATTGGAAAATGTAGACACTCAAAACTTACTCCTCTCAAGATGATAAAAATGTATTTTAGGAGGTTCACTCATTCACCAACAAAAAGTGAAAATCAAGAGTTTGTAAGAGCTCTCAGCTTTCATTCCCAAATCTAATGTGTACAAGAATCAAGAGGTCTTTTAAGGGGTTTTTCAGTGGCTATGGGACGGTAGGTATATAATGTCCAAAGGAAAAGAGGGGTTAAAAACACCAACATGGAAAAATCAATGCACATTTTTTTTGAAATTTGATTTGAAAGGAAATAGAAACACATATTTACAAGGGCATGAATGTGTGATGAATGAAAAGTGAGGGAGATAGAAAATGGAATAGGGTGAGATGATGGAATATGTACAACATGGAAGACTTCCAATAATGACACAATACAAGATGATTTAAGTGTTCTTTTTTTTCTCTTTTTGCTTTTTTTTTCGAAAGTTGTGCTTGGAACAAGTCTCACAGTCATCTCCCAACCCACGCTTGATCTCCTCATGGAACTAATTTTAGTAGTTATAACAAGATCAAAGGTTGATGATGAATGATTTTTGACCCACCCAAGACACAACCCATTCCTTTTTTTTTTATTTTTTTTTCATTTTTTTAATATAATTTTTTTCATTTTTTTTGAACACTTTTCAATGACTTTTGTACAAATGACAATTACACATATACAACCCAAAGCTCAAAGAATTAAAACCTCTCCCCCACACTTGAATGGATGCTTTCCCTCAAGCATATGATGACACATTGGAAATCAATGAAAATACGCCCAAAAATGAAGTCCATTCCCCCCACACTTAAATTTCAATAAATTGTACAATGAAAATCCATGAAGATGTTGGGTGGGACAAGGTATTAGGCTTGTAATGTGGCTATCAAAAGAAAGGTTTTCATAGGATCAAAGGGGATTTCAAAATTAGGATCAATGTAAGGGTAACAGGAGGCTATTTGGCTATTCTGATTCTCATGTGGCTTAGAAAATGCCTCTATCATATCAATGCACACAAAAGATGGAAATTAAGCTCGAAGGTCCACAAACTCAAGACTCACAACCAGTGGTGAAGACACACAATGAAAAAGATGGCCATAGATGACCTTGGCATGAAGGCTAATGTTATTCCTCACGGTAGGGGAGAATCATTTTCCACCAAAAATTTTTCATTCAAAATGTTTGTTATTGACACAAAATTGTTTACCCAAGTTTGAGATAAAAATTCAATATATTTGAGTTTAAAACAAGCCTTTTGACTCCCCAAAATGGTTGGACAGAATTTCAATATTGGATGATGAGTAATTATGACACCCCTTTTTTTTGTTAATTTTCATTTTTTTTAATTATTTTTTTTAAATTTTTTATTTTTAATGACACATCCACACAAAAGAGAAAATAGAAAAAAGGTTGGGGAAGAATGTTGTAAAAAAAATGAGAGGGAGAGAGGAAGAAGAAGAAATAGAGATAAGAAGAGAGGGAAGAGAGATTGAGGAGAGAGATAGTTAAAGGGAAAGAGGTGCCCCCTGGTTTGGATTTGGTGGGTCGCCGTTTCCATCTAGTGGTGGGTCAATGGAAGTCGATGTGGAACCTGAAGTGAATGGCCTCTCATGGTGATGCTTTAACCGGTGTCCATTTACCGTGAATGTTCTTTTTGAAGAAGGGTCTTGGACTTGCACTGCACCAAATGGGTAAACATTAGTAATAATAAAAGGTCCATCCCAACGAGAATTGAGCTTACCTGGGTGAAGTCGAAATCGAGAATTGAAGAGCATTACCTTTTCACCTTCATGAAATACCTTTCGAAGAATGTGCTTGTCATGGAGTGACTTTGCCTTTTCTTTGTAGAGAATGGAGTTCTCATACGAATCGAGTCGAAGCTCCTCCAATTCAGTCAACTGCAACAATCTTTCTTCACCAGATTTTTCACAATCAAAATTACAAGTTTTGACAGCCCAAAATGACTTATGTTGGATTTCAACTGGTAAATGACAGGATTTACCAAAAACCAGCCTAAATGGAGACATCCCAATGGGTGTCTTATAGGCTATTCGATAGGCCAAAAGTGCTTCACCAAGTCTATCGGGCTAGTCTTTTCTTGTGGGCTTAACAATTCTTTCAAGCACTCTTTTCACTTCTCTGTTAGAAAGTTCAGCCATTCCATTTGTTTGAGGGTGATATGCAGTGGATGTTTTATGTAAAACCCCATTCTTTTTCAAAAGTGACTCCATAGTTCTATTACAGAAATGAGTTCCTAAGTCACTTATCAAAGCACGTGGTGTTCCGAATCGATGGAAGATATGGGTTTTGAGGAACTCACTCACAGTTTGAGCATCATCTTTCCTAGTGGGTTTGGCCTCGAACCACCTAGAAACATAGTCAACAGCAAGGAGAATGTAGGATAATCCATTGGAAGGGGGAAAAGGTCCCATGAAATCGATGCCCCAAACATCGAAGAGCTCACAGAAGATTAATGGCTTTTGAGGCATTTCGTTTCTTTTGGAAATTGTGCCAAACTTTTGGCAAGTGGGACATGATTGACAGAACTCGTGTGATTCCTTGAAGAGTGAAGGCCAAAAGAATCCAGAATCTAGGACCTTTCGAGAAGTCCTTTGTGGTCCAAAGTGGCCACCTCCAGGCATTGAGTGGCAGAATTCCAAGATGGAGGATTATTCAGTTTCATCAACACATCTCCTAATTACCATGTCAGCCCCAGTTTTCCAAAGTTTATTATCTTCCCAAAAATAATGCTTTGAATCACTTTTCATCTTTTCTTTTTGTTCTTTTGAAAAATATTCAGGGAAAACACCAGAAACCAAGTAATTGACAATTGGGGCATACCATGGTAACTTTGGAGTGAGAGAGGAGAGGTGTTCAGTTGGAAATTCAGGATCAATTATTTCAGAATGAGAAGAATTATAAATTCTACTCAGGTGGTCAGCCACATGGTTTTCTTTTCCAGGTTTATCTTTTATCACAAGGTCAAACTCTTGAAGCATTAAAATCCATCTTATTATCCTTGGTTTGGAATCACTTTTCTTAAGTAAGAACTTTAATGCTGAGTGGTTCGTGAAGATGATGATTTTGGCACCTAAGAGATAGGGATGGAATTTATCCAAGGAAAAAACCACAGCTAAAAGTTCTTTTTCAGTCACAGTGTAGTGTGATTGAGTTTCATCCAATGTTTTTGAGGCATAAAATATGACATGAGGAATATTTTCTCTTCTTTTACCAAGAACAGCCCCAATGGCCCTATCAGAAGCATCAAACATCATTTCAAATGGTAAGGACCAATCTGGGGGTTGGATTATTTGAGCAGATGTGAGTGCAGATTTGAGTTCAATGAAGGCTCTATTGCAAGCCTCATCAAAATTTAATGTGACATCATTTTGAAGTAAACGAGTGAGTGGGAGGGAAATCTTGCTGAAGTTCTGAATGAATCGCCGATAGAAACCGGCATGACCAAGGAAGGACCGAATGTCTTGAACTGATTTGGGTTCAGCAAGTGATTGGATCACCTCAATTTTGGCTGGATCAACTTGGATACCCTCTTGAGAAATTATGTGCCCTAGAACAATCCCATTTGAAACCATGAAGTGACATTTTTCAAAATTCAGCACAAGGTTGAACTTGACACACTTTTGAAGGACCAAAGAGAGTGAATGTAAGCAAGATTCAAATGAATCACCATAAATGGTAAAGTCATCCATGAATACCTCCATTCAATTCTCAATGAATTTAGAAAATATACTCATCATACACCACTGGAATGTTGCAGGAGCATTACAAAGGCTAAACGGCATTCGCCTATAGGCATAGGTTCCAAAGGGGCAAGTGAATGTGGTCTTTTCTTAGTCTTGAGGTGCGATTGGAATTTGGAAGTAGCCGGTGTAACCATCAAGAAAACAATAGTGTGACTTTCCGGCCAATCTATCAAGCATTTGGTCAAGGAAAGGAAGTGGGTAGTGATCTTTTCGTGTTTCAGCATTCAATTTGCGATAATCGATGCACACACGCCATTTGTTTTTCACTCAAGTTGTGACACTTCTCCATGTTCATTTGTGACAACTGTTATCCCGCCCTTCTTAGGAATGACTTGAATTTGACTAAACCATTCACTATCAGAAATTGGGTAGATAATACCAGCTTGAAGAAGCTTGGTAATCTCTTCCCTAACTACCTCAAGTATGAGTGGATTGAGTCTTCTTTGAGGTTGCCTAATTGGTTTGGATGATTCCTCTAGATGGATGTGATGCATGCAAAGGGCAGGGTTGATTCCGGGAATATCCTCTAGGTTACAACCTAAGGCATTTTTGTTTTCCTCTAACACTTGAACAAGTTGGAACTCCTCGGTTTCAGAAAGTGAAGCAGAGATAATGACAGGGTAGGAGGGATCATGGAAAAGGAATGCATACTTGAGGTGTGAAGGAAGTGGTTTTAGATCAGTTTCAGCCTTGATTTGAGAGCTAGACAAGTTAGGAGCAGGAGAAGGGATTCCAGATGGGTTTGGATCATTTTCCTCAACACTGTCCAAGGTGGAGCAGTAGAGATCAGAGTTGATGTGGGATTCAAGAGAGTTTTCAAGTTCACTTTGATTGATGGAGTCTAAGAAAGAAAGGCCAACATAAACTTCTCCATTTATAACTTGGTTAATCATTGAGCAGATTTCACAGTCTCCACTTTCATTAGAACATGATGAGCATGAAGAAATGGAGGTGAGTTGACTCTTAGAAGTGTCATCAGATGCATGAATAGAGAATGCAGAGTGATTCTCTAATGGGTATTGCATGGCTTGAAAAATGTTGAACTTGACCACTTGGTCACCAAATTTGTAACAGCCCGAGATTTTATGAAAAATATTATTTTTAATTTTATTAATGTCTTGTGTTGTACGCTACACCAAAAGGAGCTTGCACAACACGCATCCTTGACTTTCCTTCCATTACACGCAATCGCGACCTTCCTCAATAGCGTGTGCAGTACGCAATAACGAGTTTCACTAAACAACAATATGCTATTAAAATATTATTAAAACTAGCCGTTATGAATAGTAATAACCAATTTTTGAAATTATGTAAATATTATTTTTCAAAATGGAATTCATTTTTGGATTCGGAGTATCGAATTTAGCCTAGGGTGAAATTTTGGTAATTTTCGGATAACTTTCATATTTTGATGAATAGTGAAAATTACTAAATTTTAGTTAAAAACAACTTTTTCAATCGAAATAATTAATAGTGATAAATGATTAATTTGAGTGGTTTTAAAGTATATTTAGAATATATTTTTACAATTTAATACAATGTTGGTCATTGGATATAATTTGACATTTAAACCAGACATAAACAAGTGTCAATCTTTTGATAGATATTGTTTCTTAAAAACACGCTCATTGTTTTAACAGCGGGATTTAATTATAAAATTAATTAATGCAACTTCTATGATATGAATTTGGTAAAATAGACTTTATTTTTGAATTCGGAATATGAAATATAGCTTAGGATGAAATTTTGGCATTTTTCTAAAAAACTTCAATTTTTGATGAATAGTGAAACTACTAAGTGGTAGTTAAAAAAACAGAATTTTTCATAAAACTTAATTTTACCGCTTCTGTGAATGAAATTTCAAAAATCTGAGAGACACGGTTGATTTTAGTATGTAAAATGTGGTTCAATGAGATGAAAATAATTTTTGGTGAATAGTAACTTTTTACTTTTATTTACCACGGTTAAAAGTAAATAGGGTAATTAAGGGTAAGAATGATATTAATATTACCCTAAAACATGTCCTAATTCTATTGGACAAGTGTATCTCGGCCAAAAACAACCTTATGTGTAAAATATTATCATTTAGGCCCACTTGGATTAGATTAGGACATTTATTATTATTTAATTCAAAGAAGAGTTAAAAGAGTTAAAATCAAAGTTTATTTACTAAAACATTTTTAATATAGGGTTATACATAAGATAAATTCGATTGTAAATATTCATTAGAAATATAAAAAGATTTCCTACATAATGGTATTTTATTTGTAATTGTTAGACTTTAAATAAATTAATTTATCTATGACACAACGATGATGCAGTAATTACCCTTTTAAGGAAATATTAACATAATTGATGTTATAAATGATCAAATGAATGTAATTTGAGACTTTTTATGACTTCCACTAATTTTCTAGGTTACTATGATATATTAGTGTTGATTTAATCAACTTGGTTCGAACATATAATTCTGTTATGACTTTCACAAAAATCATATATCAAATAGTGTCAAAATTGACACAAAATAGTTTTTAAATCAAATATTATATTATTAATTGTTATTTTATTCCTAAAAATCTAAGGTTCGGCCAAATGACTTATATAAGGATATATTTATTAATAATATACAATTTGGGGTTTTTTTGGCATGTTATAGTAAGTGTATTAACCATATAGTAAAAGAAAACAAAAAGACACGGTAAAAGTTAAATTATTTAACTTAGAGTTAAATCTAATTGATAAGGTTAAAATAATAACCTAAACTTGTCTAAATCCTATTGGTTGATAGGATTTCGACCCATCCCCACTTTATCTTCTAAATAATACCCTTTGGAACCATTATAAACCGATTTTGACTTTAAAATAAAATAATATTTTGAGATATTCCTAAGGTGCCCCTCTCCTCCCTTATAAAAGGACACCTCCTCCCCCTCCTCCTCACACCAATTTGAGCACTCAAGCTCGGCCAACCCCTGCCATGTTCTCCTCTCCACTTCCCTAGAATAATCCTAGAGGTCCTGGTCTTCTTCAAAGACCAATCTTAGTTCCCTAAGTGGAGGATTCAAAGAGGCGTTCCAAAGAAGAGGTAATATCCATTACCGATCTTTTCAATTTCTTTCTTCTTCAACTTCTTCTTCTTCAGTTGTTTCATGATAAAGTAATAACATCAGTATTACTTACATACTGATATGTTATTATAAATATTAAACAACCCTAATTCACCTTCTATCCATCCTACGGAAAAATGAAATCACCGCGCGTGCGTACGTACGGAATACCGTCTCCACGCCGTGGGGTAATCTATTTTCCACCATCACTTTACAAAGATGGGTATAATGGTGTAATGAGTAACTATTTATGATTATTATAAAGTAATATTTATACTGAAATAATATATATATACTCCAATACAATTCCACGATCATAGGAACGATACCATCACCCGTGCGTACGTACGGAAAACCGTCTCCACGATGTGATGCGACTCGTTCTACATGATCATCATTACATAGTAATTATATAAATGAATTGAATGAATAAATATGATATATGTTACACTAATACCATTCTGGATATAAGGTATCTATAACCTTAAAAGAAGAATAAGAATTTATTCGGCAAAACACGCATAAGAACAAAAGGTAATAAAGACCCGAGTAACCAGTAACAATGAAATATTACTAACAAGAAGCTAAGAATATGACCATATATGATATCATATCAATATGTATGATTCTAGAATAAGTCAATAACATTATTTAAACCATTATACAGGAGCTTCGGACACGTACAAAGCAAATCGGACCTAAGGTAAGGGAAATATCACAATCTCATTTTTATCCGAGATTGTTTATTCGTAAGTATTTACTGGGGTGTATTTTATCATCCACATCCATGTTTCATCAATATGTAATATTATTTACATCCACCTAATATTGTTTAAATCCATTTTTACCCTTCATTGTGTTTTTAGTAATATGTATGAAAGGAATCTTTTGTCGTTTTTCCGTACGAGGTACTTTTTGACTTTTCCGACAAAAGTACGAAGAATGTTTTTTTTAACTTATACGGCATGAATGGATTTTTAAAACATTGTTTCCAAAAAGCTTCCTTTACAAGTTTTCAAGTTTAATTTTAATCAACTTCTTTTATTTTAAAGTTGTATGACATGTTATGAAAGGAAAAATGTTTTTTTTAAGAAGAAAGGATATTTTCCTCAAGAATTCAATTCAAGTGTTTTATCAAAATTATTTTCCATCTAAGATAATAAAGGGTTCTGTTTCTATCCATATTTTTACATTGATTTGACTATGTTGTGATGGAATTATGTTTATGAATTCCTTTATCTTATATGAATTGATTTATGATGTCATGATGTTTCAAGAATCCCATTTTTGTTACATGTGTTATGCGATGATGTATGTTTTATGATTATGTGGCACACATAAGAAAGGATTAATTAGAAGATGGGTGGGACCTATATCTCCCTCCAATGCATTGGGTAAAGATTTTATATCTCATGAGATAGACATGGCTGGAATGGAAGGTTATTTCGGTTCAGTGATACAGGACTGAAACGAGGAGTGAACTCGGTTCAGAAAGGGACTTTGTCCACTAAGATAGTCTTGGCAATGAGTCTTGACTAACAAGAAATGATTTTCCATGATTATGTGTGCATGCAAAAAAGTTTCAAGTTTTATGTTATGATTATGGGGATCTCATTTTCACTTCTATGATTTATTCCATGTTAAGATATTATGATCTCTTTTGCAGGTTAAGATTTTCAAAAAGATATGATATGATTTTTATTTCCTTTGTTTACCCTTACTGAGCATTTGAGCTCACCCTTTTATGTTTTCTTTTCCCCAGGATATAAAGAAAGGTTTTAGGTATAAAAAAAGGAAGATCTTTATGGGATATATTGATGATCTTTCACCACGATTAGAAGATTACGTTCCGAGTTTCCAAAGACACTAAACTATTACGATCCTTGTGTGTGTGTTTTTGTTATGTACTAAGTATTCCGCAAAAGTAATGTAATGTCAATGTACGTCAGGCTTCGGGTCTCTACAGTTGGTATCAGAGGAAAGGTTTAGTCAACCTTTGGAAACTAGGATGCGAAAACGTTAGTGAGATCCCTAGAGATATTTCTAAGGTATGTCTAGGGATGTCTCTAAGGTTAAGTATACGTATAGGTTATAGTCCTAGAATTGCGCTAACGATCTTAGAATTTAACCTAAGATGTTAGATATTGAGGGTACTACCCCTTTATTATGTTGTTTTCCCTAGCATGATTTTTGCCTCTCACACTATTCTTTTGGGGTTTTAGACGATGGTTGGAACCCGAAGGAACCGTGTTGATCAATGCAATGGACAATGCAATGATTGTCCCCCTGAGCAACCAAACGATATGGGAGCTGGAATGAAAAATCTTGTAGCCATGCTCACACAACTTTCCCAAGCTATGAATCATGCAGGACTTCCAAACGAGCAAAGGAAGGAGCAACATTCTGTTGAATCCTTCATGAGGCAGCGTCCGCCTTCTTTCAGTGGGTCTACTGATCCATTAGTTGCTGAACAATGGATTAGTACTACTGAAAAGATATTTTCAGTTCTTCAATGTTCTGAACATGATAAAGTCATCTTAGCAGTATATCGTTTGGAAGGTGAAGCTGATCAATGGTGGAATCTTATCAAGAATACGAGGCCAAGAGATGAAATTGAGTCCATGGAATGGGACGAGTTCAAGAACTTGTTTTTCAGTAAGTACTTCCCTCGTATTCTTCGAACGAAGATGGAAAATGAGTTTCTTGAGCTGAAACAGAAGGATGATGAATCTGTTGGTATATACGAAGCGAATTTTACAAGACTTGCAAGGTATGCATCTGGCATTATCATCCAACCTGAAAGTAAAGTTGATCGATTTTTCAGTGGCCTAAAACCAAGTCTTTGAAGGGCATTAGCTATAAGAGACTTCAGTAGCTATGAAGAAATTGTGCGTTGTGCTATCAAGGTAGAAATGGAAGTTGGTGTTACATATCCATCTCATGGTTTTGACAAGAAACGAAAGATGGAGTTCAAGGAGAAATCTCAAAATAATGGTGAAAAGAAGATGAATGTTTTCTTATGCACAAAGTGTGGAAAGAAGCATGGTGGAGATTGTCTTAAAGGGACTAGAAAATGTTTTAAGTGTGGAAAATATGGTCATCGAGCAGCTGAGTGTCGAAGTAATGGAAAAAGGGTTTCTAATGATGTGAATAAAGAAAACACTGCAGAAAACGCACCACCAACACTTCAATGCTTCAAGTGCAAGGAAATGGGGCATTATGCTAATAAATTCCCTAATCCAAGGGTTAGTGATGATCGACATGAGCAACCGCTTAAGGCAAAGGACAAAGGGAAGTCACATGCGATCACTATTGGCAATGTTGAATATGACAACGATGTGGTGGAATGATTAAGTGTTTATGTAATGGGATTCCAAAATAATGTTGTATCATGGAATATTGGAATATTTATGTATTGGTCTAATGTGGTATTCAAAGTGATTGAGATATTATGCGCATAATGAAGGGAAAACGAGAAAATGAAATGTTTAACAGTATTCATGAGCTCATGATTGATATAAGGACTAAGTGATATCATTGTTTGAGTATATAGAATTTTGAGGATTTTGGTATGTGGAAAGTGTTAACTTTTAACTGCATTCAAGTTTTCACTAAGGTTCAATGGGTATTCAAGATAATACATGATTAAGGACTTTGAATGTTTGGAATGTGACCAACAAAACATATCTTATGATATATGGGGTTCAACGATGGTATTAAATCTCTGGTAATCGTTTTCACTATGTTATGAGAGTGGACTGCAGTATTATGTATAAGCCTAAAGATTGGAATGGATTATGTTGGACATAAGTTAGTATTGTTTAAGGATAGAAGTTTTTTCGATATTATTAATGGGATGTTATAGTGATATAGTTTTAGAAAAAGGACAACCTGCAGAACGGGCGACAACCCATCGCTTCGGACAAGGCTGTGGGAATCGAACCCACAACCGAAGTGCGACTGGACTTTATCGCCTACCACTGGCCTACAGGAAGTCCCCGTTTAGCAGAAACTAGTTTTATTTTATTAAGCGGTATGATATATGAAGTATAAGTTCATTTTTGGAACCATATACGATTAATCTCACTATAAGATGGACTTATAACTTTTGCTAACCCTTTGTTTGAAATAGATGGAATGACCCATCCTTCTATCACATGATCTGCTAATGCTTCACGAATAACAAATTCAACTTCATTTCTTTATGATATGAAGTGGAAATTGTTCAATTCACGAACAACAGTGAGATTGTAACAAAATCATGTAAGTATTTCTTTTAATTCATCAACTTTAGGGAAATGATCTTGAAAACCAAAAATGTTGTCCAAGTGCTCTTATATCTGATTAATCAGATGGTACCTTATATCGTCACATATTTATGGATTTGTGATTGTTGGATTTTCCATAGCCATGTTCTCTACCACTCTCCATCAGAACATGATGGTTAGATTTCTCTTCCATATCTATATTTTCACCTATGTGGAAACCCAGTGATTAGTTTATTTGGGTAACCGTTACGTTTCATACTTTTTAAAGATTGGTTTTGGTATTCCTTTTTACTATGTGGGTTTCTATTAAAGAAACTTTCGAATAGTAAACCATTTATAACCCCGACGAATTTCGAGGGCGAAATTCATTTTAAGGGGGGTAGAATGTAACAGCCCGAGATTTTATGAAAAATATTATTTTTAATTTTATTAATGTCTTGTGTTGTACGCTACACCAAAAGGAGCTTGCACAACACGCATCCTTGACTTTCCTTCCATTACACGCAATCACGACCTTCCTCAATAGCGTGTGCAGTACGCAATAACGAGTTTCACTAAACAACAATATGCTATTAAAATATTATTAAAACTAGTCGTTATGAATAGTAATAACCAATTTTTGAAATTATGTAAATATTATTTTTCAAAATGGAATTCATTTTTGGATTCGGAGTATCGAATTTAGCCTAGGGTGAAATTTTGGTAATTTTCGGATAACTTTCATATTTTGATGAATAGTGAAAATTACTAAATTTTAGTTAAAAACAACTTTTTCAATCGAAATAATTAATAGTGATAAATGATTAATTTGAGTGGTTTTAAAGTATATTTAGAATATATTTTTACAATTTAATACAATGTTGGTCATTGGATATAATTTTACATTTAAACCAGACATAAACAAGTGTCAATCTTTTGATAGATATTGTTTCTTAAAAACACGCTCATTGTTTTAACAGCGGGATTTAATTATAAAATTAATTAATGCAACTTCTATGATATGAATTTGGTAAAATAGACTTCATTTTTGAATCCGGAATATGAAATATAGCTTAGGATGAAATTTTGGCATTTTTCTAAAAAACTTCAATTTTTGATGAATAGTGAAACTACTAAGTGGTAGTTAAAAAAACAGAATTTTTCATAAAACTTAATTTTACCGCTTCTGTGAATGAAATTTCAAAAATCCGAGAGACACGGTTGATGTTAGTATGTAAAATGTGGTTCAATGAGATGAAAATAATTTTTGGTGAATAGTAACTTTTTACTTTTATTTACCACGGTTAAAAGTAAATAGGGTAATTAAGGGTAAGAATGATATTAATATTACCCTAAAACATGTCCTAATTCTATTGGACAAGTGTATCTCGACCAAAAACAACCTTATGTGTAAAATATTATCATTTAGGCCCACTTGGATTAGATTAGGACATTTATTATTATTTAATTCAAAGAAGAGTTAAAAGAGTTAAAATCAAAGTTTATTTACTAAAACATTTTTAATATAGGGTTATACATAAGATAAATTCGATTGTAAATATTCATTAGAAAGATAAAAATATTTCCTACATAATGGTATTTTATTTTTAATTTTTAGACTTTAAATAAATTAATTTATCTATGACACAACGATGATGCAGTAATTACCCTTTTAAGGAAATATTAACATAATTGATGTTATAAATGCTCAAATGAATGTAATTTGAGACTTTTTATGACTTACACTAATTTTCTAGGTTACTATGATATATTAGTGTTGATTTAATCAACTTGGTTCGAATATATAATTCTGTTATGACTTTCACAAAAATCATATATCAAATAGTGTCAAAATTGACACAAAATAGTTTTTAAATCAAATATTATATTATTAATTGTTATTTTATTCCTAAAAATCTAAGGTTCGGCCAAATGACTTAGATATGGATATATTTATTAATAATATACAATTTGGGGTTCGTTTGGCATGTTATAGTAAGTGTATTAACCATATAGTAAAAGAAAACAAAAAGACACGGTAAAAGTTAAATTATTTAACTTAGAGTTAAATCTAATTGATAAGGTTAAAATAATAACCTAAACTTGTCTAAATCCTATTGGTTGATAGGATTTCGACCCATCCCCACTTTATCTTCGAAATAATACCCTTTGGAACCATTATAAACCGATTTTGACTTTAAAATAAAATAATATTTTGAGATATTCCTAAGGTGCCCCTCTCCTCCCTTATAAAAGGACACCTCCTCCCCCTCCTCCTCACACCAATTTGAGCACTAAAGCTCGGCCAAACCCTGCCATTTTCTCCTCTCCACTTCCCTAGAATAATCCTAGAGGTCCTGGTCTTCTTCAAAGACCAATCTTAGTTCCCTAAGTGGAGGATTCAAAGAGGCGTTCCAAAGAAGAGGTAATATCCATTACCGATCTTTTCAATTTCTTTCTTCTTCAACTTCTTCTTCTTCAGTTGTTTCATGATAAAGTAATAACATCAGTATTAATTACATACTGATATGTTATTATAAATATGAAACAACCCTAATTCACCTTCTATCCATCCTACGGAAAAATGAAATCACCGCGCGTGCGTACGTACGGAATACCGTCTCCACGCCGTGGTGTAATCTATTTTCCACCATCACTTTACAAAGATGGGTATAATGGTGTAATGAGTAACTATTTATGATTATTATAAAGTAATATTTATACTGAAATAATATATATATACTCCAATACAATTCCACGATCATAGGAACGATACCATCACTCGTGCGTACGTACGGAATACCGTCTCCACGATGTGATGCGACTCGTTCTACATGATCATCATTACATAGTAATTATATAAATGAATTGAATGAATAAATATGATATATGTTACACTAATACCATTCTGGATATAAGGTATCTATAACCTTAAAAGAAGAATAAGAATTTATTCGGCAAAACACGCATAAGAACAAAAGGTAATAAAGACCCGAGTAACCAGTAACAATGAAATATTACTAACAAGAAGCTAAGAATATGACCATATATGATATCATATCAATATGTATGATTCTAGAATAAGTCAATAACATTATTTAAACCATTATACAGGAGCTTCGGACACGTACAAAGCAAATCGGACCTAAGGTAAGGGAAATATCACAATCTCATTTTTATCCGAGATTGTTTATTCGTAAGTATTTACTGGGGTGTATTTTATCATCCACATCCATGTTTCATCAATATGTAATATTATTTCCATCCACCTAATATTGTTTAAATCCATTTTTACCCTTCAGTGAGTTTTTAGTAATATGTATGAAAGGAATCTTTTGTCGTTTTTCCGTACGAGGTACTTTTTGACTTTTCCGACAAAAGTACGAAGAATGTTTTTTTTAACTTATACGGCATGAATGGATTTTTAAAACATTGTTTCCAAAAAGCTTCCTTTACAAGTTTTCAAGTTTATTTTTAATCAACTTCTTTTATTTTAAAGTTGTATGACATGTTATGAAAGGAAAAATGTTTTTTTTAAGAAGAAAGGATATTTTCCTCAAGAATTCAATTCAAGTGTTTTATCAAAATTATTTTCCATCTAAGATAATAAAGGGTTCTATTTCTATCCATATTTTTACATTGATTTGACTATGTTGTGATGGAATTATGTTTATGAATTCCTTTATCTTATATGAATTGATTTATGATGTCATGATGTTTCAAGAATCCCATTTTTGTTACATGTGTTATGCGATGATGTATGTTTTATGATTATGTGGCACACATAAGAAAGGATTCATTATAAGATGGGTGGGACCTATATCTCCCTCCAATGCATTGGGTAAAGATTTTATATCTCATGAGATAGACATGGCTGGAACGGAAGGTTATTTCGGTTCAGTGATACAGGACTGAAACGAGGAGTGAACTCGGTTCAGAAAGGGACTTTGTCCACTAAGATAGTCTTGGCAATGAGTCTTGAATAACAAGAAATGATTTTCCATGATTATGTGTGCATGCCACAAAGTTTCAAGTTTTATGTTATGATTATGGGGATCTCATTTTCACTTCTATGATTTATTCCATGTTAAGATATTATGATCTCTTTTGCAGGTTAAGATTTTCAAAAAGATATGATATGATTTTTATTTCCTTTGTTTACCCTTACTGAGCATTTGAGCTCACCCTTTTATGTTTTCTTTTCCCCAGGATATAAAGAAAGGTTTTAGGTATAAAAAAAAGGAAGATCTTTATGGGAGATATTGATGATCTTTCACCACGATTAGAAGATTACGTTCCGAGTTTCCAAAGACACTAAACTATTACGATCCTTGTGTGTGTGTTTTTGTTATGTACTAAGTATTCCGCAAAAGTAATGTAATGTCAATGTACGTCAGGCTTCGGGTCTCTACAGTTGGTATCAGAGGAAAGGTTTAGTCAACCTTTGGAAACTAGGATGCGAAAACGTTAGTGAGATCCCTAGAGATATTTCTAAGGTATGTCTAGGGATGTCTCTAAGGTTAAGTATACGTATAGGTTATAGTCCTAGAATTGCGCTAACGATATTAGAATTTAACCTAAGATGTTAGATATTGAGGGTACTACCCCTTTATTATGTTGTTTTCCCTAGCATGATTTTTGCCTCTCACACTATTCTTTTGGGGTTTTAGACGATGGCTGGAACCCGAAGGAACCGTGTTGATCAATGCAATGGACAATGCAATGATTGTCCCCCTGAGCAACCAAACGATATGGGAGCTGAAATGCAAAATCTTGTAGCCATGCTCACACAACTTTCTCAAGCTATGAATCATGCAGGACTTCCAAACGAGCAAAGGAAGGAGCAACATTCTGTTGAATCCTTCATGAGGCAGCGTCCACCTTCTTTCAGTGGGTCTACTGATCCATTAGTTGCTGAACAATGGATTAGTACTACTGAAAAGATATTTTCAGTTCTTCAATGTTCTGAACATGATAAAGTCATCTTAGCAGTATATCGTTTGGAAGGTGAAGCTGATCAATGGTGGAATCTTATCAAGAATACGAGGCCAAGAGATGAAATTGAGTCCATGGAATGGGACGAGTTCAAGAACTTGTTTTTCAGTAAGTACTTCCCTCGTATTCTTCGAACGAAGATGGAAAAGGAGTTTCTTGAGCTGAAACAGAAGGATGATGAATCTGTTGGTATATACGAAGCGAATTTTACAAGACTTGCAAGGTATGCATCTGGCATTATCATCCAACCTGAAAGTAAAGTTGATCGATTTTTCAGTGGCTTAAAACCAAGTCTTCGAAGGACATTAGCTATAAGAGACTTCAGTAGCTATGAAGAAATTGTGCGTTGTGCTATCAAGGTAGAAATGGAAGTTGGTGTTACATATCCATCTCATGGTTTTGACAAGAAACGAAAGATGGAGTTCAAGGAGAAATCTCAGAATAATGGTGAAAAGAAGATGAATGTTTCCTTATGCACAAAGTGTGGAAAGAAGCATGGTGGAGATTGTCTTAAAGGGACTAGAAAATGTTTTAAGTGTGGAAAAGAAGGTCATCGAGCAGCTGAGTGTCGAAGTAATGGAAAAAGGGTTTCTAATGATGTGAATAAAGAAAACACTGCAGAGAACGCACCACCAACACTTCAATGCTTCAAGTGCAAGGAAATGGGGCATTATGCTAATAAATTCCCTAATCCAAGGGTTAGTGATGATCGACATGAGCAACCGCTTAAGGCAAAGGACAAAGGGAAGTCACATGGGATCACTATTGGCAATGTTGAATATGACAACGATGTGGTGGAATGATTAAGTGTTTATGTAATGGGATTCCAAAATAATGTTGTATCATGGAATATTGGAATATTTATGTATTGGTCTAATGTGGTATTCAAAGTGATTGAGATATTATGCGCATAATGAAGGGAAAACGAGAAAATGAAATGTTTAACAGTATTCATGAGCTCATGATTGATATAAGGACTAAGTGATATCATTGTTTGAGTATATAGAATTTTGAGGATTTTGGTATGTGGAAAGTGTTAACTTTTAACTGCATTCAAGTTTTCACTAAGGTTCAATGGGTATTCAAGATAATACATGATTAAGGACTTTGAATGTTTGGAATGTGACCAACAAAACATATCTTATGATATATGGGGTTCAACGATGGTATTAAATCTCTGGTAATCGTTTTCACTATGTTATGAGAGTGGACTGCAGTATTATGGATAAGCCTAAAGATTGGAATGGATTATGTTGGACATAAGTTAGTATTGTTTAAGGATAGAAGTTTTTTCGATATTATTAATGGGATGTTATAGTGATATAGTTTTAGAAAAAGGACAACCTGCAGAACGGGCGACAACCCATCGCTTCGGACAAGGCTGTGGGAATCGAACCCACAACTGAAGTGCGACTGGCCTTTATCGCCTACCACTGGCCTACAGGAAGTCCCCGTTTAGCAGAAACTAGTTTTATTTTATTAAGCGGTATGATATATGAAGTATAAGTTCATTTTTGGAACCATATACGATTAATCTCACTATAAGATGGACTTATAACTTTTGCTAACCCTTTGTTTGAAATAGATGGAATGAACCATCCTTCTATCACATGATCTGCTAATGCTTCACGAATAACAAATTCAACTTCATTTCTTTATGATATGAAGTGGAAATTGTTCAATTCACGAACAACAGTGAGATTGTAACAAAATCATGTAAGTATTTCTTTTAATTCATCAACTTTAGGGAAATGATCTTGAAAACCAAAAATGTTGTCCTAGTGCTCTTATATCTGATTAATCAGATGGTACCTTATATCGTCACATATTTATGGATTTGTGATTGTTGGCTTTTCCATAGCCATGTTCTCTACCACTCTCCATCAGAACATGATGGTTAGATTTCTCTTCCATATCTATATTTTCACCTATGTGGAAACCCAGTGATTAGTTTATTTGGGTAACCGTTACGTTTCATACTTTTTAAAGATTGGTTTTGGTATTCCTTTTTACTATGTGGGTTTCTATTAAAGAAACTTTCGAATAGTAAACCATTTATAACCCCGACGAATTTCGAGGGCGAAATTCATTTTAAGGGGGGTAGAATGTAACAGCCCGAGATTTTATGAAAAATATTATTTTTAATTTTATTAATGTCTTGTGTTGTACGCTACACCAAAAGGAGCTTGCACAACACGCATCCTTCACTTTCCTTCCATTACACGCAATCGCGACCTTCCTCAATAGCGTGTGCAGTACGCAATAACGAGTTTCACTAAACAACAATATGCTATTAAAATATTATTAAAACTAGCCGTTATGAATAGTAATAACCAATTTTTGAAATTATGTAAATCTTATTTTTCAAAATGGAATTCATTTTTGGATTCGGAGTATCGAATTTAGCCTAGGGTGAAATTTTGGTAATTTTCGGATAACTTTCATATTTTGATGAATAGTGAAAATTACTAAATTTTAGTTAAAAACAACTTTTTCAATCGAAATAATTAATAGTGATAAATGATTAATTTGAGTGGTTTTAAAGTATATTTAGAATATATTTTTACAATTTAATACAATGTTGGTCATTGGATATAATTTGACATTTAAACCAGACATAAACAAGTGTCAATCTTTTGATAGATATTGTTTCTTAAAAACACGCTCATTGTTTTAACAGCGGGATTTAATTATAAAATTAATTAATGCAACTTCTATGATATGAATTTGGTAAAATAGACTTCATTTTTGAATCCGGAATATGAAATATAGCTTAGGATGAAATTTTGGCATTTTTCTAAAAAACTTCAATTTTTGATGAATAGTGAAACTACTAAGTGGTAGTTAAAAAAACAGAATTTTTCATAAAACTTAATTTTACCGCTTCTGTGAATGAAATTTCAAAAATCCGAGAGACACGGTTGATGTTAGTATGTAAAATGTGGTTCAATGAGATGAAAATAATTTTTGGTGAATAGTAACTTTTTACTTTTATTTACCACGGTTAAAAGTAAATAGGGTAATTAAGGGTAAGAATGATATTAATATTACCCTAAAACATGTCCTAATTCTATTGGACAAGTGTATCTCGAACAAAAACAACCTTATGTGTAAAATATTATCATTTAGGCCCACTTGGATTAGATTAGGACATTTATTATTATTTAATTCAAAGAAGAGTTAAAAGAGATAAAATCAAAGTTTATTTACTAAAACATTTTTAGTATAGGGTTATACATAAGATAAATTCGATTGTAAATATTCATTAGAAATATAAAAAGATTTCCTACATAATGGTATTTTATTTGTAATTTTTAGACTTTAAATAAATTAATTTATCTATGACACAACGATGATGCAGTAATTACCCTTTTAAGGAAATATTAACATAATTGATGTTATAAATGCTCAAATGAATGTAATTTGAGACTTTTTATGACTTACACTAATTTTCTAGGTTACTATGATATATTAGTGTTGATTTAATCAACTTGGTTCGAACATATAATTCTGTTATGACTTTCACAAAAATCATATATCAAATAGTGTCAAAATTGACACAAAATAGTTTTTAAATCAAATATTATATTATTAATTGTTATTTTATTCCTAAAAATCTAAGGTTCGGCCAAATGACTTATATAAGGATATATTTATTAATAATATACAATTTGGGGTTCGTTTGGCATGTTATAGTAAGTGTATTAACCATATAGTAAAAGAAAACAAAAAGACACGGTAAAAGTTAAATTATTTAACTTAGAGTTAAATCTAATTGATAAGGTTAAAATAATAACCTAAACTTGTCTAAATCATATTGGTTGATAGGATTTCGACCCATACCCACTTTATCTTCGAAATAATACCCTTTGGAACCATTATAAACCGATTTTGACTTTAAAATAAAATAATATTTTGAGATATTCCTAAGGTGCCCCTCTCCTCCCTTATAAAAGGACACCTCCTCCCCCTCCTCCTCACACCAATTTGAGCACTCAAGCTCGGACAACCCCTGCCATTTTCTCCTCTCCACTTCCCTAGAATAATCCTAGAGGTCCTGGTCTTCTTCAAAGATCAATCTTAGTTCCCTAAGTAGAGGATTCAAAGAGGCGTTCCAAAGAAGAGGTAATATCCATTACCGATCTTTTCAATTTCTTTCTTCTTCAACTTCTTCTTCTTCAGTTGTTTCATGATAAAGTAATAACATCAGTATTACTTACATACTGATATGTTATTATAAATATGAAACAACCCTAATTCACCTTCTATCCATCCTACGGAAAAATGAAATCACCGCGCGTGCGTACGTACGGAATACCGTCTCCACGCCGTGGTGTAATCTATTTTCCACCATCACTTTACAAAGATGGGTATAATGGTGTAATGAGTAACTATTTATGATTATTATAAAGTAATATTTATACTGAAATAATATATATATACTCCAATACAATTCCACGATCATAGGAACGATACCATCACTCGTGCGTACGTACGGAATACCGTCTCCACGATGTGATGCGACTCGTTCTACATGATCATCATTAAATAGTAATTATATAAATGAATTGAATGAATAAATATGATATATGTTACACTAATACCATTCTGGATATAAGGTATCTATAACCTTAAAAGAATAATAAGAATTTATTCGGCAAAACACGCATAAGAACAAAAGGTAATAAAGACCCGAGTAACCAGTAACAATGAAATATTACTAACAAGAAGCTAAGAATATGACCATATATGATATCATATCAATATGTATGATTCTAGAATAAGTCAATAACATTATTTAAACCATTATACAGGAGCTTCGGACACGTACAAAGCAAATCGGACCTAAGGTAAGGGAAATATCACAATCTCATTTTTATCCGAGATTGTTTATTCGTAAGTATTTATTGGGGTGTATTTTATCATCCACATCCATGTTTCATCAATATGTAATATTATTTCCATCCACCTAATATTTTTTAAATCCATTTTTACCCTTTAGTGAGTTTTTAGTAATATGTATGAAAGGAATCTTTTGTCGTTTTTCCGTACGAGGTACTTTTTGACTTTTCCGACAAAAGTACGAAGAATGTTTTTTTTAACTTATACGGCATGAATGGATTTTTAAAACATTGTTTCCAAAAAGATTCCTTTACAAGTTTTCAAGTTTATTTTTAATCAACTTCTTTTATTTTAAAGTTGTATGACATGTTATGAAAGGAAAAATGTTTTTTTTAAGAAGAAAGGATATTTTCCTCAAGAATTCAATTCAAGTGTTTTATCAAAATTATTTTCCATCTAAGATAATAAAGGGTTCTGTTTCTATCCATATTTTTACATTGATTTGACTATGTTGAGATGGAATTATGTTTATGAATTCCTTTATCTTATATGAATTGATTTATGATGTCATGATGTTTCAAGAATCCCATTTTTGTTACATGTGTTATGCGATGATGTATGTTTTATGATTATGTGGCACACATAAGAAATGATTCATTATAAGATGGGTGGGACCTATATCTCCCTCCAATGCATTGGGTAAAGATTTTATATCTCATGAGATAGACATGGCTGGAACGGAAGGTTATTTCGGTTCAGTGATACAGGACTGAAACGAGGAGTGAACTCGGTTCAGAAAGGGACTTTGTCCACTAAGATAGTCTTGGCAATGAGTCTTGACTAACAAGAAATGATTTTCCATGATTATGTGTGCATTCCACAAAGTTTCAAGTTTTATGTTATGATTATGGGGATCTCATTTTCACTTCTATGATTTATTCCATGTTAAGATATTATGATCTCTTTTGCAGGTTAAGATTTTCAAAAAGATATGATATGATTTTTATTTCCTTTGTTTACCCTTACTGAGCATTTGAGCTCACCCTTTTATGTTTTCTTTTCCCCAGGATATAAAGAAAGGTTTTAGGTATAAAAAAAAGGAAGATCTTTATGGGAGATATTGATGATCTTTCACCACGATTAGAAGATTACGTTCCGAGTTTCCAAAGACACTAAACTATTACGATCCTTGTGTGTGTGTTTTTGTTATGTACTAAGTATTCCGCAAAAGTAATGTAATGTCAATGTACGTCAGGCTTCGGGTCTCTACAAAATTCCATGGATAAGATGCCTGAATGGACATCGATCTTGGTTCTAGCAGTCATGAGGAATGGTCTTCCTAGAATTAGGGGAGATCGAGAAGAGGTCGTCTCACCTTCCATGTTAAGGACATAGAAATCAGCTGGGAAGATAAGATCATTGACCTGAATAAGAACATCCTCAATTATCCCCTCAGGACTGGCAGTGCTTCGATTGGCTAATTGAATGACAACACCCGTTGGGTGAAAGGGACCTAGACCAAGGTTGGAGAAAATGGATTTGGGCATGAAATTTATTGAGGCTCCAAGGTCTATGAGTGCATCATCAAAGTTGGAACTCCCTATTTAACATGGAACCGTGAAGGTCCCTGGATCTTTTCACTTCATGGGAATGGACTGTTGGGTTGAAACATTTTCAATGTTCCTAAGTTGCCTCTTATGGGTTCACAATTCCTTAAGAAACTTGGCATACTTAGGGATTTGTTTGATGGAATCTAAGATGGGGATGTTCACTTCAACACGTCTAAACATGTCAAGAATTTCAGGATCAGGTTCAAAGGACTTCTTAGGCTTGGAGATGGCTTGAGGAAAAGGAATTGGGTTCCTTAGAGGAATGGAAGGAGGTGAAGGAGTGGATTCAAGTTCCTTTTCCATCTTTTTGTTCTTTTCATTTTCTAGATCAACATCGAAAGGGGAGGTAGAGGAATCAGCATGGGGCATATCAATTTTCTTTCCCAATCTAAGTGCAATTGCACTTACATTACCCTTAGGGTTGGGTAATGGTTGATTTGGGAGTTGGGACGAATTGGATGGTTGTTGCTGGATAAGGTGGGATTCAAGTTGACCTATTTGGGTTTCAATGTTCTTGAGGCTAGAATGGGTGAAGGAAGCAAGATCCTCTACAGCACTTTCCCATGGTTTTTTAGAAGAAGAGGCTTGTCCCAAATTGGGTTGGCCTTGATTTTGGTTCTTGGGAAAGCGATTGTATTGGGTGGGGAATTGGGAAGGCTCGTTAGGATAGTGGAATCTAGGAGGAGGATTGTTCCTTTGGGGTTGAGGAACAAAAGGATAAGGTTGATGGATGTTACCACCACTTTGACCATATTGGAACTGGTTTGGATTTTGATGAGGGAACTGAGGAGGATGAGAAATGGGATTACCATACCTCAGAGGTGGGTTAAAGGTAGAAGAGAAGGGCTCAGAGTGGGGTTGGTTGAAGTTTCTAAAAAACTGGCCTGATTGTTGAGGGTTGAAGTTTCGCTGAGCATATGCCACATTGAGCTCCATTTTACTAGATGAATCAGATGGATCATCTTGAAGTTGTGGACATGTGTTAGTCGGATGAGTTGGTGAGTTGCAGATTCCACAGTTCTTGACAGGCCCAGTGAAAAGAGATTGTTGAGGAGAGGAGTTTGGGGCTTTGGAAGCCACAACTAGTTGACGCACAAGACCTGTAAGTTCACTCATCCACTCAGTCATTTTGTTGGGCTCTATGGACTGATTCTCTTGGGCTTGTTTCACTTGAGCATGTGCTTGAGTATGGAATTGCTGCGTGTTTACAGCCATGTTGCTTTTGAGTTCTCGTGCAGCTGCAGGAGTTTTGTCAACAAGAGCATCGCCACTTGCGGCATCAATGAGAGTTCTCTCCATAGCCAATAACCCCTCATAGAAGTATTGGATCAGGAGTTGGTCAGGGATTTGATGGTGTGGACAAGTTTCCACAAGCTTTTTGAACCTCTCCCAATACTCATGGAGTGATTCATTAGGGAATTGACGGATGCCGCTTATTTCCTTTCGGATAGAAGCTGTTCGGGAAGCAGGAAAGAACTTCTCAAGGAAAAGTCTCTTCATGTCAACCCATGAGTTTATGGAACCAGGTGGGAGGTAGTAGAGCCAAGACTTGGCAGAATCCTCTAGGGAAAAGGGGAAAGCTCTAAGCTTGATTTTTTCTTCAGAAACCCCTTGAGGCTTCATGGTAGAGCACACCACCTGGAACTCTTTAAGGTGAAGATGTAGATCCTCACCGGCTAGCCCGTGAAAATGAGGGAGAAGATGAATCAAACCCGATTTGAGTTCGAAGTCAGCTTCTATGTTTGGATATTGAATACCAAGAGGTTGGTAATTCATATCAGGGGCAGCAAGTTCTTTCAATGTTTGTTCCCTAGGATTGGCCATATCGAATTCAATTGGTAGGGAAATGATTGGTTCTTGGGTGATTTGGTTATCCCTAATGGTCCTCCTAAGTCGACGAAGAGTTCTATCAATTTCAGGGTCAAACAAATCCGAGTGATTGTTTGGAAGGCTACGGGGCATTCAGAGAGATTTTGGAAGAAAGAGGAAGATGGGTTTTTCTTTGTGATTTTTTTCAATTTTTTTTAAAAATTTTGTTTTTTTTTGGTTTTTTTTGACAATAACCAGAAACTAATGACTACTTAAAGCACAATCCCCGAAAATGGCACCATTTTAAACGCACGGCCGATTGTCGCCTATCGACCGGTCAAAGTTCCGGTGCTCTGCTAATGTGTATAGCAGCACTCGGGTCGAATCCTCAGCAATGGTACTTCGTAATAGTCGATTGTTTTTAGTTGATTGTATTTTGATTGGGGGGGTTTTTTTGCAGAGCTTAATTGAAATGTTTAATGAATGATGTTTTAATTTAGAAAGTTGATAAAGATTGGGGTGAGTTCATCATTAGGTTAGTTAATCTTGTGATATCCTTGAGCTTTGCTTTATATTGCATTTAAATTAACACCCATGTCACAAGATGATGTTGATTAGAATTCCTAAGTGTTAAGGCTTTAATCCAAGCCTTAAATTAACTTAGGGTTATAATCTTGATCAAATATTGTTTATGGTAGTGTATTTATGGTTCCAATAATCCATGGAAACCACACGTTAAACAAATCAAGTCATTAATCCATGACATGCTAAGTCCAACATACACAATGTTAATTCAACGAATACTCATCGAGCAAAAGCTCTCAATCGTTTAACATACCTAAATTAAAACTCACCCCAATGAGATATTTACTCATCCATTATGATGTTTATTAATCTGGTAATATATTTTTATGGTGATGAATTATAAAGAGAAGAAAAAGAAAGGGATAAGATAAGAGTAGTGTGCCGAACACACACACGAAATATTTTGAGAATCAAAAATGGAATTTCGATTGAATGAGGAAGCAAGATAAGGTACTGTAATTTAAAATGATTCAAACTATTTTAAGACCATGAATATTATAATACAGAAGGTGGAGGAGAATAAGATATATTTAAGAAGAAACTTTCATTAAAACAGAATTACAAAAGAAATGACTTACAAAATTACAAAAATGAAGAACACAAAAGTAAGTGAAAACAAAGAGAGGAGAAAAGGTCTCTCAAGTGAAAACTTGAGTATGGCAGGTCCTCCCAAGCCTTTGGCAGAGCTTTGGTCATGCCAATATGATATCCTCTCTTCTGAAATGCCAACCTCTTGCAAGGAGAAGAGGGGAGTGAATTTATAGCCAAAGGTAGTGGACTGTTTTCATTCCCAAACTGCCCCTCAAGTTGGCCCGCCAATATGACCATTCATACAGCTGAATCTCGAGAGATATCCTTCTTAAATATTGTATATATGGATGTGGAATAGTCAACCTCAAAATTTGGCTGTCATTGGACTTTGTTGTCCAAAGTTATGGCCGGATTACTAAAAACCTTTCTACTGTCCAATTTTATCCAGAAAGTTTCCATGGCCTAAATGTGAATGCATTTATGGCTATGTAGATACCTTCAAATCCGAACCATTTCTTCTGGAAAGTTGATCCTCCATATCTTATATTTCACACCAAAAAATATGACCTTCTTTGGACAAGTGGATAAGTTGAAAAGTCAAGATTTGTGGGCTGATTTAAAATCCCGGACAGAATGGTTGGCTTGATTTCAATGGATCCATTGGGCCCCAAAATGGTAGATTTGGGCCTTTAAATTTTTATCCATGACTCCTTAGGAAATTATAGATCTTGAAAAAAAATATCCACTCATTTGGGCTGGGAGATTGATCCGAGTAATGAAATTTTCAAGGCTAGTCCAGAAATTAGGCAGATCCGGTGGGTCATCTTGTGTGGTCCATATGGCCCTTCAAATGGACGAATTAGCCAATTCTTCAGTTGAGTGATTTGTAGGAAATTGAATTTAGAACCCTACATGACAAGAATAACACAATTTGGATTAGTAGGGTGAGAGTTATATTTAAAATACTAAACAGACATGAATCTGTATTATTCGAAACAATACTCCAAAATAATATTTAATATTAAAGCATGAGTATTTCACATAAGTTATGCACATTTAATTGAAAATCAGTAGAGGGAGTATATAAAATGATATTAATAAATTAATAACATCACCCTCCTCCAAAATATTAACCAATACTTGAGGATAGGGTGATAGAAATGGAAACCTAGAAACTACAGTTCCAACAGACCACATAATCATCTATTCAAGACCTATGAACTCAAGTTGGATAGTTAGCGAACACCATCTGTGAGATAAAGATGCAAGGTTCTAGACAATTACCATCCCAACCTATTGCCAATCCAAAATAAAAATCTAATGTTAGTTCAATAAAACTTAGTTTTGGTAAAGAAGTTTCTTAATCTAATGATTCTACCCAATAGGTATGTCCCCCTCTTGAAAACACTCTTTCCCTACCCATAACAGATTCTAATGAAGAAAAACAAAACAAAAAGGGTAAAAAATTTATCATTAAGGATTCCTATGAATGGTCCATCCCTTTTCCTTTCCCCTAAAGACTCTCTAAATATAAGAAGAATTTTGATAATGACATTGATAAATAAATAATGGATACATTTAAAAAGTTTAAAGTTTATATTCCATTATTGTATACAGTTAAAAAATACCTCGATATGTCAAATTTCTTAAAGAGCTTTGCACCCATAGATGGAGGCTGAAGGGGAATGAGAGACTCAACCTAGGAAGGAATGTCTCTACCTTGATTCAACCAACAATGCTAACCAAATGCAAGGATCTGAGAAAATTCATGATACCTTTTACAATTGAGGATACATTCTTTTAGATGCTATGTTAATTTTAGGTTATTCCATTAATTTAATGCCTCACTCCATGTATAGTTCTATGTAGGTTGGAGATCTTCAATTGATAGGAATTATCATGCAGGTTTCCAACTGACTCACTACACACCCAACATGAGCGATTAAGTATGTCCTTGTAAGAGTTAAGAATATCATCTTCCCCATTGATTTCTATATTCTTAAGATGGAAGATACCTGAACCCACATACATGATCCTATCATACTTGAGAGGTCATTCCTTAAAACAAAAAATAAGATAATTTATGTTCATAATGGCACGTTGTCCATGGAGTTTGATGGAGAAAATGTAATTTTTAAAATCCATAATGAAATGAAACACACCATTGAATAGTAGTTCAATATTCTTGTATATTCAGTGTAAGTTCTCTATAATTACATACACACACACACACACTCACACAAAATTCCCTACTTGAACCATACTCTGACTCATTTTACTTTTCATCTCCCTTGAATGATTTGAGTTTTGATTCATGTTTTCAGTTTTTTGTGGGTTCTGAAAAATATAAATTTTGTTCTTTAATTGATGAGTGTGTTCATTTTGAGGTTTCCATAACCGTTGATGATTCTAAAAATATCATTTCCATTGATTCTCTTTCCTTCGAGAATAAACAAGAGTAGATAGACAATTTTATAGACCTCACTCCCCTTAAATCCCCTCCCTTAATCCAAAAAACAATGGTGTTATAATTATAACCACTCCCTTCTAATTTAAAATATGCATATTTTGAGGGTATTAACCAATTTCCCATAATTATTGCCAATAACGTCTATCCACAGTAGGAATAAAAATTGATCTACATTTTGAGAGTGTAAAAAGGTGATAGGATGGACATTGGAATAAATTCCCAGGATTATCCCATCTATTTTTATGCACCATATACTTTTTGATGATGAGTCTTATCTCGTAAGAAAATCTCAACACTGGTTAAATCCCACTATTCTTAAAGTGGTAAAATAATAAGTTAGTAAACTACTTACTATTGGGATTATATATCCTATATCTGATAGAAAATAGGTTATCCCAGTGAAAATTATTCCTACAAAAATTGGAATAATGGTTGTGTCAAATGAATGGAGTGAACTAGTTCCAACATGTGTGCACAATAGTTTGTGAGTCTGTATTGACTACTATAGACTGTATCAATCCATGTGGAAGGAATAATTTCCTCTACCTTTCATTTACCAGATGCTAGAAATATTGGTTGGTATGTACCATTATTGTTTCCTTGATGTATACTCGAGTTATTTCCTAATCTATATAGACCATGAGGATCAAGAAAATACAACATTTACCTATCCATTTGGAACATTTTCATACAGAAGAATGAATTTTGGTCTATGTAATGCTCTTGGAAATTTTAAGTGATGTATATTGAGTATTTTTTTGATAATTGTATGAAAATATTTAAGGATGATTTAATGGTATATGGATTTTCTCTTGATGACTGTATGGCACACTTAGGTTCTATCCTTTGTTTTTGCATTGAAAAATATCTTGTATTAAATTATGAGAAATATCATTTCATGGTTGAGTGTGGGATACTTCTTGGAAATTTTATTTTAAATGATGGAATTAATGTGGATAAATAAAAAATTAAATTAGTTTTAACCCTTCCATATCCAAAATGTGTTCGTGAAGTGCAATATTTCTTGGGCCATGCTGGTTTTTACCGTAGATTCATTAAAGACTTTAGTAATATATCACTTCCACTTTCCCTATTATTACAAAAATATTATGATTTTGTGTTTGAGAAAAATTTTGAGGATGAATTCAATTCACTAAAAAAGAGTCTCACATCACCTCCCATCATCCATGCACCAATGTGGGATCTCCCATTAGAACTTATGTGTGATGCCTCTAACTTTGAAGTTGGGGAAGTTTTGTCCCATAAGGTTGAGAAGGATTCTCATGTCATTGTATATACCTCATGTACCCTTGACCCTGCCCAAGTAAACTACAAAAACACATAAAAACAACTTCTTTATATTATGTTTTCCTTCAAAAAATTTCTTTCATATCTTGTTGGGTCAAAATTCATTGTGTTTTTTGACCATGTTGCCCTAGTTTTCTCCTAAAGAAACCTAAAGCTAGGCCCCACCTCATACAGTGGATGCTCCTCCTCCAAGAGTTTGACCTTGAGATTACAGATAATAGTGGAGTATAAAATGATGCATTTGACCACATTAGTATGATTTCTACACCACTAGACAACCATGTTGACTCATGACTTGAAATTGGATAATTCTCCCCTCATGAGAAACTTTGTGATGTTGTGGATCTTACCCCCAAGTATATGAACATTTTGAATTTTCTAGAAACATATAGGGTCCCCAATTACTTCAGAACTTCACAATCGTAGAGACTTAAGTATGATTCTCAATGGTATATTTCGGATGAACCATATTTGTGGAAAAATTTTGGTGACCAAGTTGTTCATCAGTGTGTCCCTGATATTGAGTTCACCTATATTTTGACCTTCTTTCAAACTTTGTCTTGTGGGGGCACTTTGGATATCAACGTGCAGCTCAAAAGGCCCTTGAATTAGTACTTTATTGGCCAAAATTTTATAGGTATACCCATCAATTTTTCAAGTCATGTAGTCATTGTTAATTCATAAGGAATATCACCAAGAGGAATGAAATTTCCCAACAGCCCATGTCATTCTATGAAATATTTGAGTCTTGGGGCATTGACTTCATGGGGCCTATTCCAAATTAATTTGGATTCCTGAAAATTTTGATATCTATTGACTATGTGTAAGAAACTATTTCTTACTTTGAGGTACATTTTTCTCTTATTCTTTTTACTTTGAGTTGTTTTTGAGAAAATAGGTGAAAACTAGACAAGTACTGGAATCATAATGTCACATGGGATGATTCAGGGTTACATGCCATATAATTCTATGTACATGCTATTTATTTTTTCTTTATATGATGGGAATACATGGTGTGTGGGCATATTGTCAAGAAAGAGAGGAAAAACCAACTACACGCCCTTTACTTCTCAGTACACGCCGTGTAGTCCGGTCGATAGGTTATGGAAAGTAAGTTGGCAGAAAACGGCCACAAAATGAATAGTAAAATGATGTAAATGACATTTATATGGACATAAAAACCGTTTATTTGGTGTTTTCCTTAAAAACGGGAAGTATCCCTCCTATAACATTCTAAACAGAAGGGGATTCCTGGGTTTCATAAACAGCAGCGCTGAACATTCAATATTCCACAAAATTCTCATCTGGACTCTGATTCAATCACCGTTAGAGGATTTGGAACCAAATAGATAAGCTCTAGATTAATATTGAGTCATTCCTTTAGATTAGATATCATGGATTATTTATTTAAGGTTAATAGTTTATCATTATTTTGTATATCTTCTTCATTCTAGCTTGAATTGGAAACTAATGTTGGATGCGGAGATTCACATAAGGACTAGGTAGGTGGTATCATGCATATTGCTTAATATCGGGTTGTTTATATATTCAATAGTTCCATGCTACCATGTTTAGGGTGTCTCTTGATTGAGAATTTGAACCATATCAATACCTAATGACATTAGGTGATTGGATAAATGTATGTGTGAACTTGTTTGGTTTGATTAAAGGCCACCCCATGGGTGAATTTTCCCTCTAATGATTATTGTTTATACGTTTGGCCTAGGATGCTCATGGGAATGACTTGTTTTTAATTTTAAGGGTTATTTAAAATGAAATTGGATAATTAAATGTTTTCCATGTGAATATTTTTTTTAAATCTTTGTGATAGGTTAATCCACATGTTAGTCTTGTTATATAAATTTTCCAATGTGAGTTATTAAATGCTAAATTGATTCCATAGTTTAATCAGCATGTGTTGCTTGATAAGTGAAATGTTCCCACATGAGATGTTAGTTTTTTAACCATGTAATAGTGTAATTTACATGTGTTTTTTACTATTCTAAAATGATGATATACCGGGATTAGCCCTGATACATGATGAAATGCTGATACACTGGGCTTGTCCCTGATTTTAATATGCTGAAATGCTGATACATCGGGTTTGTTTATGATTTTAATATGCTGAAATGTAGATACACCAGGCCTTTCCATAATTTTAATATAATAAAATTATTATACAATGGGCTTGGCCCTGAGACATATGGAAACAGAATGACTTATGATGCATCTACCTAGCTAAAACAAAAGCTTGGATTCAGTCTTCAATTCTCTTGTTTAGAAAGTCTTTTGAGACTTCTGTTGTGATTACTTTACTGCGGGGAATTTCAGTCTTAGGAAAAGTTCTATGAATTAAATAATTCAGGTAATTGAATTTCTAATTGACATAATAAACTTTATAAATGAATGTCAGTACTTGTAGTATTGTTTACTTTTGAGTACTTCCTAGTTTACAACATTTCCTTTGTACACTACTGTTGCATATAGTCATTGATAGATTGGCACTGATATTAGGTGGTTTCTTAATGGGATTTATTTCTCACACCCTATTTCAGTCATGTTTTGTCCCTAATAGACTATATGGTTGTAGGTGTCGATAAGGGAAAGTACCCTTTTTTAGGTACTTGATTGTTGCTTAGGAGCAGGAGAGCATGGGACCAAGCCATGGCTTACGATGCTGCTGAGTTTCATTTTGTTTTACCATACTTTGGTATTGTATTGTACTTTATTACAGTGTAACATGTTTTGGATGTTTTCTTAGAACATGTGACATGCTACATCATTTTGATTTTACATTCCTTCTGGTTATCTTTATCTTTCAGTCTTCAGTTGTTTACTTCAGTTGCATTTTGTTTACTTCTTTCGCTAATTTTATTTTTTATTCCACTATGTTACACTCTGATAATGAGGGAATAGTTTCCCCACTATCACACCCTAGGACCTCGCTGCTGGTCAATAGCCTCTAGAATTTGGGTAAATTCACTTGAGGCCATGTGGCCAAATGGGTACGGGGAACCAATTGAGCGACTTCCGGACCCGAGACATTACAAAGTGGTATCAGAGTGGTTTCTTTTCTAGTTTTCATTACTATTTGGAAATGATATAAAGGATATGGAATTTGGTAATTAGTTGTTTATGGGAGTAGCTACCCCGTGTATAGAAAAAATCCAAATTTCCTCAAATTAAATTGTGCTTTTGTATTTTGAGATATTATAGTTGATTTGATTTCACCCTTGGTTGAAGCACTTGTTTTGCGCTGTTATTATTGAAATTATTGTGGTTATATATTTTTTGAAACCTAATGAGATGAGGGTATTCCATCTCATATTTCAAGTACAACTTGTTAGAATCACATTCCATGCATTCTTCCATGCCATCCAGGATTCATTAGATATTTCATGTTATTGTGATAGATGTCGTGCTAGAGATGCATTTTGTTGTGATAGTACCTTGATAGATATTCCTATAGTTGTGATAGGTGTATTGGTACATGTTATGGTTCAAATTATATGGATTCCAAACTTTGATCTCTAAGGTGTATGGGCCCTCTTGGATCAGAATTTGGTGGATCATGATTCAACCTTTTGTATAGAATTGTATTGTGATATTTTTTCTTGGGTGCCAAAATTTGATTCTCTGGGAGTATGGGCCCTCACGGATCGGAATTTGGTATACCACTGGTTTGTTTTTTTGAATAACATAGGCTTTCTAGGAAATATGGAGTTTCTTTCCTAAAAAACCTAGTATACACGGCGTGTAGTTTATCCTAACATGTCGTGTGTTCTTCCTGTTTGGGGGAGATGATGTTTCAAGTTTTAAGAAGAAACCACTGTGTACTATGTGTACACGCCGTGTAGTATATGATCGTGTAACGAGACATGTGAGAGAAAACATGGGTTGTGGAGTTTGATCAGAACACACCATGTACTTTCGGTACACACTGTGTAGCCTACCCAAGCAGAGCTCGTGTGGACCTGGCCATGTGGGAGTACATGGATAGGAGGACAGACTTGTGTACACATCATATGTGCATGGAACACGTCGTGTACCTATGGTTGATACAAACCCAGGCCAGCGTTATAACATGATCATGTGATAGCATAAGGGTACACACTGTGTATTCTTTCAACACACCATTTATTTATTTTTTTCCAAACATTGTGGGTCTTTTCCTATTTTGTTTTGGATAACAACAAAATTTGACGATGATCTTGAACTAAAGTGTGTTCTTGACATTAGAGACTCATGATGCTGTGATAACCATGAGTTATACGCTAGCAGAGTAGTGATGATCATACTCTATAAATGGTAGGCCATAGCTTACCGATGGATCCTCCAGTTGTTCCAGCTGTAGCACCAGCTATTATAATGGATAAAGGTGCTAATGCATAGTTCCGTGAGGGATTTGTGAGGATCACGAAAAACTTTCAGGGAGAACTATAGGTTTCCAAATCTCTGGAAGAGATGACATGTATCTTCTAGCAGTAGCATCTGCCTACTTTTTAGGGGATGGTGGACCACAGGCTGTAGAGTCATGGATGAAATCACTGATTATTATCTTAGAGCATCTGGAGATGCCTCTTGAGAATAGGGTCCAACTCACAACATACATGCTGCAAGATTATTACAAGAGATGGTGGGATGTTATCACTAGGGCATGGCATCATCATGATATGACATGTTAAGTATTTAAGGTAGCCTTCTATGATTATTATTTTCCCAAGATGATGAGGGCTGACTAAGCCTAGGAGTTCATGCACTTGGAGAAGGGCACACTATCAGTTATAGACTATTATTCTCAGTTTACTAATCTTCAGCGATTCACACCTATTCTGATGGGTGATGATGTATCGAAAGCTAGATGATTCAAGGATGGTCTCAGGTTCAATATCCAATCATAGGTGAATGTCTTTAGGTTTTCTTCTGTTTCTGCTATTGTGAATTATGCACTGATTAATGAGTGCAACCTATGGGGATCTGGGGGTGCGAGCCAGGACAGTTCGACCCCGAGATCCAGTACTATTTATATCAGTAAGAATAAGCATCATTTGGAGTTTTATCATGGTGATAGTAGTAGACAAAACACATCTTTAAGTATCCAAGTTTAGTGCTACCAGTGTAGAAGGATTGGGAATACTAAATCTCAGTGCTTGATGGACCCGGTTGAGTGTCGATCTTGCGGCAAGATGGGATATTTATAGTGGTTCTATAGGAAATTTCCACCAGTATCTAGTGAGAGAGGGTCTTCACCAACTCCATATTTCAGAGTGGGGTCAACATATTCTCACCAGATAAGTAACTAGATTACGTCAGGCCATTCGGGACGAGGGGGTGGTCATTTCCATGGTATCCAAACCCCAAGATTATAGTGAAAGTAGGTCAGGTTAGCTTAGGTTATCCAAGAAGTGTCTCAGGGTTGCGGTACTAGCTAGACTTATGCAGTGCAACAGAACCATCAGAAGAAGGATCCCATACCTTCTACTATCAGAGGTACTATTCTACTCACCTCTGTTTTATCTTCTGCACTTTTAGATACTGGTGCTACACATAGTTATATATATGTGGTCGTTGTAGAAATCCTTGGGCTCTATTTTTATACTTCTTCTGATGTTATGATAATAGACACTATGTTAGGGATTAGAAAATCAGGTGTGCGTTAGTGCAAGGAGTTCCCCCTTGAGATTGGTGGGTGTCACTTTCTATGAAACTTATATATCTTAGAGATTACAGGATTCAATTTCATTCTCAGAATGGACTTATTGGTTACTTTTCGATCCTTTTTTGATTTCTATTGTTGTAGGGTGAGTTTCACTTCACCAAATTGAAGATATTTTCTACATAAGGGTGAATGGGATGTCCTGGCGAGCAGAGATGGACCCAATAATCAAGGGTTGGGTAGGATGACAACCTAGATTGTGAGTTTATATATGGATGACCAAGGAACATATAAGATAGATTTTCATCCAGTGGTTGATCATTTTAAGGAAAATTTTCCTGATGACTTTTCAGGATTACCTCTGGCCGGAGAGGTGGAGTTCACTATCTATCTAGTTCTAGGAGTGGCACCAGTATCCATTACTCCTTACAGGATGTCTATGAAGAAGTTTCAAGAGATCAAGAGGAAGTTAGAAGATCTGAAAGCTAAGGGTTTTATCCGACCTAGTACTTCTCCTTGGGGTTCACCAATCCTTTTCGTGAAAAAGGTAGATGGTACCCTTAGACTATGCATGGACTATCGGAAACTGAACAAGTTGATGGTTAAAAACAAATATCCTTGCCATATATAAATGAATTATTTTATCAACTTTGAGGAGATCAAGTTTCCTTAAACATTGACCTAAGTTCAAGATAACACCAAGTACGTGTTCGACTAGCAGACATACCTCATACACCCTTTTGTAGTCGGTATGGAATCTATGAGTACTTGGTTATTTCATTTGGTCTCATGAACACACCAGAAGTTTTAATGGCAATGATGAATTGAGTGTTCCATCCTTACCTAGATTCTTTTGTGGTGGTTTTCAAGGAATATATCTTGGTGTATTTTCACAATCTACATGAACATTCTAAGAATCTTGTGATTGTTTTGAATACACTGAGAGAACATCAGTTATATGCTAAGATCTCAAAATTCCTCTTCTAGATGGATTAGATTCACTTCTTGGGTCACATAATCTCAGAGACTGGAGTCTCAGTGGACCCAAAGAAGGTAAGAGAAGTAGTTACCTGGGAGTAACCCAAGAACTTTTTTGAGGTGAAAAGTTTCTTGGGGATATCTAGTTACTACAATCATTTTATACATGACTTCTAACACTTTGAAACGCCGATGATGGGCTTTACTAGGAAAGGTAAGAAGTTTGAGTGGTCAGAATCTTGTGATGAACCCTTTCAAGAGTTGAAGGGACATTTGAATTCAGCACCAATACTGATATTTCCAAAGTTGGGAAAGAGTTACACTGTGTACTGTGATGCATCGGGTATTGGGCTGGGACCAGTGCTTATGCAGGGGGATCGAGTTGTTGTGTATGGGTCTCGACAGTTGAGGCCAAATGAGAGAAATTACCCGAAGCATGATCTCGAGTTGGCTGTAGTTGTTCATGTTTTATGATTTTGGATAATTTATTTATTGGGAGACCATTTAGTGGTGTACACAGACAAAAAAAGTCTCAAATACATATTTACTCAGTGTGATTTGAATATGAGATAGATAAGGTGGGTGGAATACCTTCAGTTGTTCTATTTTGAGCATTCCTATATGCCCAGCAAGGGAAATGCAGTGGCTGATGCACTGAGAAGGAGGAATCAGATACATGTAGTGTAGGAGTCCAGTGGTGAATGGAAGCTTATGTCATTGTTCTCTGAGATACATTTAGAGGTTCACAACAGTTATGGATAGACTTGTATTTCATCTTTGGTTGTTACATATACCTTACCGGATAGAGTAAGGATGAGGCAACTATCATATTTCGAAGGCCTAGTTCTACAAGAGAGTTTGGAAGGTGAGAAACCTCCTCCTAGATGGACGATAGGGGAAGATGAAGTTCTACGTATCCATGGACGTGTGTGGGTTCTAGGGGATATATGTGAGATGATGATGTGGAAGTTTCATGCATCATATTGGGGAGTGCATCCCGTAGTCACCAAGATGTACTGTGACTTGCGTCACCAATACTGGTGGCTAGGTATGAAGTGAGAATTATTTGGTTTTGTTATGAGATGTTCCACATATCAGTAGGTGAAGGTAGAACATCAACGTCTAGCTAGGATTTTACATCATCTACCCATTCCTAAGTAGAAATGGAATGATGTCTCGATAGATTTTGCGAAGGGTTTACCAAGGTCTCCTAGAGGCAAAGATGTTGTGTTGGTTGTAGTTGACAGAATTATGAAGGTCTCTCATTTCTTGTCGGTCAAGGAGAGATTCAATGTTGATGAGATCAGAAAGATTTATATCCGAGAGGTGGTACAACTTCATGGGGTCTCTCATTATATCCTTTCAGATAGGGATACCCTCTTTATGTCCCGTTTCTCGAAGAGTTTTCAAAGGGCGCTGGGTATACAGGTGCTTCTGAGCACAACATACCACCCTCATACTGATGGTCAGTCAGAGCGTATGATATAGGTGCTAGAGGAAATGTTGTGTGCATGTGTCCTAGAATTTTGTGGATATTGGGAGAAGTATATACCCCTGGTAGAGTTCAACTATAATAATAGCTTCCAGGATACTATTCAGTTGGAATCATATGAGGCTTTTTATGGGAGGCCATTTCAATCACCCATATGTTGGATGGAGGTAGGAGAGGTAGCTATGATGAGACCTCACATTTTCCAAGATACCATTGCGTAGGTTAAATTGATTCAGAAGCGGATGGCTACTGCACAATCTCGTCAGAAATCATATGCATATCGTCGTAGACAACCTTTGGATTTTGAGGTCGGGGGTCAAGTTTTTCTATGTGTCGCACCGAGATTGGGACATGAGAGGATCATGAGACAGGGAAAGCTTTCACCGAGATATGTCTATCCATTCAAGATTCTAGATATATTCGGTCTGATTGCCTATTGGTTACAGTTATCTTAGAGGTACCAAGCCATGCATGATGTATTCCATGTATCTCATTTATGCCGCTATCACTCAGATCCATCTCATGTTTTTCATCCTGAGGAGTTTGAGTTCCAAGTTGATGCATCCTTTGAGGAGAATCTGATTCATATAGTTGACAGGAGCATGAATGTTCTAAGAGTCCAGTTAATTACTCTTATATGGATGGTATGGCAGCACAGACACGTACATGATGACACTTGGGAGAGGGAGGCTGACGTACCTGCTCAATGACCGGAGTTATTCGCAGATATTTATTTACCACCCTTATAAGGGAAATTCGGGGATGAATTTATTTAAAGGGGGAAGTTTTTAAGAACCCGATTCTTACTTTGAGGTACAATTTTCCCTTATTCTTTTTCCTTTCAGTTGTTTTTGAGAAAACATGGGAAAACTAAACAAGTAATGGAAACATACTATCACACAGGTTGATTCAGGGTTACACGCCATGTAATTCTAAGTACACATGTATGATAAGAATACATGGTTTGTGGGTATGTCAACAATAAAGAGAAGAATAACCAACTACATGTTGTGTACTTCTCAGTACACGCCGTGTAGTCATGTCGACAGGTCCTAGAAAGTAAGTCGGTGGAAAAAGGCTACCAAATGAATAGTAAAATTATGTACACACCATGTATATGGACTTACATGCTATGTTTTTGGTGTTTTTTCTTAAAAATGGGCAGAATCCCTCTTATAGAATTCTAGACAGAAGGGGATCATTGGGTTTCACAAACAACAACATCGAACCTTCAATCTCCTCCCAAATATTCATCTGGACTCCAATTCAATCACCGTTAGAGGAATTGAAACCCAATTGGTAAGACATCAATTACTATTGATCCATTCCTTTAGATTCCATATCATTACTAAGTTATTTAATTTTTATATTTTATCCTTGTTTTATATATCTTCTTCATTCTAACTTGAATTGGAAGCTGATGTTGGGTGAGGAGAGTCAAACAAGGACTAGGTAGGTGGAATCATGCTTATTGATTAATTTTGGGTGGTTTATATGCTCTATAGTATAGCACTCCCATGTTTAAGGTTTCTCTTGATTGATAATTTCAACCCTATCAATACCTAATGACATTAGGTTATTGAATAAATTAATTGAAGCATGTGTGAACTTTTTTGGTTTGATTGAGGGACACCCCATGGTGAATTTTCCCTCAAATGACCATTATTTTTTCATTTATCCTAGGATTCCAAAGAGAATGCCTTTTTTATTTTAAGGTTTATTTAAAATGAAATTGGATAATTAAATTTTTCCTTGTGAATATATTTGTTAAAGCTTTGTGATAGTTTAATTCACATGCTAGTCTTATTACATAAATTTTCCCACATGAGTTATTAAATGATAAATCCATGCCAAATTTTAATTATAATGTTCTTCTTGATAAATTATATGTTCCCATGTGATATTTTATTTTTTTAACCATGTAATAGTTTATTTTACAAGTGTTCTTTACTATGCTGAAATGCTGATATACCGAGCTTGGCCCTGATACATGCTAAAATGATGATACACTGGTATTGTACCTGATTTTAATATGTTGAAATGATTATAACTAGGTAATTCCATATCCATTGGACATATAACTCTAAGTACCAAATCCACATAGAATTTGAAGTCATTTTAATGCGGTTTGGATAGTCAACTATCCAGATAAAGATGGAGTAAAAATTCTTCCATGAATAGTCACCTAGCCCTTAGATACATGACCACTTTTTTTGGAAACTTTAATGTAATTTTACATAAAATAACTCTTAACAATCATTATTATATGTTTAACAACCGGGTTTAAGGTTGAGTCAAAGTTTAGAGCTTTATTCATCCATTTTATCCCTCTTATTTTTCATGTACTTCTAATATTCTTAATAAGAAACTTGGGGGGCTGTCCTTTATTGTAATCCCGAGCTCCATGCTTATAATATTTGTAAGGTAATTGAATATCTAGGTTTGTGTTTATTTTTATTCATTTTTTTTAATTTTTTTTAGTCTATTATGATCACATACAAATTAAAGGAACAATAATCCCCATGCTTCCATGCATAACCCAGATCATGTGATGATTTGAGTGTCGTAGCCTCTTTTACCACCCCTTCCCTTTCATGTGCGTGAGAATGGAAAACATCAGTTGATAAATTACAGGATCTTGAACCCATTAATATGAATGTTTTTTTCTTGTTTAAATATTATCAATAAAAAAAATCTGTCCATCTCATCACATTGTTGATGTGATGCCTTGATTGAGTTCCATTTTTACATCGATTCAATAGTGTTGATTTTGAGCAGTCAATGATAATCAATATCATTGGTTGATCAAATACTAGATAGTAAACTAGTAATAAATCACACACCATATTTATTTTAGTGCGTATAAAATCATGAAATCAGTGATCCTTCTCATTCTATGGAGAGCGATGATGGATTGAGCATGAAGTGACACTTACCCAGGATGATCACGATTTCTCCATCCTATTTCTCTCACTTAGTAATATAGTTTCAATTTATGTTTAAAAAAAACCCAAAGCCTTTTAAATTCCCATTCTCCTTTTTTCATAATCACAACATTCTCTTTGAATTAATGATATAAGGCTCCGTTGAGAGATGACCTAGGGTTCTTTCTATACTGTAGAAATTGTAGTAAAAACTAAAAAACTAATTTGACGTGCACAAAAACATGATAAATACCATTGATTATACATATTATTCTCACCCTATATATATAAACTATTTTTTAGATCCATAAGAGTTGGTTGTTGATCGATTTTTGTGGTACTGTGTTGAGGATTTGTCTAGGAGCTATTGGAGCTTCATGGTTTTGGTTGTTTTATTTCTCATATTATATATTAATCCTTAAATATATAAGAGGGAAATACCACTTATGTGTGTGATTTTATACCCGTGATACTAGTCTCTAACTCATGATCTACTAGAGGCAGACTTTGGGGGTTATTATCTCTATTTATTCATTACTAGTCGAGGAGGGGTACCTTTGGAGTGAGGTTTAGTGATAGAGTTATAAAATTTTTGGCTTAAAATATTGGTTAAAACCCCATTATTAAGTTTAAAATTCACTCATTGAAATTTTTGAGATAATTAATCTTTATGTTGAAGATTTTGAATCTTAAAAGAAAATTTGTAAATAATTATTTCCAGAAATTTGTATCAGTCCATGGTAGAAATAGTATTCTATAAGTGTAAAATAGCCTAATTTTTTTGGGTTTAAGAGGTAAGTAAGAAAAATGTTCAAATATATGAAGTTGATTTAGAAGTTTCTTAAATATCCCAATATTTTTAAAGGTAAATTTAAAGTGGTTGAAAAATTAAAAAAATGTTTTTGGATGTTAATAAGTGGTATCAAATGGGTGATGAATATGTTGTAATTCAAAGGGTATTATTTTAATAGTAGTTTTATGTATTATGAACTAAATATCTACTGAAATTTTTGAGATAAAAATGGGTATAATAGCTATGAAGGTACCCCAATGCTGTTTAAAGATAAAGTGGGAGAGTACTTATGAGAGAAAATGTTAATAAAATTCTAGAGTAAGAAGTCCCTTTTCATTTTATTAACAAAGAGGGGATACGAATAATGAACAATAAATCCATTAAATACTTTTAATAACATGGATTTAATTAGGGAAGTAGGATTTATGGTATAAATTTCAACAAAATCCAAAGGGGTATAATGTTGCAACAATGATTTTTTATGGGATTTCTTTAAAATGACTATTGAATTTGTTAATAAGTAAATGAAATAATTGGATATTCATGGATGAATTGAAGGATGTGGATGATTATGACCTGTAGTGTGATTTAAATAACATTAGGATAATGTATGATGTTCATAACATTTCTTACTTTGGTCTATTAAAGTGTATTAGAAAAGGATGGAATTAATTTATTATAAGAGGTGAAAATCCCAATACAACAACAATGACTTCACCTTAATCATGTATTGTGTAATATTAAATAGGGTATATATTAAAATAACTTGAATAATAAAATAGTTATATATGTTTATATTGGTATTGTATATATATTATGACATCATGAAAACATGTGACCATGTTGTAGCCTATGTGCTATGTAAGATTGAACTAGAGAGCTATAAAAACATTGAACTATGAAAGGAGGTGCCACACCATAATATATTCTAAGGAAAAAATAGTATAGATATGTTGGAAGGACGTTATTATATTAATCCATAAACCATTCCATAAGAGGTCTCATGTTAGAATAATCTTGAAGTTTCTAAGAGCTACATAGGATTAAACCGAGGAGAATTTGTAAGTGTTGTTTCATAGAGATTAAGACCACGCTACAATGTATTATATAGAATATTGAAAATGCAATAAAGAGAAGACTATGGGATGAATCCATTAAAAATGCTTGAAAAATAGGTTTGACCCTAGAATATTATGAATTAAATTCATTATGATATAATACATTAATCATGCAGTGAATGGTCAATAGTTGAGAAGGACCACACTTCCTCATAGTGTTTTCACTGCAGAGGATGTATTATTGGTAGAATGTCATATTTATCAATTGATTAAGGTTATGGAGACTTGTTTCATGATAAATAGTGTCCCACCACAAGTTTTCATGATCATTAATTATTCAAAAAGGTATGAATAATCACACTATGGTATTTAAAATAATTTTAAATAAAATATTATGAATATTTTTTTGAATTCTTAGAAGACTTTATGAAAACTACTAAAAATAGTTATAGAGGATATGGAGTTGAATATGATATTTAAAAAAATGGATGGGTGGATATCATTGATATATCTAGTATGTCAGAATAAAGAATAATAAGAAGAGGTATATTATTAAAAATATTGTTTTTTTATAAAAGAATATGAAGATAAAAAATCCCATTTCCACTTATTCTTATTGAAGAAGAAGATATAATGAATCATGATTATTCTAAGATGGTAAAATATTTATCTAGTGGAGTTTTTCACTATTTTGTTCATGTGAAAGATAAAGAAATAATCCTCATATTAAAAGGAAACACTCATCTAGAATTGGGAGTGGAAGATAAATATTCAACCCTCATATTGAGGAATTGATATCATTTGGATTTGATGAAGAAGATTGTAATAAACATGGAAGTTAATAAAGAATCTTCCTAGAATTAAAGATTCAAAAAAATCATGCATTATATGTTGATCATGAATAGATCCTCATGTCTATCAACTTATAAAGCCTTTCCCAAAGTAGTGGATAGAGGTTAATAAGATGAAGTGACCATTGAATCAGTAATGCTTCTTTTCTAAATTGAGTAATTGTAGTATACCATGGTGTGGAGTGACCATTTCCTAGAACTTGTGTCCATCAAACATTATTATAGTGTATTTCTATGCATTGGAACAACACCATTTTATTCTCATTTGATGTATCCATTTATGGTGAAATAAGTACAAATCAGCATTTTTTCATGCTTTATATTTCAATATTTTTATATTTTGGTGAGATCTATATAAATATAAAAAGATATTAAACATGTTCTATCTAATTAGGGAATAATAATTGTACAAGAAAGATACTTCAAAGAAGAAAATTTTTTAATCTAGTTTTCACCCTGATTCACCCCTCCTCTAAGGGTTCACACATTTAACTTGGTTCTAATATTCCATTTAATATTATATTATTTTATATTGTTTTACATTACATATTATGATTCTTTGAGTTTAGGTGTGTTTAGATTTTAATATATAGCATAAATTTGTTAATTCTGAATTGATTCCATGAATTTTTTTGTAGAAAATGTTTGTTTGGTACCCATAAGGATTCATCATTGACAACTCAGGTTTGAACCATGTAAAATGTTCTTAAATGGTCCTATGAGTGCTATATGCATTGGATTTTAAAGTTAATTATAAAAATAACATGTTTAATTATTGAATGACCATTTAATATATGGATATTGTAGTATTTTATTAAGAAAAAAGTGTTGAAATGTTTTAAATCCATTATATCTTGTTTCTAAAAGATAAAAAATCCTCTAATAGGTATATTTAAATGTTTGTGGTGTATTTGAAATGTTAGGGGTAAAATTTATAAAGAAAATAGATTTTAACCGGTTATTTATTGTGCTTGAATAGTTCTTTATAAAAAAATGTGTGGTCGATGCATTGTTTTATAAATTGGAAAACTTAATAAAATTTCATTCTGGTGGAAAATATACATTATTTTACTATTTTGGAAACTATGAATATCCACAAAAAATTCATAACTTATTGCATCGTTTTTTCATAATAAGGTAATCATGTATAGAAAATGTGAAATGTTAAAGGTATCTAAAAATATGTTCTATATTAAATTCCCTTATTAAAGTTATATTAAATATTGTTTAATTATGTACTATTTTGAAATTTTGGGTGTAATTTGGAGTTGAATTAATTTTTGGGGTGTCTAGGTGGATTTAGTTCTGAAGTATAGTAGGACACACCATGATGGGGAGAAGCTATGCTGTGAGAATACACAGATATTAGGGTAATTTTCTAGGGAGGTGTGTCATGATTTGATGAGTGGGTGTCACACAATGACCCAACCCAGTTAGTGGTGCCACCATTCTATTTGGTTTGGGAGAAGTGTGTCATGTCGCAATTAGAGGAGGTCATGTCGTGATACTTGTTCTTGGGAGGTGAGTCATGACATTACTAGGTAGGTCACACTATGACCTAGACCATACAAAAATTATAGAGGTAAATTTAATCTTCTCCCTTATACGATTTTAATCCCTTTTATCCCTTTTCCCTCCCCATTCACATTACCAGTCAAGATGGTGAGTTCTTGGAGCTTCCTTTCTCCCCCTTGATATTTTGTTCATATACTTTCATTTCTTGTAGTTTTAGAAGGTAAATAAATTTCTTTACCTCATTTTTATTCTCAAATCATTTTCTACCCCTTTCCCTTTAGGCTTTCTTTCTCCCATGAACCTTAACTCCCATGGGGAATAATTTAGGGTTTGGTTTGGTTCTGACATAGGGATTTGGGTGTGTAGGGTTTTTTAAGGCTGATTTACTTCAAGGTTTTTTCATCCTCTATTAAAGGATACTTATTCAAGTGATTGATGTTATAGTTTCTTTAGAATCACTTTGTTTGATGTATCATGAAATGCTTGAGTGGATTTAAAATTATTTATTATTAACATATACCTATATGGGGTGCTCTTTTTGGTTTTATTAAAAGGTTTCAATGATCTTTACAGTTAAAGAAAAAGGTTTTATATGGTTTATAATATTTGATTTCTAAATTAATGTATATTCATGTTAAGTTCTTGTTTAAATTACCAAGAGGATTTTCCAAGTGAATTTAAAGTATTTTAAAGTGGTGATGGATTCTATTTTGTTTATAAAATAAGAAAGTGTTTTTATTCAAATGTGTTGTAAATAATATTCCCATGTTTAATTTTACAAATTTTAATCTACAAATTCATTTTCAAAGTTTGGTAAAAAGGCCTATTTTAACCTTATAAAAGAGTTTCATTGTTTTTCTATGCCCTCTTTATGCCCATTATGTTATTCCTTTTATATTCTTTTACCCTTTATAGGATGTACTAAATTGATATATGTGATGGTGTATGATGTAAAAATTTTTGTTTCATGTAAAGGTTTTGGAGGTGAGATTAGCTTTATTATTTACATTCATTTGATTCATTTGATAATCATTGATTGATTATTTGTTCACTTCCACTTTGACGAAACATAATGTCAAGATGTATTGACTGAAAAATAAGAAGGGGGAGATTTTTTGGCCTAATGTTTCATTTTTTTTCAATGATGTGTCAATATGTTTTTAGTTAGTTGAAGCTGAAGTGGTGATTTTTAGATAATTTTACAGATTCATATAATGTTCTTGAATTAAATACTTGATCAATTCTCTTTGTTTAATTGTGATAATTGTTGGACTGATATTCATGTTAAAGAATTGTGTTAAAAGTGACACATTGATTTACAATAATAAAAAAATAAATGGAGACCATGAAAAATAATATTTTACTTGATTCTTAATTGAATAAGAATAAGGGAAAGTAAAGAAGGACAGGAAACCATATATTTAGTTGCATGGTGATTTCACAAAGGAAAGAATTTGAGGACAGATTAAAGATAAACAAAATGGATCGTGGATTTAATCAGCCATAGAGGTTGAATTGAAAAGAAACAATTTTAAAAAAGAAAGGGAATTACCAATTCACCCCTCCCCTTCTTAGAGATCTTACATTGATATGGTCTCTACAAGTGGTATCACAGGGTGGGCCACCTATGAAATGTCCAAAAGGCTTATAATAATAGTGAATAAAAATTTATTAAACAGTAGGGGTCTTCCCATTTTCAATGTTAAGGACTATCATGGTTGTAAAAATTGGATGATATTGTATCTCCAATCACATGGGGTATAAGTGAGAGATATAATTACCATGGTACTTCCACTCTATAATGAGAATGATTTTATGATTTTTTTTTGATAAAATGAACTTGGAGATGGATGGAAAGGCTCAAAATGTATTATTTATGTATTTATCAGAAATGGAATACACTAAAATGATGGGTATCTAAATATCCAAGGAGATATGGGATAAACTAATAAGAAATTCTGAAAGAAATCATAAATTAAAAAAAGATAAGATATAAATATGATGTATCATATTTAAAGATATCAAAATGGGTGATTATTAAAGTTTTGATGACTGATTTATAAGAGTAAATGAGATTGTCAGTAGCATAAGAGTTTTTGGGGAAAATATAGATGACTCAACCATTGTGAAGAAGTTTATGAGAAACTTTCCAGATAGATTTGATCCCAAAGTTTCTATACTAGAATACAAAGAAGATATATCACTGGATGAACTTCTAAATATTATCATAGAATATTAAATGAGAAAAACACTAGCATTTAAGAAGAAATAAAAATATTATATGGACTTTTAATCCATGATAAAAGGTAAATATAGTGTTAAAATGAATGAGAATAAATTTATTTTGAGGATGAGAAACCTGAAGAGAACTATAATTAAATGAAGGCATTGTTTACAATAATGTATAACCAAGGCATAAGAATAAAATTAAAGAAGACACTAATGTTATTCAACTATCATGGGTTTAGAAATTTTTTATATAACTTCCCAAAGAATAAATACAATGTCACCATGACTAATTAAGAATAATATTTCTTCAATATAAAATCTATGAAAAATAGAAAAGGTGAATACATGAGGAAAAATAATATGTTATCAATGGAAAATAGAATAAATATGATGAGAAAGAAAAAATATCGAATCTTCATCACTGATCAGTGGGAAAGAAGATAAATAACCTCTTAGAAATCAAGGGTGTTTAATGGGAAAATCCAGAATAACTAAAGACACATTTGAATGTGGAGTAGTTAAATAGATAACTGAACTTTAATGACTATTAAAATATAATCAAGAATTTACTCTTTAGAATAACATGAAGCTCAATAAATATAAAATAAAACTAATAAAGGAGAATGAATAGTGTTTCAAGAAGGAATATATACATCTTAATTAGATAACGGAATATATTAAGAATGTAATCAAGCTAGAAAGGAAACTAAAATACTATAAATTAAAAAAATAGGAAGGGAATAGCTCAAAAAGACTGAAATTTCATTCATTGAATAAAAAACAAAATAGGTTGAATATAGCCGAACTTAAAAAGATGGAGTATGATCTTAAAGAAATAATTTTTGAGAAAGAGGAATATTTATCTGATGACAATATTTTTTTAAGCTCAATGTTATTTTAATAAGATTAAAGAATACTTCCCCAAATTTTTTGATCTTAAGGGAGAATATTATAAAGCTTTCGAGAATGGTACACAAAAAATAGTTGATTATATAATTAATTAATATAAATGAAAATTTATTATTTATGAAAATGTACGCATCCAATACAATACTAGACTTGTGTGTACCAAAATAAAAAAACGAGAAAACACATTCCGTAATGGAATATAAGATTAATTTATCTAGAAGGTTTCATCTTAAGAAGCAACAGCCACAATCTCTGATAAGAAATCAATAAAAAATTTCTAAGTATTACTACTGTTAGTCTAGAAGATAAATGTTCAAATAATACTACAAGTGTTTTGAAGTGTCTGGTCATAAAAATTATTCATCCTGGTATAATATTTTACTTCCAGGAATGAGGCTTAAATCAACGAAGAGAACTACTAAATATAGGATATCAAATTGTTAGAAATGGAATCTTGTAACCAAGATAACACCTAAACTATCAACACATAAAATATTTAAATTTTTGAATGATTTTCATGGAATATGTAGTCAAGAAGGTGACAAATATAAAAAATATAGAATTAAATTACTAAGTGATATTTCTCACAATGTAAATGAGAAGAGAAGTTAGATGGTGAAGAAAGATACAATCACTAGTGAATGGTGTGAGATTATCATAAAATTATACAAATATCATAATCCTTTCTAGATAAAATGAAGGAAAGTGGTGATATTTGAATAAGCTAAAGTTGATAAGAATTCATCTATAAATTATGAATTTAAAATTTTGAGGAATGAACAAACTAGGAATGGAAAAAAAACATTGAATGAAAAGATTACCAGCCTAAGAAGAGAGTAAGAAGAAGATGTTGCAAGAAAAAAGAAATGATTCTAGTACTAAGGAAGAAAATAAATCCACATTAGAAGTGTCAACTGATTATGAAAAATTAATCAGGTGTTCTGGGAGATTTCGGAAAGAAGGATCATCCAAATTTGAGTCTAAGATGGGGAAGCCAAAATTGAGAGGGGTCTCTCTATATAAATGTGTCTTCTAAGGAAATTTGAGGTCCCTAATTATTCCCTTAATCTTAATAATGAACTAAAATATAGGTAATTGAAGAATAATATATATTCATCATGGAGATTATATCTATTAATGATGATGAAGGGAGTGTATCCCTTCAGGGGGAGAAACACTGAAGCTAAGGATATCTCTTGAAAACATGCTTAGATATCCCCTAAAATGAAAAGGTTGAATGATATTAAGGATAATATCATAAATAAATATTCATTAAGGATAAATTTGATGCTTTGGTAACATCACCCTTCTTTTTCACATCAGGTTATCCCATGTAGAATTATAGTTGACAAACTAAAATTTAATTTCTTTGAGAAATAATGTGGTTATATTCTTTAAGATGATTTGAGAATACCCCATTTACCCGTATCATTTAATTTTCAATAAGGGGGAGAAAATTTTGAGCACATAGATTAACTTTAATGTGAATAGATATTGAAAAAAATAAAAATGAGGAGATTTTTGTGCCTAGTGTTTCATTTGTTGTCAATGATGTGTGAATATGTTTTTAGTAAGTTAAAGATTAAGTGGTGATCCTTCAAGAATTTTTATATATTCATATAATTTAATTGAATGAAATTATTGATAAATTCTCCTTGTTTAATTGTGATATTTTTTTGGACTGATCTTCATGTTAAAGACTTTCTTAAATTGAAAAAAAAAATTATTTTATAATAGTGGGAAAATAAATGAAGGCCATGAAAAATAATATTTTTTATGATGCTAAATTGAAGAAGTAAAAGATAAAGTAGAGAAGGACATGTAACAATATATTTAGTTTCATGATGATTTCTTAGAAGAAGGAATTTGAGGAAGGTATGTAATTTTATTCCATAATTAGTATATTACTAAGTAAATGAATGATCATTTAATAAAAAAGAGGTCCAAATAAAAAACCATTCTAGACATCCCAACCTTATATTTGTGGGAGATGGGATTAACCACATACAAGGGATCTGGATGGGATTTCCCACATGGTGGTAGAGAATGGGATGGTTTATAGGCCCATAAAAGCACGCCCAAGTGAGAGCGCTTGGGATAGGGTACTAGTGGGCCAATGTAGGTTTATCACGGCTTGTGAAGTGTGTGTGTGTGTGTGTGTATGTATGTTTGTGTGTTTATTTTTAGTTCTTATCCCCCACTTCCATCTTGAAGAGGTTTCAAAATAGATTAACTTATTAAGGAGAGTCACACCGCATGAAGAATCGATGTGGGATGATCATACCTCACTACACTATTCATCTATCATTAAATGACATGGATAAAACATAGATCATTTGATCTGTTTCATATGAGCCTTTCAATATTCATCAACTTTTTCTTGAATATCTTCCACCCTAGGTTCTTTTGGTTATTCCAGAGTACGTCATTGAGATGGAGAAAACCATCCTTCTTCCAGAATGATGACAATGAGATGAGGCCTTTGGGGTTGATTTGATTACATGCATGTACTATTATTCTTTCATGAATGATGATAAATCTAAGAAGTCAACATGGATGAATAAAAACAAAGTTTTAGTAGTTAATTTGGATACATGATGATTTTGAGCTTTAAGAATGAGAAAAATAATGTGATTCATACTGCATGAATGCGAGGAGTTCTCACATAAGATAAAGATCCATATTATTTGGTGTATATTTTAGATTTCTAAAACCACTGGAAATGTTATTATCTAAACATGAAAATACATAAAAATAATATATTTTAGGTTTCATAATTCTTAGAGAAAAGGAGGTGTGAGTAAGTGGTGTTTTTACTATAAATAATGATGCATGAAGATGATGAGATATGATGATATATTTTTAGAAATGAACTTGTTTTCAAAATAAAATAGATCACCATGAAACCTTTATTAAATGAATTATATAAGGATCCATGGATATTATTTCTTTCATGAAGGATAAGAGAAGCCTTGGGAATTTGACTTGAGTTCACACACTTTAAGTTCTTCATGAAGGTCTACTTCCGCGAGGCCATTTGGGAGAGCATGATACCCTTATATGTATTCCTCCTGGTCTACATTACAGTTAAGTAATAATACACTTTTGTGAATATATTTTATAATAATTCCATGTACACTATTTCTTGAAGGATTTTTGTGAAGAATAAATCCAAGCATCCATTCTGATATTGCATGAAGAGAAGGGTGCATGCATGCTTACATGATTACACAAAGAAATAAGTATGTTCTCACTGAAGAAGAAGTTTCATATACACCCATTCAATTTTTCCTTAAGGATATGGTTTTATAGTTATTTTCCTAGGGAAAACATATTGTACATTGATTACATGTATATTCGATGTATTGGATATTAATTTAATGTCTTATTATATATTTTCATTGTTTCTTTGGGAATTTTATGTAATAATGTCCTAGATTATTTTTCACATTGATAAGTTTATAACAGCCCCACTATAATGAGAACTTTAAAGTTTTATGAAAATATTCTTAATATAGTTATGCAGTTGGATAATATACTATGATGAGACACATAATATTTAGACCATCAGGTTTGAGTGCTCATAAGAAGATATAGATTTTCTCCCAAAGTTTGCACTTGGTAATGTCACTAATGGATAAGATGAGAAAGTATTTTTCACTTACATATTTATCAAAGTTTATATATCTTACCTTTTATTGGAATAGAACTACCACATTAAATTCCACATCCATTGTTTAACAATGTGTTTATTTTAGATAGTCAAAGAAATATTTATTGGGTAAATATGTTGATAACACCATCGTGAAACCTGCTTAATGAGATATTGTGAGAAAGAGATTATATAATATAGTGAGAGTTTGTATGTGGTCTTCGACATTACAATATTAAATTCTTCATCTTGGTTTCCTTGACCTGTTGCTAGATAGTAATCTTGGAATTTAGGCAAGCCCGCCTAATGACAATGAGAAATAATCCAAGAGGGACAAACACTAAGTGTTTCCATTGATCATGATTAAATTCTATTTAAGTTTTATTAATGTAATAAATATTATTCTCAAGTCTAAGGAATAATTTTATTTATGTTCTATTGATTGGATAAATTAAATAAATATTTATTCATCGACATGTGAATAAAAATATATTTATTTATTTTATTGAATATTTAATAAATATTTATTTTTCATTATGTGAATGAAATATTTATTTATGAATCAATTTTTTATTTAGATATTAAATAAATTTAATAAGTGTTAAAATTGAATGAGGCCATGTTCGGTGAAAAATATTAATTAAAAATACAGTTGAATAATATTTTCTATTTAGCAAGTTGGTGCGCACCAAATAATAATAATAATAATAATAATAATATGTGAAATGAGGTTTATTAAAGGTAATAATTATTATTTTATGGCCTACATACAATTAAATAATATTTTAACCTAAATCGTAACTCTATAAATAGACACATATGTCTATTATGTAGATCATACAAAATTTGAGAAATGATAATTTTTGTGCACAATGAACTCTATCCCAACTCCTCATTCTGTTTACCTCTCAAGAACAATTGGAAAAATAGAGTTTTCTTCAAGATAAAATAATGAGAGACTAAGAAAAAATAATAAAAGACCTTTGAATTACCATGCTAGTAACCAGAGATTGAGTGGAGTTACTCTGAGATCACATGAGCACGTGTGGATCACCACTAGAGGGATTTTATCCTTAGATCCTGATAGCACAATGAAGGTAATATTAAAGGTCTTTTTAGATGATCAATATTCACCAAAAAAGAAATTTTCTAATCCTATGTATTTATTTATTAAAACATTAAATAAATAAATTATAAATTTCATGTGAAAGATCCACTCATTTTGTTTTGGGAAATAATTATTAAAATAAATTTTAATATATCACCCCCACCACATGCTTCTACTGCACCTAGAACTAATAATTGGTATCAAGTGGTTATGTTTAAATTTATAATTATTTATTTGATTGTTGATTTATGAGCAATTTTGGTTAGAATTTCATTTCATGTTATTAATTCTTTAATTTTATTTGAATTAACATGTTATTGGCATATTAATCAAATTTGTTAAATATTTAATTTTATTAAAGATTTAATAAAAAATAAAGAACGACCGAAGATTCCATCCGGAAGTTCCAAATCAATGGCTAGTAGAACTAGGTTACATAGAGTATAGTTGGAGCACACATTGTGTACCCATGCACATTGTACTTGGATGCATCGAGCAGTTAATTACATGGTGTGTAGTTGGATTGTACATGATGTTTAGTCTCCCATTAAATGGAAGCATAAAAAATTACATTAAATTGAAAATTATAGCATTAAAATAATATTTTTTTGATTGAAACACAAATTTGTGTTTCAAAATTTTATAATAGGTTTATTGAATATTAAATACTAAATTAATTTATTTTAATTAATATTTATTTATTGTTTCTTCCATTTATTTTACATGAATGTAATAAATTATGGGTATATCCAATTAAGTCCGTATATTCATTAAGATGAAAGGAAATTGATTAATTAATTTATTAATTCAAGTGAGTTTATCTTAAATAAAAAATAATTATTAAAAAATGAATACTAGCTAATTAATTTTGCGTATTCATTGCATGTATGACTATTCATGATCTTTACCAAGACTTGTGTATGCGTTGGATATTTTAATTTAATTATTGCATGAGTTTGCAATTTTTTATTATTAAATTAAATATGATAGCCTAAAATTCATCCCTCCATTAATTATTATATAGGACATGTATCTCCATGGATATTTATATCATTCCATTTAAAAAATCTTTTGGTTTCCCTCACTTGTGTGTGAGTCATAAATACATGTAATTAATGGAGTATCCCAAGGAGTGCATAGGTGGTTCAAGATGGAACCATAATGATTCCAACTCAGTTGATAAACATGTGTAAATGTGGAATGTTGTAACTAATGCAAAGATCAGAAAATTGAGTTTTTCACCCTATGTCATAGGTTGATTTAATCTCCACTCATTAAATCAATCGTTAGATAAATATCATGAAAGGTTGAGTTAATTATTTGTTTATTTCTATCTATGAAATTATTTATTTTTTGGATTCAAGGCCATCATCTTATAAATAAACTAATTAATGTGAAAATATATAATTTAAATAAATATATTATATTTAAATTTTTTATCAAACATGATTAATTAATAAAGTGACTTACACTTAATATTAACAAGATATGTAAAGGATAAAACAAGATAAAATATATGTATAATAAATTAAATAATTGAATTGTGAATTAATTTATAACATGGTTAATTAATTAATTAACACCCAATTAATATTAAAAAGAAATATAAAAGATAAACAAGATAAAATTTATTCATAATTAATTAAAATCCCTCAACCTAATTTGAATTTAGACTAAACCTTTCGTTACTTGATTAGGAAGAAAACTAAATAAAACTAAGTGTTTGACCTACACTTGTTGGGAAACTTAATTTTATAAGGGGAGTTCTTATAAAGGTTTTGGGTTGGATTAACCATTTTACATCAAGAGTATTATCCCTTTTAGACTTGGTGTAATTTGGTGACAAGTGTTGTGGAAATCCAAGTTAGGATTTCCGGATTGGGAAATCCACTCAACAGATCAAGGAGTAACATGCCCATATTTGGAAGAGATCTTCCTACATAAATACTTTCAAGTAGCTTGACCAACCCTTATTGGGGTTATGTGAAGGGGCATACAGATCATTTCCACTAGAATGTTAAAATAACAAGAAATTATGAGTTTAATGGAAAGGGATATTGAATCTTGATAAAATAGTGTGATATTTAATATAAATAAATTAATTTATTATTTCTCACATAATTTGTAATAAATAAAAGTAATAATAATTTGATCTTTTAAATTATATAATAAAATTGAAAGTGCATCATCTACACCATACCTAAAATCAATATTGGAGAAATAAAACCTCCTAACTGACAGTAACTTCTAGGAATAGTACAAACACCTTTGAGTTGTTCTAAACCATGAATGGAAATATTACATGCTAGAATCCTCAATTCCTGATCCAACTATTAATGAGGAAAGTGACGAAGAGATTATTGTCTAAAAAAACATTTGAACGGAATAGTCTATGTTCAGTGTTTGATGATTTCACCAATTTCTAGTAAACTCATGAAGTCTCATAAAAACAAGGATGCATATAAAACGCTTGACAACCTCTATGATCTTTAGTAGTAGAAAGATATACAAAAAAATTAAGATTTACAAGGCACTATTTCAAAGTAAGCTTGGATAGGGTTCTCCAGATGGGACTCATGTAGTCAATCTCATTTTCTACATTAAGTACCTTGAGGTTTTAGGGTTTAAATTTTTGAATAACTGGGAACCAATATCATTCTAGTATCACTTCCTTAGAGCTTCTCTAGTTTTTTTTGTGAATTTTAATATAAAAAACATTGAGAAATATCATCCAGATCTTATCACTCTTCTTCACTAAGTAGATAAGGATATAAAGAATGTAAATCCTTTTGTCCTTATAATGAAAAAATTGAAAGGAAAAGTGAATAGATTAAATCCAAAATATTCTTTACACCCCTCCAAGAAGAGGAAGATCATAAGGAAATCCAAGGAACAATATTATATCTATTTCTCGTGTGGAAAAAAGGGCCACTGGAAGGAAAACTGCACCTAGAGAAAGAAGAAAAGGGACGCTTTAGGTTTGTTTATTATTGAGTGAATTTTATATGTTTCTACAAATTGGGTATTATATACATCTTTGGTTCTCAAATATGTATTCAAATACAGGAACCATGTAGATTCAGAAAGATATACTAAGGGGAGGTAGATCTATGAGAATACAATGGAGTTAAACTCTCTACTCTAGCTATTGGGGACTACCACCACATGTTGCTAACCAAAATGGTCTCAATTTTGAAATATTATTATTATATTCCATCCGTTACAAAAACATTATTTTTTTTATCCAGACATGGTATAGATGAATTTATTTTCAAATATGGGAATACATATTTCTTCTTTCAAAAAGATTACATTTTATGGAAATGAACATTTAAATAATAGTATTTATGTGTTAAATTACGCAAACCAAGTAATGGAAATCAATAATGAAGTTTATTCACATGACTTATACCACACACAACTTTGGGATCAGTATCTAGGTCATGTAAACAAATTTTTCTCAACTAAATTACATCAAGAAATGTTTTTAGATTATTTTGAACTAAAAACACTTGGTGTACGTCACATATGTTTACAAGAAAAATTGACCAAATCCCCATTTAGTGGTAAAGGTTAAAGGTCTAAAGAGTTTCTTTGATTATCTCATATTGATTTGTGTAGACCATTTCCTATTGAAGCAAGGGTTGGGTACTCATACTACATAACATTTACTAACAATTTTAGCATATATAGATATGTCTACTTGATTAGGTATAAGTTAGATTATTTTTATAAATTTAATGAATACAAGAATGAAGTTTAGAACCATATTGGTAAAAATATTAAGAAACTTCCCTAAGACCGTGGTAAAGAATATATTAATCAAGACTTAATTGATTTCTTATAAGAGTTTTTCATCTTATCCCAACTCACTCCAACTTATATTTCTCAGTGTAATGGTGTAAGAAAAAGGAGGAACTATATCTTTTTGGATGTGGTGAGATCAATGATGAGTCATGCGAGTGTTCCATTATCCTTTTGAGGATTTGTGTTATAAATAGAAGCACATATACTATACCAAGTATGAACTAAATAGATAAATGGAATTAAATATGAATTTTTGAGTGGAATAAAAAACATGTTATTGAAATTACATGTGTGGAGAAGAAAATCATTTGCTCAGGCCTCTTCTGGTAACAAAATTCACCTCAAGGCACAAAGTGTACCTTTACAAGATACCCCAAGTAAACAAGGGGATATTAACAATACAAACTCTCATTCAAAAAGGTTATAGTGTCAATAAAAATTATATTCCTTGATATAGATCACATCTCTAAAAGAGATAGTGGGAGAGAGATATACTTTGATGAAGTTGAGGCTCAAGGTACACAAGATTTGGTATATGATTAGATTCCACAAAGCACCATTGAAGATGAAATTGTTCCGAAGACACCAGTACAATGTAGGAGTACAAGTGTGGTTAGAGAAATATAACATTATGGTTTTATAGTCACTGAGTATGGTGACTAACTATTAGTAGATTATAATTATCCTATAACCTATAAGGAAGCAGTAAGTGGAATATATGTTTCCATGTGTCAAGAATCCATGAATTCTGAAATGGATTCCATGTACCAAAACCAACTCTTTATTTTGGTAGATCCTCTAGTAGATGTAAATCCCATTGGATTCAAGTGGGTATTCAATAAGGAACTAGACATGGAAGAAAAATTTAGTACCTATAAGGAATGACTGATTGTAAAAAACATTAAATAGTGTCAAGGCATTGACTAAAATGAAAATTTTTCACCAGTTTCAATGTTAAAATCCATTAGAATTATACTTGCCAATGTAGCTTACCATGAATATGAGATTTTGAAAGTGGATTTAAAAGAAACCTTCCTTTACAAGAATCATCAGGTTGATGTCTATATGACACAAACCAAAGGGTTTGTGACTCTAAAAGATGCTAATAAGATATTCATATTACAAAAAATCCATTTATGGATTAAAGAAATAATCTCAGTCATGGAACATTAATTTTGATGAATCCACAATAGAATTTTGTTTCATATAGAATGAGTGTGGGGATTGTGTCTAAAAATGGTTTAGTGGGAGTGAAATAATTTTCTTAATAGTATATGTTGATGACATATTAATCATTGGAAACAAAATACCAATCTTACTATTTGTTAATACATGGTTGAATAAATGATTCTCCATGAAGGACCTGGGTGAAGAAACATAGATACCTGGGATCAAGATCCATCATGATATATCCAAGACACTGCCCAACCTAAGTCAATGTACATACATTGAAAAGATACTAAATAAATTCAGTATGAAAAAATCCAAGATGGGATTCTTTCCAGCATCACATGGAATTAATATTTCTAGAAAAATGTATCATCATACACATGAGGAAATAAATAGAATGGAAAAAATTATATACACATCAATTATTGGGTCAGTAATGTATGTTATTCTATATATTGGGCTATATGTTGCCTATGCATTGAGTGCAATAAGAAGATATCAAGATGATCCAGGTGACCGCCATTAGATGGTAGTCAAGACTATCCTTAATTATCTGAGGTATATTAAGGACATATTCCCAGCCTATGTAGGAGATGAGTAAATAGTTATTAGAGGATATGAAGAAGATAGTTTATAAACAGATCAAGATGACATGAAATCCCAAATGGGATACATCTTCACTTTTAATAGAGGTATTGTGAGTTAGAAGATCTCAAAGAAGTTTGTGGTCACATATTCTAAAACAGAGTATGAGTATATTATAGATTTTGAGTCAGGTAATGAATCATGATGGATGGGAAACTTTATCTAGGAGCTTGATGTGGTATATAGCAGTAAAGATACTATCACACTCTATTGTGATAATACTGTAGTGGAAGATCTCACAAAATAGCCAAGGTCAAATTAATATATGAAAAACATACTACAGATGTATTATCTCTCGATATATTTTTCTTAGATAGTTAAGGTCATAATGAGAAGAATTTCTATGGATGACAAAATGGTGGACTCCCTGACTAAATTATTGAATCAGTATAAACATGATTATTATGTGAGGTTTAGTAGACTGAAATTCATTGGTAGTTGGCTCCAGTCCAAGTGGGAGTTTCTCAGAGTTGATTTCTTAGGACCAATTTATTGTACTTTGATTACATGTATATTCAATGTATTAAATATTAATTTAACATATTATTAAATATTTTTCACTGTTTCAATATTGATTTAATGTAATAATTTCTTAGTGTATTTTTTAATTAATAAGGTCATAGTAGATCCCCACTATAATGAGAACCTTTAAGTGCTATGATAATATTATTAATATAGTTCTTTAGTTGGATAACATATTATGATGGGAAAAATAGTATTTAGACCATCATGTTTGAGTTCTCATAAGCCAATTCTTCTTATTCTCTCAAAGTTCACACTTGGTAATCTCCAAGATACAAGATTATGAGAACAGACACGCAAATAGAAATTCTGCAAGTTTTGGTGTCATTGGATATTCCTATATACGATCTTGTGTAATGGTCCTTAAGCTTAAATATTTTAATTAATGTATTTCATGACTCACACACTTATATTTATTGACCAAAAATGCCATGCCATATATTGGATGGATATAGGATACGTTGGGTGCATCATGATTGACATGTCATTAATGGATAAGTTGAGGAAGTATTTTTCACTTCCATCTTTATAGAAGATGAAATCTCAATCCTATGATTGGAATATAATCATTGCATTAAATTCCATGGCCATGATATAATGACATTTTTATTTCAGATAGTTGAATAAAATTGTATCATGTAAAAAGGTTGAAGACACCATCATGAAACCTTCTTGATGAGATATTGTGATAAATGGAATATATTATATAGTGAGTGTTTTTATGTGGTTGTAAAAATTATGACATTAAGTTATTTCTTTTGGGTTCCTTGAACTATTTCTAGATAGTAATCATGGACTTTAGGGAAGCTCGCCTAATTTCATTGATAATATACTAATTTTTTCTGTTGATCCCGATTAAATTTTATTTGAGTTTAATTAATGGAATAAATATTATTCTCAAGTCCAAGGAATAATTTTATTCAAGTTATATAGATCAATAAATTAAATAAATATTTATTCATCCTTATGTGAATAAAAACATATTTATTTATTTTATTGAATATTTAATAAATATTTATTCACCTGTATGTGAATGAAATATTTACTTATGAATAAATTTTTTATTTAGATGTTCAATAAATGAAAAAGTATTTTGAATAGACCAAGACTATGACTGGAAATAAATATTAATTAAAATATGATTAATTAATATTTGTTATTGTGCAAGTTGGTGTTCACCACAAAATAATAAAAATAATAATATTATTAGGTGGAATGGGGTTTATTAAAGTTAATAAATGTTATTTAATGGTCAAATTTAAATTAAATAATATTTAAACCTAAATTATAACTATATAAATAGATGTTTATGTCTATTTTTTAGAACATCCAAAATTGACAATACGTAATTATTGTGCACAATGAATTCTATCTCAACTCCTCCTTCTCTCTCCATCTTAAGAATAATAGGTGTAAGAGATATTTATTCAAGACTAAAGAATGAGTGATCAAGAATGAATAATTAAATTCTTTTGAATCACCACACTATAACTCAAATATTGAGTAGTGATTCTCAGAGATCATAGGAGAACATATGGATCACCATTAGAGGGATTCTATTCTTGGATCCTCACAGCGCAATGAAGGTAATCCAAACAGATATTTTAGGATGATCAAAATTCACCAATATAGAAAGTTCCTAAGACTAGGTATTTATTTATTCAAGTATTAAATAAATTAATTATAAATTTAACAATCAAGATCCTCACTCTTGGTTTTCAGAAATTATTATTAAATGAAATTTTAATATATCTCCCACCATCACACACTTCCATTGTGCTTGGAACCAATAGAAAGTGTTTTCATGTATATGAGTATGCCCATGCATACATGATTTAATATTCACTTGAGAAAAAATAAAGACATTTAACCATATATAATCATATAAAATAATAAATAAATATATAGCATGTGCTAGGATTTTAATAAGAGAAGATCTTGATTATTGATAACTCAAGAATATTACACCTTGAGTTGAATTAAGAAAGTTATATTTTGAATAAAATAGTGAATAATTTTTATGCCTCACTTTCAAACATTATGTAAGGTTGGGATTTTAGGAGAAGTAAATATATCTTGAGCATTATTACATTGAGGAAACTAGCTAGTTACAGGCTGTCAGAATTATTGAGCAAAAAAATATGGAAATATACTTAAAGAGTACATGAGAAAGGGTGATTTAGAGAGCTCATGGTGGAATATATGAAGATTGTCTCAAAGTGTATCAATCATTGAGTAAGGGAAAATCCATTTTCGTTGGTGTTGTTATTAGATGAAGTCTTATTGTTGGTGTGGAAGTAGAAGTAGTCTCTCAGTTGGAGTTGGAGAAAAAGAAGTCCTTTGGTTTGAACTAAAAGTAAGAGAAGTCTCTAGTGTGGATTATGGAATAGTAAAGTGTGGATTTTGGTAACACTATGAGATGATTTATGAAAAAACATCCTATATAAAATAATTATTTAATATATGGTGTGATTTTATATCAACCATTTTAATTGATAAAAGTTTATAGTGGAGAATCTATATTGGTAGAAATAATCAACATGATAAAGAGTAGGTATTTATATTGAAACTTGTAAATCCTTATGTTATGTACCATTTATTTACAACATCATTCTAGTTAAGTCTAAGATATATAATAATATTGTATTGAGGCTTTAACCAGCCACAGAGGTTGAATTTAAGATGAAAATTTTTTAAAAAGAAAAGGGATCACTCATTTAACCCCCCCCCCCCCTCTCAGTGATCTTACACTGATTTGGGACCTATAGTTCTATACTAGTTAGATTATACACTAGATAGAGTAAGTTAGTGTAGTTTCAAGATCAGTACAGGGGAGTTCCTTAAAGTGGCTAGTGAGAGAAAATTGGGTGGTTGTGTGTTAGGAATGCAACGTAGGAAAATAATTTGTTTTATAGAAGTATTGTTTGTATCATCTCACTTTAAGACCTAATGATTTTCCTAGTACAATTATTCACTTTTTGATAGTTTTATTTTATGGATTCTCGTTATACACATTGTTTCATGCCCTTATACTTATCTTGTTTTATGGAACCATTTTTGATAGAATTGTTTTCCCTTGTTATGTTTTCTTCATATAGTGGTTCTTGTGTGAGTTATTTTCTCCTTCTCCCATGGTGAGGATCACTTTCTAAGTGGCTTTAAAATATGGATTTGAAAGGGTGATTTTAAAGGAAAATGGTGGGTTTTTACATGGAATTTTTATTTTTTTTAAAAGAGTAAAATAATTTTTTTGTTTAATGAAGATACAAAAGTCCTCATTTTGGGGTTTAAATGTGTTTTCATCTGCCATGTAGTGACCCCACTTATTTTATAAAAAATAATAAGAAAACCTCTATTTATAGATAAAATTATAATAATTGGTCCCATTTTCAATTTATTATATAGAAAATATTATTTTCTAAATATAGTCAAAACTAGAATTTATGAAATGTTTTATAAAAAGGAATTACTTAAACTATTTAGATAAATCCCAGGGGGATTATTTAGTACAAACCAAATATAAAAACTTGTGTGTGTGTATATGTTATATTTATTTTCAAGTTCCCAGTTTGTTATTTTGTGTATCTTTTTTCTATTAGTTTGATGAAGTAATATTTTGGATGTCGTGAAAAATTATGATTCATGAAGAGATGATTTTTCAATTTCTTATAATTTTTGTTCATTTTGGGTTGTTTGTGTCTCGATAATTTTGGTCATTGTTTTATTGTATTTTGTTATCATTTATATATGTAATTTAATATTTTTTACTCTGATGTTGTATCTGTTGTTTTTATATATTGATCATGTTTCATTTTTATGGTTTAATTTTTTATTCCATGTTTTTTCTTGGATATTTATTTGTATCTATTTTTTATATATGTGAAAGTCCAAATAATTGATACACCATACCATTTTTTATATAATGATCCATTGGTTCATTATCAAGATTTAAGGGTGATATCGTTCCCATAAATTGTTTCATTTGATGCCCGAGATCAAGTTGGCATCCTATGGTTATCAATAATTCACTTCAAGCCTTGTTATAGGATATCATGGGTATCATTTTAGGATGTCCCAAGCTAGTTTATGAAAAAATGATATCAATGTACCTTATTATTATTTGGGATCATCATGTTAGTTTGTAGATTGGAATGTCATAACTCAAGAGGTGGGTGCGGGGAGTTTCTAACTAGGACATACTTATTTAGATCCTTGAGTTTCTTTGGGTAGTCTATATTTGTGTTTAGAATTTGAATTCTTTTTTTGATTATTTTATTTGTGTTTCAATACCTATTTGGTTTTATAAGATATATTGGAAGTTTCTTGTTTTTTAGGAGGTGAAAATGGAATAAGGACCAAGGATTCATACCCACATGGTCCAATAAACCATGTAGATCCCATGCACATGGTTTGAGGACTCTTCAAAGGCTATTTAATGGTAGTCACGTGGTCCACCAAACTATGTGGATATACTATGGATAAATTTACACGAATAAAAAACTTACTCTTTATATCATTTTTTATTTTAATTTCTCCTAAAGTAATTTCCACTCATTATATAAGATTTAAAGTGGATTTTAATAGAGTTTTGACGATGTTGGAGTGAATTTTGTTTGATGTGATGTGTTATTTTGTTAATATTGATGTTTCTAAAGGGTTTTTTTTGTGTGAAAAGTGAATTTTATAAATGATTTGGATTTAAAAATAGTTTTTTGGTGTTTGTGAAAATATTTTTTATGTTCATTATACATTTTCAAATTTGGTTGTTTTGGAAATGAAATCATAGAGCTAATTTGAAATATTTTTTAAGGGTATGGTGTTTTAAAGTATGTGTGATTTTATAAAGTTAATTTTTATGATCTTATTTAAAACTTTGATAGTGTAAAGGAAAACAAAATTTTATAGCATATATTTTGAGTGATTTTTTAGGTCTGATATCTTAGGTTTATATTAGTATGTTTGATTTAAATTTATGAATCATGAATTTGCTGAGCTCATTTTTCATGTTATTTATCATATTCCTCCATGAAGAGTCTCAAATAAAAGTGGTATGTCAGTTTCTAGGGATGCTCCTTTAGGTGAACACTCTTATTTGACCCCTCTAGTTCATGACTCTCTATAAGACTCCATGAAGAGTGGTGGATATAGAATTTTATATGCTCTCAAACCTGATCCATGACTTCATGAATCAATGTACACACTCTTTCCATGGATATCATGGTCTGCTTAAGGTAGTGAAGTGGCTAGAGATAATTTAATAAATAATTAATTCTCCTCGGACTCTAAAAGGTTCAAAGGTAAAGGTTATTATGGACTTGTTCAAATGAATAAGCCTAGTGTGTTGGTATACTAGGGTCCCTTTTCATCTATATTATTTTATATATTAGGAATTATTCTAGAGGAAGTCCATTCAATGGAATTATCTAAAGGATGTGAAAAGTGATAAATCTGTTTAATTTATGATCTTATATCAAGGTAAATGAATGGTGAAGGAGTATACTGATAATTACTTGGATTTGGTATTATTTTCTCTCAAGATAGAGGCTAATTAATCAAATAAATATTGATTCTTTAGAGGGGTTCTTCATTCAAACCTTAGAATAGTTGTGTTTAGATGTTCCCTAATATCTTATAAATAAGTGGTTGATAGGGATGTGTCAGTGGAAGATTATTATATGATGAAACTAGTGATAAGTGTTTCATTAGTCCCTTATAGTGATGAATTTTACTATGGTGTGGAGAAAAATCTTGATGATCCCAAGTTTGAAAGGAAAGATTATGTGGTATAATATTCTTTGAGACTTTTTAATTGTCATAAGAAAAATACACCTCTTGTAAATTTCTAGTTTAGAACACTTGAGAATTCTAAATGCTCTTTCTTGAAAGATCTAAGGACCTATTTTCTATATGGTTGTTTGAGATATATTTTTTGATTCTATAAATTGGATTATCAAAAAATAAGAACAACTCTTAGGGGTAATCATTATTTGGAGGATTACCAATTTTGGGGTTTATATTTAATGAGTTTGGATTTTATTAATTATTTTAAGGTAATTTTAGTTTGATGTTTCTTCATATTTCTCATTGATTTCTTATACTTCTTGAGGTGTATGTGTGATGTTAACCATTTGATGGAACTTGTATTTAGTGGGTTTTTAATTGGAATCCTTGGGTATATTATTGGGTAACTTGGATGAATATTATACCAGTTTAAATTATACACTGGATGGTACCTAGCATAGATCTTGTAGGGGTCACCATGGGATAATGTTCTATGAGTGAGGTCCAAGGTTTTTTTCTCTTTAGCTTTGTGACCAAAGGATAGATCCCATATTCTTTGTTGAGGCCTATTTTTTTGATGCATAGATTCCTATTTTTTAGGATGTTGGTGGTATATTTGGACATATTTTTTGGTCATTAAATCATTCTTTAGGGTAATATTTCCTTGTTTAAATTTGTAATTTATTTCCTTAGTGAGTTGTTAGTGGGTTCTGAAGAATGATTGTTTCCTTTAGAGATATGAATAATGTATTTATTTTTAGATAAATCATTCTTGTTAGAGTCTTTATCACCTCTTTAAACATTCTAGATAAATTATAAATGAAAAGGATAACTACTTCAAATTTTTTTTGTTTGTCTATTGACGTTTTAATATTTACCCCATTAATCTTGAGGAGTTGTCTATTTTATAGAGATCCCTTTTCCAATGGGGCCCTCTAAGTCTTCCCTAAAAAAACATAAAAATTAATTTATTAAAAAAAGATTTTTTTAAAATTAATATTTTATTAAAAATCCCATTGAAATAATTTTATATTTCCTAATAACATTACTCATAATGTAATAATATTTATTATTATAGCTAAGAATAGTATATATAGATAAACCCCAAAGAATAGCGCAAACAGTAAGGGAAACTCAATAGGCACAAATTCTCCCATGAAGATCACTCCTATCATAAATACTTTAAAAATAAAGAGAATAATTATGAATATGATAGACATTATCAATGTAAGTGTAGAACCTTTATAATTTAATTAGTGAATGATGAGGTTTGAGAATAATTGAGTATATATAGGGTGTCAAGGCAATGTGACTATTAGTATCTGACCATTACCTAATAATTGTAATGTGATTGTTATATGAATGTTGGAATAATAATACATAAAAGAATAATAAAATACCAGTTTAAAATTAAATTCAAAAGTATTATATAAAATAATTATATTTTAAATATTATTATTTATGAATAAATAATTATGATATTATAAATAATTATAATTCTTTAAAGTGAATAAATAATGTGTTTTACTTTAAAAAGTGTATTTTAGAAAATATTATTTTTTTAAAATAAATATTTTCTATACTTAGGAATTTATTTTCCTAAAATAAAAAATATCTTTTAAATTAACTCATTGAAATCAGGTTAGGGAGAAGTTTTCAGAATTTTCTGAAATACTTTATTTTTCCTTGAATAGTGAATTTTTTTCAGTATATTTAATGGATTCATAAATAAATTATAAATATGTAATAATTAAAATAATATAATCCATGAAAAAAATAATTTATGTTATTAATATAATTTATTTTAATGAATTGAAATTACTTCCAAACCAATAAACATTTTTCCAAATTCTAAAGTGGAAATTATGTTTTTATAAATATTATTTTGTAAATAAATTATTTTATCATGGAAAAGTTAATAAAAATAATAATTTTAGGTTCTCAAAATCAAATATGTCAAAAAATACCTTCTTTGTTTCATAAACCATGCACTAAAACCATGGGTTCCCCAGGGAATATTCGGATTCCAAAACATATAATTCCAAGGGTTGTATTAGAAAAAATAATAAACAATTATATTCACTTTTCTATAGATTCTCACCTCTTCACACCATTTAATTCACACCAATAACATTATCACCCATTCTAATTCTCTCAAAAATCTATTTGGTGAAGTTCTCAAGATATCAATGAATCGCTCCTCTATGATTAGGTTGTGGTACCTAAGGTAATAGATTCTCTTCCCATCACTTTTTATCCAAGTACTTCATTTGTAGTTAGTCTTATAATTTCAAAATTATTATTTTCTCATGAACTTATGTCCATTACTTTACTAACCAAATGTTTTTATATTAATGATACATGTCCACTAATTCTCATTAATCATGTTCCATAAACCATTTTATATGCTCGTTAAGATATTGAAATCATTTATTGATTTTCCATGCCTCTATTTTTATGTTGTGAATACCCAACCTTATTTTTATTGAAGTTTACTCATATATATTTAATTATACTTAATTTAATGGTTATTTTCATGTATTAAACCCACATTTCATTATCATGGGATAAAAATGATGAAAATTTCAAGTCTTTATACACTCATGTACTAAATGATTTTATATGAAAATCTTTTTTGATTATGAAAAGGTTATTAATGATTTATTATGATATGTGATCTATGTTGAATACATGGATTAAGAATTATTATTAGTGTCACTTAATAGTTATCTAATTAATTGGGTAAATAATTAATCATTAAATATTAATTTGTTTACGATTCATTTGTGAATAAACTTGGAAATATGTTTTGTGACACCTTTGTGATATTCTTAGGAATGCCTCATTTTTATACTGTAGGCAAATTTACATGTTATGTGTCATATAATTATGATTTTTATCTCAAGTTATACCTCATATTTAATCCATGATAATCACCCATGTTTTATTTTCATTGTTTATGTATTTCCATAGCCAGAATCATCCGGTCTGAGTGGAGTGTCATGTGGCCGCATGCTTTCCTCCCCATACATAAGAGGTTGCTAACTAGTAGAAAGGGACTAAATTCCATCATTGGGGAGACTATAACCCCAATAAAATCAATGAAAAGTATAAATAATATCATAGTAGAATATATTAAAAATGCTATAAAAAATTTCATGGAAATTATCTCAATTCGTATTGAAGAATAAACCAAGGACCCCAAAGGAGGAAGGTCCAAAAAGTGTGTGAGAAATTTTGGTAAGTAAATAAGAATTGTGGAATAATTAAATAGTCAATCTCAGTATGAAAACCAAGATCCATCTCCTAGCTCACTGTCACTGGGACCTTGACCTTTCCTGTAACCCTAAACATGAAGTATTCACATTCACTAAGATTCTGATGAAATGTGTGAGTAATAAAACCCAGTTGGACACCAATAATGCATCCTTAACACAATTTCACACACATAAGAGTGTATTTAATTATAATAGATAAATGTGTAAATAATCAACATGAAATCATATATTGAGTGGTTGTGCACTAACCTAGACATCACAAACCCCCAACCGTACCTGATTTAGCTCCATGCTATAAACATAGTCAAAATTGAAATTTTGATAGAGAGTAAACCATATGTTCACCAAACATGTCCCAAAAAAAACCATAAGGTTAATATTCTTAGGTTTATACACAAGGCCATCATGCCACATTTATTTCATGATCATGCCACAAGGTTATTTCATTCTGAAAACACATCGGGATGTCATATCATGACATTGTGTCTCAGTTTAAGACACTATAGACCATTATGCACCATTGTGGACTCTTGGGTTAGATCACATAATACTATAATGACCCTAGTTCAGGCCATAAAAGGCTATCATACCCCATCTTCTAACTTAGTTATATCATTATATCACATGCAGCGTCTGAACATACTCCCCGTCTAGGGCTACCAATCCATGAAGGGTCCACATGTTACTTTTGTACCACACATAGAACAACACAATATATCATATACCAAAAAATCATATAAAAAAATATAACATCATATAGAGGCACAACATAGAATATCGATAATAATAGATGATATCTAAACCCACATATATATGATCAAAGTTGAACATGGGTCTCATGGACTTCACACATGCACAAATGTGAACAAACATCAAACATGGTCTCATAAGAAACACACACACACACACTCATGATAAAAATAAATTATGGTCTAAAAAATATAATCACAGAAAATAAAATCATGATAATAATCATATGAACATCCTCAACATGGTAAGTAACTTCCTACCAAGAGTTTTTAGTTGTCAATATCAAGGTTCATCAAGAGTGTATTCACACAAACCACGTTATTTCACTATACAAAACAAGTTTTCACACTATGATTTCTATAAATTGTAGTCTTTAAACCTATTTTATGAAAATATAAATTCTTCAATATTCAATAATGACAACATAGGAGAGGAGTCGGGTCTCTATGAATCCAGATAAACAAGAACTAGCCTCAAATACCAAGGTTTGATCTTCCAATATGGTTAGTCAAGAAGAAACAAGGAGAGAAAAACTTCCATGACTATAGGTTTTACAAAGAATTTTTTTCTAACCTTACCATAAAATCACCCGAAAAACATCTAGAAATTCATGGGAATCATCAAGAGGTTGGTCAAACCAATTAATAGGGTTAGGAATTGATTAAAAATTTTATTAAATACCCTAAATTTAATATATAATCATTTAAAACTTTAATTGGTCTAGATATGAGAAATAAAAGTGATGATTTGGGGCATTAGAAATCCTACTTGTCCATTAAAATGACCTTTACCATAACCTATACCACACTGTGGTGGTTCAACCACACTAGCATGAAATTATGAGTGCTATGGTGTGAACCTAAAAAGTGATCTATTTTTCCTCACCATAGCCTCCACAATAGCCTTGGAAAGGTCTCCCAATCCATTGCCCACAATACCCTTTCCAAGGCACCACACCATAACCACAACCATTTTACCCTTTTCCCATTTTACACTAAAACACAAAAGGGCCAAAACAGGATGTTCCACATGTGTTTTGCTAGCTATTTTGAAAATAAAATTCTCCAAAAACACTTATAATCCACTCAAATATCAAATAACTTAACTAAAACATGGATTAACCTAAAAAATAAAAGGATAATATGTAAACATGGGTTAACACTGTTAGGTCCACAAGGATGAATACCCTGAGAGGGGGGGTGAATCAGGGTATGACTAATTTTAAAATTAATGCTCATTCTGATCTTGTTTCGCTGTTAAGAAAAACACTCTTCTCTCTCTTTCCTATTGCACAAAGTAAACAGAAAGTAAAGCATGCATAGGACACAATGATTTTTACTTGGTTCACCCTCACTGGGCTACGTCTAAGGAGCATACGCTGACAAGTTTCTGGTCGTACCAAATTATACTAAACTTCACTAGCTGTGGATACAAGGTTCAGGTACAGTCACTCTATCCCAGGCTCACTGCCTTTACAAGATTTAGGGTTAGCTCACTACTTTCCCAAGGGTCACTCCCTGTTTCTATCTCTCTGGCTCACTACTGGTGGAGAGGATCACCTTCTTCCTCTTCCTTTGCTCACTGCTCTGAAAAGTATCCACTCATAGTTTAGAGACATGTAGGTCTCTTCATTTTAATGAAAGAATG